>JALPQD010000910.1:0-360502 GCA_023101885.1 Typhlomys cinereus | reverse complement strand
TCTAGCCTTCAATTGCATGTCTTAGAGCTTGGTGGTGAGAAATACATACTACACAGGATCTGGAATCTAATCAAGCTGCTACTTCTAAGCATAGAGGGGAAAAAATGAATTCAGCTAAGAAAGGACAGCCTAACACACCATTGTAGCCGGCCTTGCCAGCGCGGAGAACTCCCCCCCCCCAACACCATGGGCCAGACAGTGCTACTGTCCACATCTGCAGACCTGAGCTGCAGAGGCCCCAAGCAAGGTTCTAGCCCAACCTATCCTTCCACCTATGGATTCAGAGGGTAAAAGAGAAAGTCAAAGACCATTTCATCCTTCCTGCCGTGCCACACAGGTGGGCAGTGTGGGAGGAGAGGGGATGATGAACACTGTCTACTGGTGGAGGGGATTCCTCATTGCAAAGAGAAGTCAGGGGATTTAAAGGCCCAAACAGGAGTTGGCCTGATACACTCAGGGAACTGAAGTGGGGAGATCATAATTCAAAGCTTCATGAAACAGACCCTGTATCAAAATAAAAAGTGAAAAGGCGGCCGAGGATGCAGCTCGGCGGTAGGATGTTTTGCTTCATGATTTAATTTCCAGTACTGCGAAAATAAAACAAGACAAAAATCCAGACAGGCTTGATAGGAAATGGCTGCCTGAGTCATGGGAAGACCTCAGGTGTCCTCTCAGTGTACCCCACATATAGCCGCTTCCTTCATTGGGCTCTGTCTCCACCCCAGACTCAGGGCCACTTTCTCAGAAACCCTAAGTCATCCAGATGCTCTCAGCAACATTTCTGAGCCCACCTTGACTCCCACTGGTCCTCAGCAACACTAGCCCTGGTTCCAACTGTATCTGCTCAGGTGCAACCTATTTGGGGGTGTCCAGCCAACATGTTTGTTTGTTCCGTCTCCTTAACTAAACAGAAACCTCATCTCACAAGTGGATATGATCAGTGGGGCCCACTCAGGGTTTTAGGTTCTCCAGGCTTGGACTGGATTTGAACTCTGTCATTTACCTGCTGTGGGGGGCATCCTGAGTGAGTCCCCAGCGTGTGAAGCGACAGTTAGTATTGGATGAATTGACAACATAAGTCGACCTCTAGTTTCTCAGCTGGAAAATGGAAATCGCAATGCTTTCCCCTCTCCCTGTGCAGAGGATGAATGTTGGTAAGTGCTTGTGTTCTCACTCGTGTTCCCTCTGCTCTGAGCCTGCACTATGTGGGGCAAGCAGTAGGCATGTAAATGGTGCCTGTGGAGCCCCCCCAAATGCCCTTTTCTCCAGTCCTCTGTTTTTCTTTCCCACTGGGGATCTAGATTGTCTCCTCCATCCAGCCTGCCCAGGGACCAGAAGTACCCCAAAGCCCCTCGCTTTCACCAGTAGGTACCCCTGCTGGGTTACTGAGGCCAAAGGAACCACAGACCCTGCAAGTGCCTAACCTCCTCTGAAAGATTTCACAGCCTCTGCTTCCCCACACCCACCCTCCAGGTCCCTCTAGTGACCCCACCTCCCAAGAGCCAGCAGAGGGAGCTCTGAGCCCTGGGGCTGTGGGTGGGAGTGTATTGGGGTGGGGGAGGTGGGTGGTAGAGAAGGGGAAGAAAAATGTTGCCTGACTGCTGTTGAGGCTGCCGGGCTTGTGCCCGCCCGCCTGTCCTGTCCTGCTCTGTCTAACTCCTAACTCGGTAATTACTGCTCCCCTCCCCCAGTGCCTACCCCCACCCCAAACTACCACATCAAAGCCAGTGATACCCCCAGCTCTATTAACCCCTGACTCCCCACTGCCCACTTGAGGCCCCCATCTCCGATTTGGTCCCCTGTGTCCTTCCTTCCACTTTTCATTGCTCTGGAAGACACAGGGCCTTTCCCTTTCCAGACAGACTTCATAGTGCAGAAGCACTTCCCACTGGCCAGGAGCAAAGCAATAGTAAATTGCCCTCAATTGGGAGCCTGGTGGGCAGTTGTCATGCCTTCTGCTGTTCTGTGTGATGTGGAGGGGGCACCTATCAGAGGGTGGATGGGAGATCAGTGAGGTCTGCGTGGAAGGCTGGGTACCCCCACCCTGGTCCTCGCCTCCACTGAGCAGGAGGTGGGTTCACAGCCCCGCTCTCAACTCTCAGTATTCCAGTTGGCACTGGGCAAGTCCCCTCCTGTCCCTGGACCTTCTGGCCTCAGCTGTGAGCATGGTAGACCAGATGATCTGAACTCAGTCCTCTCTAGATTAAAGGAGGGCTCGAAGCTGGTGGAACCAGACAAAGAAGACACGATTCTCTCCCCAAAATTCTCAGGTAGATCCCAGAAGACCAGGAAGAAGATCCCAGGCTTTGGGGAGCTCTCCCCAGTCTGCAGAGGACAAGCAGCTGGGTTCCCGAGGCCTCCTGCTGGCTGGCCAGAGCTGGCTGCTAGCCCCGCCCTCCCCAGCCTCATCCCCTTCCGCAGCTGCACTTCCCCATCAAAGTGCACATTCTGGAATCCCCCTCACAGGGCCCTGGTGATGGAGCCTCCCACTGACCTCCCCCTTTCACCCCACAACCAACTCCTGGCTTTGGATGAGAAGGGGGCAGGAGGGGATCACACCCCCCAGGAAATGTCACAGTGCCAGGACTCTGGTGGGCCCAGGGCATGCTCTGGCCCAGATCAAGCCAGCCTCCTTTTGCCCCTGCCCTTTTCTGCTCACAGCCCCATTGTCTCCTTGGTGGGGAAGCTGCCAAGACAGAGGCCTGGAGAAAGGAAGGGATGGCTACCCCACCCCCACCCCACCCCACCCTGGAGCATGGTGAGAGCCAGTCACAGCCCTGCCAGGAAGGGTCAGAGGTCCCAGAGAGAGACAGGATGGCCTAGTGACCAGGCCTAGTCTGTGTGCACATAACTTGAAAACCTGGGTGTCAGGAAGATGCCTGGGTCTTCCTTTCCCTGCTTCTGCGTGTGGTCAGCAGTGAAGTCTATCCTTGACCTATAACTCCTGTTTCTTTCCAGTGGAGAGGAGGGAGGCAAGGAAAAATGGGGAGGGAGAGAGATTGGGTGGCGCTTTTTCCTAGAGGAACAAGGGGTGTTAGTTCCTTTCATAGAAAACAGAGAACAGAAAAAGGAAAGAGGAAGAGAGAAGAAAAGAGATTAATTTAGCTCTTCTATGAGAGTGTTTTCTATATCCACTGATTGAAGGCATAAATGGATGGATGAGATATTGCAAAACCTTCTGGGAGGAGGGCAAAGGAGAAGCGGAGAGCAGAGGGAGTGGTATTATTCCTGGGTGACTAGGAAGCCAGAGCCTCTCTCTTGTCCGCTCTCAGGACAGGGACTGTGGGGGAGCCAGAGCACAGTCTGGATAGCCTAGAGGCAGGGACTGGACAAGATGACCTCCACAGGGTCTGGCCAATGTCCTGGAATCTGGGATGCCGTGATTTACAAAGATATGGTTGCAGATGGAGAGAGACACGCAGAGGCTGGAGGCAGAGTTTAGAAAGCAAGCGTTGCTACACAGTGAGACCCTGTCTCAAAACTAAACAAAAAAAATTAAAAATAGAAATCTTGCATCAGGGGGGAGGTGAAGGGGAAAGGAAGCTGGAAGAGAGACTTCTTTGGGATCTGAAGCCAGGTCCCTGAGCTGATTCCAGGGTCTGGGTCACCTCCCCCTTCCAGGCCCCTCTTTTCCTGACTTATACAATCAAACTACTCAAAAGGTCTCCAGTCTGAACTGTGAACAGGTTGTCAAAATGACTATTGCGGGTTCCTGGCTACTTGTGGAGCTCTGGCCTGTCCAGCATCCTCTGAAGAAGCAGGGGGAAGGGGGGCAGCAGATCAGGCCCTAGCTATTTGGCCTGGAAGCTCTTAATTCAAGTGAGGCTGGGGACGGGAGTGTGGAAAATATCAAGAGTCTCAGGCCAACGACCCACCAGCACAGACAGTCTAGGAGGCAGCCATGGGGCAGGGTGGGGACAGGCATGTAAGCTGAGTCAAAGACCATGTGAGAGCAGCCTAGGCCCAGACCAAAGGAATGAAGTGTCAGAAATAGACAGAGGAGGGGGGCCAAGGCAGGTGGGAGGGGCAGGTTCTCTCTGAGAGACATCTAAGAGAAGCATTCGCAGGCTACCTTATCACCAGGGCCCCTCACTCTTCACCCGGCTCTCCCTGCAGCTGTGGCCATGAAGGCCCCTGTGTTCTCCCACACCTGCCCTCCTCACCTCCTCCCCCACTCTCTGTTTCCCAGCTTCAGGGTCAGTCTCGGTCTCTGTGGGACCAGGCCCCTCTGCCATTGCATTGGCTTGGCTCCCACCCAGCAGTCCTTCCTGAACAAAGGGACCCCCACAGATATAAACCCTGGAAAGGTGAATCAACCCATCCAACAACACTCCACAAACCTAGGTCCATCTGCGCTACTCCAGGTCTCTGGGACATCCAAGACAAAAGTTCTACCCACCCGGAACAGGGAAAAGAGATCCCAGAGGAGAGAGTTGTCAATAAAATGCGATAACTGCATAGTCGCTCAGCGCTTGGAGCACAAAGATAGGAGGACAGAGTGACAGTTTTATGGAGGAAGTGGTATTATAACTGTACAGAAAGAATAGTTCCGACAGATGGGGAGGGAAGAGACAGAAAGCAGGAAGAAAAGCCTGTCTTTTATATACCTTGGGAAACAGCAAAGTTAGGAAAGAAAGGCATGTTAGAAGAACCACATTAATTTTTCTTATGACTCTAGATTTTTGAATCTTATGTCACTTTCCATCTTCCTTTCCCCCTCCCTTTTTTTTTTTTTTTTTTTTTTTTTTTTGTCCCTTGGGGACCTCTGACCTCTAATGTCAGATCATTTTCTAGATCTTCCCACCTAATTCTCTCAACAAGTCCAGCAGGTAAGGAGATGGTTCTTCCGAAATTAAAAACCAAGACCTTGTGGAGCAGAAAGGGAAAATGACTTGCTCAAATCACAGATTTAATGGTTGGATTAGATCTTGGGTCTGGCTACGTCAAAGCTAAGTACTGAGCAGTGCTAAGATGGAGCTCTAAGGACACATGTTCCCTAGGCGGGACCTGGGTCTTGTATTTGCCCCCTCGGGGACTCCCATGAGGATGTCTCTCACGCACCACGGAAGGATAGCGGCCAACAGCTTCCTGTGTGGGCATACAACTTGGTCTTCTCAAACGAGAGGGATGGGCCGGCCCCACCTCTAGGTCCAAACCCGAGGAGGCGTGTGAGAGAGGACTGGAGAGTAAGAATGCAGCCAATGACGTGGCTCTATGCAAATAAATAAGCCGTGCTTTTTCAGGACTGGCTGATCTAGCAGCTCTGTTGCCTAAATCCCGCCTCTCTGAACACTAGGCTATTCCGGGCGGGTGTCTGCGGCTCTGAAAGCTAAAGAAGAAAAAAGGTCTTCAGGATTTGGATCTGTGTTGCCCCGGAGAGCTTCCATCTTCCCCTTTCCTGTAGTAACTCCACTCCAAGGTTCAAAGGTCCTGCAGCCTTCTCATTCTAGGTGTCTTTCCTAACTATGACCAAGTCCATGTCTAGGAAGACTCCCCATCGGCCGGCTGGCTGGGTCCCCACCGCCCCAACCTGGACGTGACCCGGTCTCGATCTCTTAGACTGAGCTTTCCTCTCCTATACCTGCTCCCCATACCTGAAAGGACCAGGCGCCAGGAACTCTTTCCTATTTTACTTCTTCCTCTTGGTGGAGAAAAATCAGAGTTCTGACTCAGTTTCCCTCTTTACATTCACCACTGCGTTCCACTCTAAAGGAGCCAGAAGAGAAGCTAGTGGGTTAGTAGACAACGAGGGGAGGGGACAGGAGGAGGCATGCTTTCCTGTTTGACTCTCCCTACCGTCTGCCTTCACACCTTGCTCCTCTCCTTTCCCCAAATCCAGCCTTGGATCCTTACTCCTTCCAGAATCTCGCTACAGACCTCCTTGCCTCCCCAGCAGCTCTTTCCCATTTACCTGCCAATTCCTTGGTGGAGTGAACTGAACACATTTCTTTGAGGAAGGGAGAGAGCGCGCGGGTAGGAAACCCAGAAGAACATGGCCAGAGGTTGGACACGTCAAAGTGGCATTTCAGCCAACTCCAGGAGAACCCACTGTACTATCTCCTTGCATCCCCGCGCCACTGTCCTGTCCCGGGACCCCGTAGCAGACAGCAGGAGCGCTGTGCAGAGCACCGCGTCTGTTTGAGGTCCCCACCCTCCCGCGTGCGGAGCCACGCGGGAGACACAACTCACCACCACAGTCCACCGACGTGCGTGGGACACAGAAGCAGCAGCAGCAACAGACCCAGGCGGGAGGGCATCGGCGGCAGCATAGTGGCCGCTGTCGCCGTCTGGCGCAGGCAGGGGGTGAGGCTACCGAGGTACCAATGTGCGGGGCGATCGGGCTTCAGGGTGAGCGTGGGGACTGAGGCGGCGGCCGTGAGGCGATGGCTCCGGCGGCGGTGGGGGGGCCCATCACGGGCGCGGAGGGCGCGGCGGAGGCGGAGAGCGGACGGGGCAGCCAGCGCCTGTGTCTCCTGCCGAGCTCGCTCGGGAGAAGAAATCAGAGCCGTGGGCGGAGGTGGGAGGGGGCGGGAGCCCGGGCGTGGGCGGGGGAGGGGGACAGGGGGGCCACGGGGGTGGCAGTTGCGACAGTCAGGCGGCGGGACTCTCGGGAGGGAGCCGTGCGCCCCGGGGCGGCGGGCGCAGAGCGCCGCGGAAGGCGGGAGCCGGGTGCTTGGGCGGGGCCCGAGCGCCCCTGGTTAAGGGACCCACCCGCCTCGCCCCTCGACTAGCCCCTGCAAGACTGCCCCCCACCGCCCCAGGCCTCCCGAGGGCAGGGTACTGAGGGGCGGGAAGAAGAGCAGAGAGGGCTGAGTTGGGAGGGAGGAAGAAGAGCTGAGGAAGGGGGGGCTGGCTGGGAGACGTTTGACAGGTTTGTTGACTGTAAAGAGAGAAAACTTCCCAGGAATGAGGGAGTTTGGGGGTGGAGGGAATGGAGCCGAGGGAGATACAGATGGGGGCCAGGGAGGAAGTCGGCCTGAGGCGCGGGATGCTTGGTGGAGGGGTGTCCACCTCAACTGCCCGCCCAACGGACCTTCCTTGCTGGGTCTGTCATTCCTTGCCCGCTGTCAACCCGGCATAGGATGTCCCTCCTTGGCCTCTCCCCCAGCCAGACAGCTAGTCCGAGGTCCCGGTTTTTGCTCTCCACCCATCCCACCGCCCAGGGCTGATGTTCGCGGACCTACAGGGTGTATGTGTGGAAGGAGAGGATTAGACATCCAGAGGAGACTCCCCTCCCGGCCTGCGCTCCAGCGCTCGTGCACGTGTGCTTAAAGGGTCAGTCCTTGCTGTCGTGCCGTCTCACTGGTCCTCGGGTCCTTGTTTCTTGTTCCTCCCGCAGCTTGTCCCGGGCAGAAAGGGTGGGAGAGCCAGCTGCAGGTGAGATGGCGTTTATCTGATTCTCTAATGCCACAAAAATGTCTTTGATGCCCCTTGGCCCCCTCCCCACAAGGGGGGATCAAAGGCCCCGTGGGGAGGAGGGACAGCTCCATTCATCAAGCTAAGCGGCTGGCAGCGGGACGGCAGCCCCTGCGCCTTCAGCCTGGGGCACAGGCCCCCCAACGTGCCCCAAGAGTGCGGAGGGACAGGTGGTGCGGACATTCCCAAGCAGGAGCAAGTTTTCCTGACACTACCATCTAGAGGAGCCATCGACTTAAATGGAAGACCTAGTGTCCACAAAGCACCAGAGGGGGGGGGGGAGAATCTGAAAGCAGGGAACTGAAACCATTGCTCACCAAAAGGTGAACAGAGAGAAGGCTAAGTCTTCCTCGGTTGTCCAGAGAGTGGGGGACCAACAAAAGAAGGTGGCAGAAAGGAGGGCAGAAGGGAGGCAATAGAAGAAGGTCACAGATAGTTACCCAATGAAGCAAGAAGAACCCAGGGAAAGAAGATGAGTGGTTGAGAAAAGAGATGGAGAAACCTTGGCCTAGACACCCAAGAAAGGCCTTGGAATTTCTGGGAGACTTTTGGCAGGGCCATGGTGTCCAGGGCATGCCAGTGCAGTTCTAGTATTGGGTGCTGAGAGTTGAAGGGTGTGGGGCACTCTGGGGAAGGAGAGAGAGCACAGAGGGCAGCAGCTCGGAGAGATAATGGTCCAAGAGCTGCCCCTCCCATTTTTTGCCTTTAACAGGATCTCAGTAACAGGATGCACTGCTGGGGAACCTAGTAATTTTGTGCACAGTTGTTTCTGTTGGGCAGTACCAACCCTGGACACTGCACATTCAAGGATATACACAAGGTTGGGCACATCCTGGGGCCAGATGGTGCCAATCAGGCAGCTAGGAGGATCTGGGGGGGGGGGGTCCCTGGAGGCTGCAGGTGGCCAGTGACTAGTCCCCATGGGAGACAGCGCCTGGACTCCAAACCCCCACCCCCACCCTGCTACTGTTATTGTAGATTATGAAATGCTCTCCCTGTCCTGCATTCTTCTCCAAAGCAAGAATTTTAATGTATTTGTCTTTGTCATCAGGGGACCTGGGATCGCCCTGCCCGTGGCTGAGGAGGGAGCGCCCCAAATCTTGTCCTTGCAGATTCCAGACCCCAGCCTCTGTCTGTTACTTCCTCCCCCCTCTATGCCCTAGCTCTGCCCCTTGCTTCCCCCTCCTAAGACACGGTTTCTCGGTGGGGTGGATAAAAATGATGTTATTGAAACAACAGAATTGGGAGCAGTGGCAGGGAGCAGGGATCAGCTCAGGAAACTGGGGCGCTTGCCAAGAAGCCTGCTCCCCCGCAGGCGGCCTTTCTGCCCCCACCCCCACCTTTCTTCCAAACACACACAATTTGCCCCACCCCTTCTGCAGCACTCACTCCAGGCAGAACTTGCAGAATTCTTAGCCATCCCTGGACTCTCCATACTCTCATCCTTCCCCCACAGCGTCCCATTCCAGAATCAATTGGCGTCCTAGTGCTTGTGGACTTATGGGGTCAGAATAGGCATGAGTCTGTGACAGACAAGCTTCCTTTGGCTCCAAGGGCAATCTTGCCTCCACTCACTCCCCTTCATCCTCTCTGCAAGTATATATCTATGGGTTGACTGGCATCTGTCTTTATGTCCCAAACTTTCTAAGACCTGAGTTTAGATGTTTCAGAGGCTTCAGCCCACCACCATCACCTTCGCAGATTTTCCAAAAAGCAAAGCTGGAGACTGGCCAACAGGCAGATGAAAATGTGTGCATACATGGGCATACTCATGTGCCGATGATTGGACACAGGCAAGTGTACAACCCCACAGGAATGACACTCTCCCCCTTACACATATTGCTGGGTTAACTATCATGGGCAGGTACAGATGGAAAGAAAGATGGGCTGGCTCAAGTTGAAACCTATTCTACTATACTATTCTGCCTCCTTGGTGATCTTGTACACGTGTGTGTGTGTGTGTGTGTGTGTGTGTGTGTGTGTGTGTGTGCATATACACACATGGATGCACATATATACATGTACACACACACCTTCTGCACAGACATCCATGCAGAGAAACATTCACAAGAGAGGAGAATGGAAAGACGGCAGTGCAGAAATGGACAACATGAGTGGGGAGGTGCCAGCCTGGGCCCTCTCTCTGTCCTGTGGGCATTGGGCACCTCCACTTTTTTCTCCATTGTTCTACCTTAGTCCTGAGAACCTACAAACTCTTACTTCCAGACCCTGGTGCAAGGACCCCTGAAGGAGCAACTCTTGGGTGTCTGTCTGGCTGTGGGGCTTGAAGAGGAAAGGAGGGGCAGAAGTGGGGACTGTGGAGGGGGAGAGAGACAGCTGGAGACAGATAACATCAGAACTGCTGCAGGCCAAAGCAGAGCCCTCTGTCTCCACTGAATTCTCTCTTACTGCCTTTCTGCGTCTTCATGTCTCTTCCATGTCCAGAATTTGTTCCCTAAATCACTTTCTCTGTTTTTTTCCCCTCTCAGAATGACTGTAGCTGCAGGAGTCCAGGAATTTAGGCCTGTGACCCTTCTGCTCCCAATAACTTCCCTCTCCTCTCTTTCCCTCCTCCCTCTCTCCCCCTCTCCATCCTTGTGAATGGGATCTAAGTCTTAGGTGACAGAACTTGGGAATTTCTATGAGCTTCTAGGTCCCAGGAGAACAGAGAGAGGAAGGGTCAACTGTCTAGAGAGATGGAGGGAAGGAAAAAAGAAGGCCTCAATTTTCTTTTATCCCAGACATCTCTACTCCAGCCTCCCCAACCCACCTTAAAGGTGCTTGTTCAACAGGAAGACCTCACCCTTAGTCTTATCTCCCCTACCTTTCAGAGCCAGCCCCCAAGGAGATTTCCTCTGCTTTTATCCATAGGGACCCCTATCAGTTCCTCAGACCTACCTACCTCCCATCTTCCATATCTCTTGCTTCTTCCCCCCTCCCCCCAATCGCCACCTGCAGCACAGAAGGACAGAGTCAGCCCAGAGGAATTTGGAAATAGGAGGCAGGTCATGGAAGCAGAGGCTGAGAATAGGTGAGCCTTGTTGCTCACCAAAGCTGCACTGGTGGATGGGTAGGGGGAATACCAGGAACACTGACTTCCACTTACTCAGCCTTAGCCTGACCAGTGGGAATGGCTGATCCCATGAACCTCTGAGCCATCCTGGCCCACACCAGCCCCAAATGTGTTTTCTGTTTTGTTGTTGTTGCTTTGCTTCAGTGTACATATGTGTGTGTTGTGCATGGTGTGTGTGTGTGTGTGTGTGTGTGTGTGTGTGTGTGTATGTGTGTGTGTGGTGTTTGGACTGTGCTATATGCCATTTTGGAAATTTTTTCCTAGTATAACCTAAGAAGGACACTATATAATATTCGCTCCTAGAGGAAGGCTCAGAAAGTCAACTGCTGTTGGTTTCAGGAAGTTCCTGAAACTTAAGAAAAAGGTGTGGGTGTAGGAGGGAGAGACTCTCCGGGGTAAGAATAAAAAGTAGAAAACAACTGCTGAAGGAGGAGATTTCCAGAGCCAGCCAGCCTAGCCATCTGGAAAAGATTCACTCACCAACCAGCAAGTCATGCAAAGATCTTCAAGGTTACAGCTTCGTGAACTTGGCCTAGACTGAGCTGGACTGGGCTTTTAGAGAATGTAGTGGCAGCTGTTTTTCAGTTATCTCTGATCCTATAAGTAACGTTCACCCATATTCTTTTAAGTAGCCTCAGTAAGCTCATTGGTTCACTAAGTTGGTCTTCGGTGTAATCATATATACATTATTTGTCATAGAATTCCTCCCTGGTGTAAATGTATGGTGTCATACAGTACTTGGCATAGTCACGGAAGAGTGATTTTGTGGTTCTGGCTAGGGGAAAGAAGACGTGCAAGTGAGGCTGAACAGTCTGAGGGTGGAGCATCCGAGGGGGGAATCCCAGTATGACTGTCCTTCCCTATGTGGTATGTGGCAATATGCCTTCTTGGTATGGTGGTGGTTGTATCTGTTTTGCTATGGATAGTAAGACATGTAAACAAAACTGAGCCAGTAAGAAGTGGTATGTCTGTGAGAGAAATCCTAGATAGTGGTCCTCTACATGATATGGTATGGCATGATTGCTTAATGAGTAGGATTCACACGGGAGTACAGAGATGCCCTAAGAATGGTTGACTATCTAGAGCAAATATTCAGTCCCTGAAAGCATTGTACCAGCCATACTGGCAAACAGCTGCAGCGGTTGCCTGGACACTGCTATGTGTAGTAAGAAATGCATTTGAAGAAGTTAGTTCAGCAGGGACTCAGAGACTCCTGTGCAGTTTTAGTGGTTTGCTGAGCTCTGTGGTGGGACATGAAATTTACAGGGTAAAAGAGGTTCTGGTGGATCTGACAGACTTAGACCACCATGAAAATCATGTCTGTAAAGTGATAAAAAACCAACCTAAAAGGACAAAACAGAAGAAGAGATCTGTTATGTCTCTTAGAAGCAAATGTGGCAAAATCTGAGTCAAACTGGGGGTCCTAAGAAAAAAATTGATAAAAAGCCAAATGTGATGCCAGTGAACTTCTGGAAAACTTTAAAGCCAGAAGAACAGTTCACAGAAAGCATAAATGTCCAAATAGTAGTAATAATAATAATAATAAAAATAATAATAATAATAAACTAAGCTAAGCCCATGGATGGGCACCCATTCCCCCGAGGTAAGCTGTATAGTTTCTCTCCTTCAGGGAAGTGTGCTGGTGATAGAAATTGTTCACCTAGCTACCAGGTTATCTCAGCATCAAGCTATGGTTCAGAGACTATGGGAGTGTCTATAGCTATGGAGCCAGCTCAGAGTCTGCCAGAGCCAGGTAGGGCTGATAGAGAGTAAAAAACTAAAGCAATAACCAGAGTGCCACAACAGGTACAATAGGGCCCTTCTAGCCCTAAGCAGGACCTGGCAGCTTGAATTCATCCCATAGAGAGCAGAGGATCTGAAGACGCCTTGAGGCCCCATGTGAGTGTCCTAGGATGGGAAAGCAGGATGCTTAGGGAAAATACCTATAGAGCACAGGAAGACAGATAAAGGTCGTATCTTCCATCCATCCACTGGACCCAACTGGACCCTCTTTTAAGAAAACAACAGCCACAAGCCACAGAAACCTTTCATGCTATATTGGAGCCCGTTAATGTTTTCCTTTAGTATCCCTTTAGCTGTTGACCCCTGAGGTTGCCTGATGTTTGGAATGGGCCATGTTGAGTGCCCACCCTCTGTAAAAAGTTAAACTTCCAGTAGACATGTGTCAAGGCGTCTGACTCAAGTAATGGTTTGTGGGCCCGGACATTGAGTATCTCAAAGATTTGCAAAAACACTCATAGAATAGTAAAAACAGACCTTTAAAACAGGGCACTAGGGCTGGTGAGATAGCTCAGCAGCTAAGGCACCTGCTCATAAATCCAGAGACCTGAGTTTGATCCCCCGAAGTCCACATGGTGGAAGGAGAGACCTGATTTCTGAAAGCCATCTTCTGACCTTCAACCTTGCACCATGGCAGGATATACATACTTGTTCTGTATCTCTGTCTCAAATAAATAAATAAATAAATAAATAGAATTTTTTTAAGAAAAAAAAAAAAAGGTACTCCCAAAAACCATATAGTTGTTAAATAAACCTCACAATGTCAAGGGGTAGACTAACTATGAGTTGTTGCCCAGGCAGGCCCCTGAGATCCCACAAACCATAAAGGCAATTGCCAGCGTTGTTGGTTACATGCTAGAATTGGATGGTAAGACCCCCATAGCTGAAAACACTGCATGCTTTGCTGGTAGGACCTGGAGAAATGAAGCTGGCACTGAGCTGGAAGCTCCTTCCTTTTGGCTGGATTTCATAGTGTCAAGGAGCTATACAGACCGCCAGGGAAGAATTGTTACCAACGGTCCTTTTGTGAATCCTGCATGCAACAGTTGTAACGGCAGGCCGTGTCCCCTTTTGCAATAGTGGCAGTGGCTGTTTTGGGTGCAGCTAGCAGTTTTCTGACTGGATTTAAGGCCCTTTCCACAGGGGGAATTCCTATCTGGTACTGTGGAGCCAGGACAAAAATTGTGACAGAGAAGGTCATAGGTCCCAGTGGGGAGGCCACTGAAACAGTTTTGTTAAATGGATGTGATGTGTCTGTCAAACTTTTTTCTTTTTTTCCCCCCCTAGGTAACAAAAATCAGTTTAATTAGACCATTAAAGTATCAACTATTTATTAAATGTCAGCTAAAACCTTTTTTAGAAAATTAATTTTGTTTTTATTTTTACTCTTTTACAATCTCATACATGTAGACAGTGCATTTTGATCATAGGTACCCCCCACCTCTCTCTCTCTCTCTTCCTCTGGACATTTCCCTAGCATGGTCCATCTCCTGCCTTTATATCTTAATTTTCTAAAGTGGGCAACATAAAATAATATGTAAGCAATAAAAGAAAGTACATTAAGAATGTAGATAGTTATGATTGAGCTTGCAGTTACTCATGGTTAAGAACATATGATAAAGCTGAAGAATGGCGGTTTTGTCCATCTTCTATAAGACTAAGTACATGATGTAAGCACGTGGAGCCTCAGTTCACAGGAGGCCATCTGTGCTGTGGGTGCATGAAGACCCAGCCCACAGGAGCCCATCCCCATTGCGTGCACATGGAGCCTACCCCATGAGAGGCCTTCATATTGTGGAACAGATAAGGAATTCAGAGTTTTGGCAGGCAATGTGGTATGTCAGGCTATTAATCATTCAGCTGTCCACAGGTCAGAACACTGAATATAGAAATAGTCTCATCTCTTCTCTGCCACCATCTGATGCACATGGGATACAGCAGCCACATGTGCAGTGCCTCTAGGGGCAGTGTGTATCATACTTTTGCACTTATACCCATAGAGTACTGTTGCCATCTGCTTTGACCATGGAGCTGTTCTGCAGTGGATGGTAGTTGATGATGAAAAGGCTCATAGCCACCAGTGAGGCTCCTAAGAACAAGTGACTGTTACAGCGACTCAGCGGCCCAGTGCCCAGCCACAGATAGACATCTGCAATCACCCCTCCCAAGGCTCAGAGAACGTTGTGGAAGACAGGGTGGGAAAGAATGTAAGAGTTGGAGGAAATGGGTACAGTGTTGTTGTATGGTATTTGTCCATTCTGTTGCCATAACATAATGCCATCTTGGATTTTTTTGAGGATTAAGATAGAGCTTATTAGAGGAGAGAAAGAATAGAGCTCCATGAAGGGCAAGGGCACCCTGGAGAACTCATAGACTCCAGGCATGGAATCCACGAGGGGCAAGGAGCTGGAAAAGAACTTATGGACTCCAGACAAGGAATGCCATGAGGGACAGGCGCTCACTGTCTTGAAATTTGCTCCCAGTTTAATCTAAGGATATTGAGTAGAAAACTGATTGTTTAGCAATCTGAAGCATTCCATCCTAGAGAAAGGCTCAGAAAGTGAACAGCTGTAAAGTCTCAGGAAGTTCCTGAAACCAGCAAGGTTTGTAGAGAAAGTTTTCCCCAAGGCAAAAAAATAAATAATAATAAAGGAGTAGACATATTCCTGAAGAGACTTCCTGAAGAGACGTCCCCTGGTAGCCAGACTTGAGGTCTAGAAGAGACTCTAAACACCAAATAGTCTGAAGAAAACTCTCTGGATGAGCAGAGCAAGTCCAACAGAGAGCTCCAGGTTGCAGCTTCCAGGAGTCACACCCAGATTGGGGTGGGCTTTTTGGTGATGGAGCTGCCTTTGTAGCATCCCTGCTCCTGCAAGTAACTCTCATCCCTACTTATATAAATAACCCAAATAAACTCATTGTTTTGCCAAGTTGAACTTTGGTATAACCATTTTGGTCTGTCATTGAACCCCTATCTGGAGCGAACAGATGTTTGTGTGGCAGCATGTCTCAGGAAAGCATCACACAAGGGGCTGTTACTCAAGCTCTGGAACTCACATACTGCAAGCAAGTGCAATATCAGTAAGCTTGCCCTGCAGTGCAGCTCCTTGGTTTTGACTGTCCCAGCAAAGGGAGAGGAGCTTCCCCACTCTACCCATCTCCAGACGTCACCTTGAGCACCAGCCCCTGAGGACAGGTCTCCAGAGTCAGCCTCCATCCTGACTATGCTCCCCTCTCCTAGCTGTCCCTAGCAGCAATTAGCACCTACTACGTGTCAAAGCACTCAGATAGATAGGGAGACAACCACCGTGACCCACTACCCTAATGAAACTGACCAGCACCAATCATAGCATCTTGGCAGCAGGAAGAAGACAAGGTTCTGGAGAGCTTCTAGGGGACAATGACCAGCTCAGGGCAGATGAGGGTTTCTCTGAGAAGGGACTTTTTCAACTGAGATGTAAGGGGTCACCTGGGAGACACGGAGAGGAAAGGGCATTTCAAATAGAGGGAATGGCCATTGTAAAAGTCCTATCAGGAGCATGGAGGGGACCATGGGGGCATGTAGCAAGCAAGATTATCAGAGACTGGAAAGAGTATAGACATTGGGGCTGGAGAGAGAGTTCTATGGTTAAACCTTTTGCCTTGCAAGCAAAAGAACTTGAGTTCTGAACTCTGGCTCGCATGTAAAGTAAAAATGCTGTGTGGAAATGGCAGCAGCTTTCACTTCTGACCCTGGAAAGCCAACCCTGGGAATCCCCAGAACAAAGCAATAAGAGAAAGACCAATCCAGTATCACCTTTGGGCCTCCACAGGCACACATACACATCAGACTCCCTCTTGTACACATGTATACACACACACACACACACACACACACACACACACACCACATGCAGGTACACCCACCTACCACATGCGACACACACATGCCAAAAAAAAAAAAAAGAGTGTACACACTAGTAGGCATAGGCTGTAGGGATATGGATTTGGAGTATCATATTAAGAATGCCCTAACACGGGGGGAGGAGGAGGGAGGGAGGGAACTGGTGTACCTAATAAGTTTGTATGAGCTGAAATAAAAAAAAAAAAAGAATGCCCTAACAGACATAGAAGGAAATATTTTTTCTTTATTGTTTCAAAAACAATGGAGTGATACAGGTCAAAGCCATTGTCAGAGGGAAGAAGAAATGGGTGAGCATTTCTAGAGTAAAAGAAATCTAACAAACACAAAGAACAAAAGAGGTCATGCTACGCTTCAGTTTTTGGAGATGCATATTTAGATGAAACAGACAAATTACACACACTCCTCAACTTACCATGAATCTACAGATAAACTCAATGGAATAAGTAGAAAATGCACTCAATACGCTTAACCCCAGAATATGGCAATCTAACTTAGGCTGTCTTGAACATGCTCAGAGCACTCAGACTACAATTGGGCAAAATCCTCTTGCACAGAGCTTTTCTTTATGGTGACTATCACATGTAAGCTTATAATGTACTGAAACAGAATATAATGGTTGAGTGGATATAGCACACATCTATGAGTACTTTAACAACTTGAAGGGATACAGAAACACAAAACGCAATGTTCAACAACAGCAAAAGGCTTCTGGCAGCACTGTAAAGGGTTATATTTTCCCTCTGACTAGGAAGGAGCTGCAACCCCTCCCCCTTCCGCCCCTCCATACCCCCTCCACACTGCTGCCCAAGATCTTATGAGAGCATCTCCGTGCATCTCACTAGATGAGGAAAGCATTACAATTCAAAGTGTGATGTCTACTGGATGGTACACTTTCATGCCCTTGTAAAGTCAAACAATGGTAAAAGTGGAATGAGCCAAGAGTTACTCACTACCTCTATTTCTGTATTTATTATTTTCACAATAAAAGTTAAAAAAAAACACCTGGGGGCTAGAGAGATGGCTCAAGGTTTAAGACTGTCTCACAAGCAGAAGGTCCTGAGTTCAGATCCTAGGTCCCATGTAAAAAAAGTGGGGGGGGGGCAACTGGGTGCTGGCCCTGGTGGGTGGAGCCCGGGAAATCCCAGAGCAAGAAAGAGGTAGAAGCAATCCATGATAATTCCCTAAACCACCCCTGGGCCTCCACAGGGATACACAGTGGCCACACACATACATACACACACACACATAAAATAAATAAAATATTTTTTTAAAAAAAGAAAAAGAATGTCCTTATTTAAAAAAAAAACACCTTAATATTTAAAAAAAAAAACACCTGGATGGGTGAAAACATAAATTCATTGTATTTATGTCAAAGAATAATAATTTTAAAAAACCTGGAAAATCACTGTGGGGATTTCACTGGGGTGGTGGGTGACATGGTAAGTCTTGTACTTCAAAAAGATAGGTTAGGGGCTGGAGAGATGGTTCAGGAATTAAGATTCTGCCTTGTAAGCAGAAGATCCTGAGTTCAGATCCCTGGTCCCACAAAAAAACACCAGGTGGAAACGGCAGCAGTCTATACTTCTAGTCCTGATGGGCAGAGTCTGGGAAACCCAGAGCAAAACAAAAAGGAAGTAGAAGCAATCCAGAATGACTCCCAAAGTCACCCTTGGTTCTCCACAGGGACACACACACATACACACACAATAAATTTGAAAGAAATTTAAAAGATAGGTCAGGCCACTTAACAGATGGACATAGGATTGAAGAAGAGCTAAGGACAAGAAGACCATTAGGGTGACCCATGGATGTCCAGGTGTAAAACAATAAAGCTTAGAACTGAATGTGTGACAGAGGGCAGGGGAAATGTAGATAGTATGACCGGTGTCAAGGAGTAGGGAAGAGTAGCTTTGGAGATTCTCTTGGAAGGGGAGAGTGTGTCCCAAGGGTGCCTCTGATAGCTTGAACCTCTTTATTGCAATGATTGCTGGTGTCATTCATCCTGCAAGGAAAACAAGAGGACCAGCATTAGACAGGACTGGGTGGGAAAGTTTGGGACACGAAACTGTGATACTTCCAAAGCATTCTTGAGGATCTTTCAGGCAAGTAGTTAGATATATGGGTCTGGAGCAGAGAGGAGGGGCTGGGCTGAGTCACTGACATGTAAGGTATAATTAGGCTGCACGGCCTAGGGGAGAGCAGAGACTGAGAGCATCCTTGAGGAAGAAGGACAGTCAGCAGTGGGTGTGAGGAGGCTGTAGAAGAGACAGAGGAGGGTCTACAGAAGCAGGGACAAAGAACATTGTGGTTTCACGAGGCAAAAGCCACTTGGGAGGAGGGAAGAAGGTAGACCTCTCTGAGGGTTCAGTAATGAAAAGTGGTTTAGAACACAGAGGAAAACCAGAGTGAGCTGAAGTTCAGCACAATTTTGCCAAGGCCCCGACGCCATCCCACCATTGCCTTGCAATGAAACATCATTACATCCCTTCGCATGCAAAGTAAAGCCCACCCAGCTTGTCACTGAGGTCCCACCAGTATGACTTAGCTTCTCTTACCAGCCTCATCTTGCATTTTATCTCCAGGAAGAGTCCCAGGCTCACAAGTAGCTCCAGCCCTGGCCTCGGCCACTCCCCAGCCAGCCTAGCTCAGCCCTGATTTCCCCCAAGCAACTCCTCCAATAACTCACAGGATTTGAACCTGCTTTGTGGGAAGTATAGCATGTAGAGTGGATGGTGTCTGTGCCTTTTCCTCGGCTTTGCTTCCACATGTGTTGGAGAATATGAACACACCATGGCCTGTGGAGAATGCTACATAACTTGGGTTGCTGTTGAACTTCAGACAGGGAAAGGTATTCTGTAGGGAAGAGCAGTCCAAGGTGTGGTGCATCTTCAGCCAAACCAGGTCCTCTGAACTCAACGGAGAAACTGGGGAGCCCGCTGGATTCTTAGGCGCCACACACCACCCACACCAACTCCAGGCGCTTTTTCAAGGTGTCTTGGCACAGCACCACAGCGCCATCTCCTGGCATGTGGCACGCTGTTCTTCAAGAGAGAAGAGTTAAAAGTTTGTCTACATAGGACAGGAGAAATCAAAAACTAGACCTACGATGAACTCCAACTTTTTATGTTAATATTTTTCCTAGTTTTACAAGAATATCAAGTACTTATCCCTGCCTCCCTCCTTCCCCCTCCTTTTCATCCCCCTCCTCTCCCTTCATCAATCCATCCCACTCCCTCCCACCCTCCTGCCTGTCCACTTCTATGGGACCCAGGGTTCTCTCTGGCTTGTTTACTGTTGTGGGTGTTCAGGCCTTTTGGGGCCACCCACTGATGGTATTTCCTTTCATTCATCCAGTCTTAGTCTCCAAGGTTTCCACTGCATGTAATTAACTCTCCTGAGATCCTCATTAGTATATAGGGGCATGTTGGTATATCAGTCTTTATGCAGATCTGGTAAGGACAAGCCTCACTGCAGTGAGTTCCTAGATGCAGTAGTCCTACCTTGAATGGGATGCCTTGTCCAAAGGTGGACCTTCCCATCTTTAGGCTGTTACAATCTTACCGACCCCTCTTCTCCAATTTGTAAAATCACCAATAACATTTTAGAATCTCCAAAAATGAAGACTAGCAGAGGTGTGGGGAAGCCCTTGTGTGTTGCCAGTAAATCGATCATGTGTTCTAGAGAGTCAGCTGCCAAAACTGGTCAGACGCTTTATGGGACTTCTAAATTGACACTTGAAAGAAGTTGTTGCTCAAGAGGGAAAAACCCTACATATACATGAAAATGTAATTCTAAGAACATTTTCTATGTTAGGGTAGACCTAGAAGCATCTAATATGCCAAGCTGGTAGTAGTCTTGGTTGGACACTAAATGTGGCTTGATCATGTGATGAAGTATCACACAGGCCTTAAAATGTTAAGTGTTTTCGTAATATTAAAATAAGGAACAGGGCTGGAGAGATGGCTCAGGGGTTAAGACTCTACCTTGTAAACAAAATGACCCCAAATTAAAAAAAAAAAATGCAGTGGCCTGCACTTCTGACCCTGGTGGGTGGAGCCTGGGAAAACCCAGAGCAAAGCAAAAAAAGAGGTATGGAAACAATCCAGGATGATTCCTGAAGTCACCCTTAGTCCTCCACAGGTACATACAATGCCCTCTGATACACACACACACACATACACACACACACACACACACACTCAAAATAAAGTTTAAAACAAGGAGCATTCTGTATAAAATAATGCCATGTGGCCAAAGAGCCATGGAATGTTATTTTTTTACAATAAATATTACAAAGTGGAAGTGGGTAGATCAGTAAAGAGCTGGAGAAAATTTTAAAGTCATTCAATGCTGAAGAAACACTTCAGGACTTTGTTTTGTTTTGTTCTGTTTTGTATTTGCACTTTTTTATTATTTCATTTTCTTTTCCAGACAAGATCTCATGTAACTCAAGCTGATCTCAGACTGGATCAATAGTCAAGGAAAACCTTAAATTTCTGGTCCTCCTGCTTCTACTCCCTGAGTGGTAGGATTACAAGCATGTGCCACCATGCCTGGTTTATGCGGTGCTGGGACTTAAACCCAGGGCTTCAAGCGTGCTGTGCATGCATCCTACCAACTGAACCACATCTCCAGTCTTGTTTATTTCTTTTTTCTTTGGCTGATGCTTGCTTTTGATTATCAAAACATCAAGCTGTCCAATGGGATTTAAAACAAAAACCTCAAATAAGTAGGGGAGTTAATTAGGAAAAAAACCAAAGCCCACAAAGCAAGGTTCCTTTGAGGACAGTGAGAGTCGGAGACCTCTAAAGAGTTCCTCCAAGCATGTCCGCCTCAGCTCAGAGCATGTGCTTCATGGATGTAACTCATCCAGCAAACGTAACTCAGGGCCTGACACACCTTCTCCCAAGAAGTCCTCCTCAGCTGTCCCTCAACCTATGGCCTCTACTTACTACGCATGGTTCTGTGAGGGTCTAGTCCTTCGAGGAGGCTGTTGCAGAACTTCATAGACTGATTTTCTGGCTGTCTATGTTACCGACACACACAATGGCACCTAGTGGCAGCCAAAAGATTGGGGTGGCTTGCTTGGGGCTTCACGGTTTGGGATAGGCAGGGAGTACATTCGACTCTTGTTAGGCTCTGTGAAACTTAACGGAGTACATGTTTTGGATTTGTATCTGGAATCACTGAGTGAAAACTGGCTCTAGGGCCAGCAAGATGACTCCATCAGTAAGGGTACTTATCACACAAACCTGGAGACCTAAGTTTGATCCCCGGAACCACATGGTAGAAGAAAAGAAACTGACCGACTCCAGAAAGTTGTGTTCTGACAGCCACATGTCTGCCTCTCTCTCTCTCTCTCTCTCTCTCTCTCTCTCTCTCTCACACACACACACACACACACACACACACACACACACACACACACACACACAGAGTAAACTTTTAAAAAGTTTATATAGTTCCTTGTGTAGTGGGCACATAAAATCTATTGGTCTCGGGCTGTGTTTTCCACAAGTAAATGCGGAGGTGACTTTGACGTGCCAGAGATTTGCTCGACTCGATGCACGTGAAAGAAGACAAGAAAACAGGATCAGGCACACAAAACTTCTGCCAACCCCCAACCCAGGAGCCCAGAGGACAAAAAGGGTTTGTCCTGCCACTGTCCCTAGCTGGACTGAGATGGGCACGCCTTTGCACCCCTCCCCCCACACATCCCCTTCTCTCCTCAGCCATGTGGCAGCCTCAGCAAAGGTAGGTAGGGGATGTTCTCTGTTACTGAGACTGACTCTGAAAGAGGTGATGGCTGGGGACCATCATCCACTGACCACACTCCCTACAGCTGGCCAGCAGGTTCCTCCCTGAAGGAGAACCCGGGCAATGCACTGTGTTTACATGGATGGAACACTGGCAGAAGACATTAAGGCCGTGATCATTATCACAAGTGAGATTAGCATTTCAGCTTGCTTCTATTTATATCCCCAACCCTGTCCTCCCTGATAATACCACATTGGCAGCCACACTGTCCAAACAAAATTCCATGGAGACACTGTTACTGATGGTCTTTCATGACCAGAAGGAGCCACAGAATAACTGGATAACAGAAGTAGTCAAGGACACCAAAGACAGAACTCATTCTCCTAGGAGCCTTCTTAAGATTTCTGGCCCTTCTTCCCTGAGCCTCATGTGTGCCTGGATTCCTTGTCTCTGCCTCTGTCACAACACAGTCCACCTGCTGCACTCCCATGGACTCTCTGTTTCCCTGACGTAGCAACACTCTCTATGGCCCAGACCCTGGGCCAACCCTACTTCTTACCTATTGCTTCATGTCATTCTACTTTTAATTACAGAAGGTAAGCGACGTCGTATCAGTTGACTTTGCATATAGCCAAAGTGAGACCCAATTTGATCACTTTCCAGCTTTGGGGATTTAGGCAAGTAACTAATTGATCCATGCTTCAATTTCCTATGCAGATTTCTGTTCCCAGGGCTCACCTACAGAGTGGCAATGAGGATTGAGTAGCTTTGAGAAGGCACAGAGCAAACCAGCAGGAGAAGATATCAAGTACTGGAGCTGGAGAGATGACTCAGCTGGTCAAGTGCTTGCCATGTAAGCATGAGAATCAGAATTTAGATCACTGGATTCCACATGAGCATCAAAAGCAAGGCTGTGAGAATCTGCATTCCCTGTGTGCTTAGGGAAATTGGGGAGGTGGAGACCCAAGAATCTTCAGAAGCTCAAAATGAAGAGACCAGGTCTCAACAAAGAAAAAGATCTTCTACCTCCATACTTGCATCACAGCTCAAGTACACACACACACACACACACACACATACACTGATACCAGCTACTTTCTCAAAAATGATTTGCTTTTCTCCATTTACTGTGTATGTGGAAGAATGCATGTATCTATGTGTGTTTGTATGTGTATGGGTACACATGCATGTATAGGTGAATATACATGTCAGTGTGCAGGCATGTGGAAGCTAAAAGTTGATGCTGGGAATCATCCTCGATCACTTTTCTATCTTATTCCTCTTTTTTTTTTTTTTTTTTTTAAATTTTTTTTTATTATTTATTCAACTGTGTGCATCTGCGTGTGTACGTGTCTGCGTGTGTGTAGAACCACGGACGAATTCGCGAACCACCATGGGCGCCTCCACCTCCTTCTGCCCCGGGATTCACAGGCTCCGCCCTACTAGGACCAGAAGCGCAGGCCGCCCCTGATTCCGCCTGGCGTCTATACGTGGGATCCGGGATCCGAACTCAGGACCCTCCGCCTCCAAGGCGGAGGCTTAACCCCTGAGCCACCTCTCCAGCCCTCTTATTCCTCTTGAGATAGAGTCTCTAATCAAATCCAGAGCTCACCAATAGGGTTAACCTAGTTAGCCAGCTTGCTCTGGGGATTCCCAGTCTCTGCCTTCTGAGACTGGAATTATAACTGGGCTGCTATTCCCACCTAGCAATTTTTAAAAATTTTTTATTTTATTATTTATTCAATTGTGCGTGAGTGCACGTGTGTATATATGTGCATGTGTGTGTGTGTGTGTGTGTGTGTGTGTGTGTGTGTGTGTGTGTGCGTGTAGAATCACAGACGAATTTGGGAACCGCCATGGACGCCTCCACATCCTCCTTGTTTACTCTGCCCCGGGATTCACAGGCTCCGCCCTACCAGGACCAGAAGCGCAGGCCGTCCCCGCTTCTGCCCGGCGTCTATACATGGGGTCTAGGATCCGAACTCAAGACCAGAGGCTTAACCCATGAGCCACCTCTCCAGCCCCCCTCCCCACCTAGCAATTTGAGTGGGATTTGAACTTTGGTTCCTTCGCTTGCATTGTAAGTGCTTTGACCTCATGAGCCATCTCTCTAGCCCCATTTTTTTTTTTTTTTTTTTTTTTTTTGCTTAGTTTTGTTTTGAGACAGGGTCTAGTGTAGTCCAGTCTGTACTTGAAGTTTTGTAACTGAGGCTTTGAATTCCTGACCCTCCTACCTCCACCTGACAAAAAATGCTGGAATTACAGGGTTTCTTCACCACACATGGCTGAAACAAGGTTAATTTTTTTAAACAAAGAATTGAAGATGAAAATCAAAGTCTTTTGCTCTAAACGAGGATTAAAAACCAGAATTACCTTTCGACCCATTTCCCTGGAACTTTATGTTTAAAATGAGACAATTTATAGCAAAGTAAATCAAATGGAACATGGATATGTCAAATACACGAAGAGGCGGACAGTGATGGCATCTCAGGGATATGGTTCAGTCCCAGTATTAAACTCACCCATGTCTGAGGAGAGAAGCAAGGACCCCCAGAAAGGTCAGTAGGACCCAGTGCCCGTGAGTGCCATGAAGGACGCTCCAGCTGAGCTCGACTCTTCCAGCCCAGCAGTATCTTATAGGACGAGAGCTCCTAAGCATCCCAGGGACACAATGGAGGGAGCTGGGGATGGAGGTCCCATGTGGTATTATCTCTTGGCGCTTCGGCACTCTTCCCAACGGTGATGTGCTGCAGTCCTGGAAGAAAGCTAGGAAGCCCAAGTTCTGGTCTCAGGAGCTGCGCCCTGGCTTTGGATTCCTGAGTATATCACTTCCTTCCTTCCCCACACAGTGAAGAGTGCACAGGGGTGAGACCTATTGTAGAGCGGATCCCACAATCCTTTGAGGGCTGTGGTGAATCCTAGAAGCCAGCAGAGAGCGCTAGATCCTAAGAAGCAGATTTGAAATAGTCTCCCAGCCCTTCCCCCAAGGACTTAGCATCTGCTGAGGTCCCCCCAGAGGCGGACTGGAGAACTGCTCCAGTCAAAGCTCTGAGGAGACACAGGGTGTGCTGGGGTGGGGAGTTGGGGGGAGGGAGAAAGTGGAGGAGGGGTGCCCAGAGGTGTCCTGGACAGAGTTCTTAGGGCTCCCCTCCCCTCCCCTCCCTTTCCCTCCCTCCCTTCCTTCCTCCAATTAGAATTCAACTCTCAGCCTGCAAAAGCAACATTCCAGCACCACCATCCTTTAGGGGTCGCCACATTGGAAATGAGACTTCCTTTCTCTTTCACCCTCTTACTACTTGCTAATCGGTTTAAAAGATGCTTTTCAGGAAAACGAAATCTAGCAACTACTGAATTCTACGGACGACTCAAATGCATTTTTTTCTGCTTCCAAGTTCAAAGTAAACGTCATCTCAAGATATTTAAGCAAAATTAGTTAGTCATAGTAAAAAAAAGTTGCAAAAACAAAACTAAAGCAACCTAAATGTTTGTCAACAGGAAGAATTATTACGCTGTACATGTACTGATAAAGTTAAGACATTCGTTGAACAACAACAACAAGAACAAACAAACAACAACAACAAAAAAAAAACTCAACAGTAACAGTCCATCCAGGATAGATCCTAGAAATAGGTGCATTTCTGGAAGAAAACTCAAGAAATTCCTAAAACAGGATTGCCTTGAATCTATGGGAACAAATTATCTCTTGTCTTCTTTCCTTTTCTTTGTCTTTTCTCTTATTTTTCTTCTCTCTCACTCTTTCACTTTCTTAGTTTCTCTCTCCTCCTTTTCCTGTTCCTGTTCCCCCCCTCTTTCTGGCTCTGATACAAGGATATTACTAGAGATCAGCAGCTGTAATGTGGGGACAGGATGAGATGGCTTGGGGGTCTGTGGTAAGAGAAGAAAGGCAATGGTACAGGCAGCAGTGTGGATGACTTCAGCTGACAAAGAAAATGATGACAGAGCAGAGGCAGCAGGACCAGGCAGGTCTATGTGCTGAGCATGTACAGACTCCTACAAATAACTGGAGGTGGCAAACAGGTCTCTGTTACTCATGGGCCTCATTTTGATGGTGGCATGTAGGCTGCAAATGTGGTCCATTTATTATTAGCAGATGAGACCCAAGCACACAGCTCACATTGATTTATTTTCACCAGTATCTATTTCATCTTAAATCAGCATCAGGACCTGGAGAGCTGACACTAGGCTTCTCACTTAATAACAAGGAAACAGGCTCAGTTTTCCAAGCCAATGGAAACAACCACACTTCATTCTCTTTTAAACCCAGATATAAATAAGTAGTTGATTTTTCTGTGAGGTTTGTATGTCTCCCAAAAATCAGGGCTTGCTGCTGAAGGCACCATAGGATGAAGTTTCGGTGGTTTTTGTTTAGAAGGAGATGAGTGTATCTTTTTAGATGGGTACATTTCTAAAGCTGCATATGCTACTATCACCACAAAGGATGCCTGTGGAAACTGGAGAGTTAAAGCAGGAGGCAATCATTGTCCTGGGCCTTTCAATATCCATTCCATTCCTCTTTATTTTGTGGGAGTCTACAGATAGGAGAGTTACCCTAGTCAAGAAGGAAACCTGATGAGTCTTAAGTCAAAGGTGGTACTCTTCCCTCCATAGCCATTGGTTCTGGAACATTTGACTTGGTTTGGTCTAATGAAAATGTCTCCTTATGAGTGGAATTTTGGAAGATGTTTCTTCTTTTTTAAATTGTGTGTGTGTGTGTGTGTGTGTGTGTGTGTGTGTGTGTTGTATCAGAGGGCACTGTGTGTCCCTATCTATGGAGGACCAAGGGTGACGTCAAGAATCATTCTGGACTTTTTTCTACTTTTCTTGCTTCCCTCTGGGTTTTCCCAGGCTCTGTCCACCAGCCATGTCTCTAGTCCAAAAGATGCTTCTTTTTAAAGTGAAGGAATAAGGATCATTTCCCTCATGGGTCTTGTGGGGGTGTAGGTCATGGAGCCCAAATCTGCTATGGTGACTCAGTACTTGAAACTGGCCACGGAGAAAATCTGCATTAAGAAGGACTTGCTAACTCCTTTTCTATTCCTTCCTCCCCTCCTTCCCCTCCCTCCCCTCCCTTTCCTCTCCTCCTTTCATCAACCCATCCCACTCCCTCTTATCCTCCAGCTAACAACTTTTATAGGTCCCAGGGTTCTCTGTGGATCATCTGTTCTGGTGGGGTTTCAGGTCTCTGTGGCAGGCCTTTCCTTGGGCAGACCCACTGATAGGGGCTTCCCCTAAAGTTCCCATTCCATTTATTTATTTTTCCTGAGATCCTCACTAGTCTATAGGGGCATGTTGGTATGTCAGTCCTCATGTAGGTTTGGTTAAGGACAGGTCTCACTGCAGTGAGTTCCTGGATGCAGCAGCCCTGCCTTGAGTGGAATGTCTTGTCTGGTGGTGGACCTCCCCACCTTTAGGCTCTTACAATCATACCGTGCCATCTTCCCCAAGATTCCCTGCACCTTGGGTTGGAGAGAGATTTGGCTGACCTGATTCCAGGTGGATATTGCAGAGTCACTGGTATTCTGCATTCTTGTTGGCTTTGTCTATTTCTCTGTTCTTCCACTTAGATGGAAGTTTACTCTTCCACTGTTGTTAGACCGGTTTACAGTGATGGGTGTGTGTGTTCTCTGTCAAAGAGGAGAGGGGTTAGGGGTTAATATGCAGGTGGTTGGTTGCCTAGAGGCTAACTCTACTTTCTACTGTTCTTTCCTCTCCTTTAAGCCTTTTCTTTTATTATTATTATTATTATTTATTCAATTGTGCATGTGTGCGTGTGTGTGTGTGTGTGTGTGTGTGTGTGTGTGTGTGTGTGTGTATGTATATGTGTGTGTTTATAGAACCACAGACGAATTCGGGAACCACCATGGACGCCTCCACCTCCTTGTTTACTCTGCCCCGGGGATTCACAGGCTCCGCCCTACCAAGACCAGAAACAAAGCCCCCCCCCCCCCGCTTTCTGCCAGGCATCTATACGTGGGGTCTACGATCCGAACTCAGGACCCTCCACCTGCAAGTCAGAGGCTTAACCCCTGAGCCACCTTTCCAGCCCCCAAGCCTTTTCTTACATAGAATCATTTTTTAAATACTTTACCCATGTTCTTTTGTTTCTGCTTTTTTGGGAATCTTCTCGTACCCTCCCCTTTGTGTTCTTTTGCATTTGTGGGTGTTGTAGGGTTTATGTTTGAGTCCATAGGACGAATAGTTTAATGGGTAGGCTAGGTTAGTGAGAAAATATTTTCTACCAAAAATAAGTAAAAACTGCAAACAAAGTATAAAAAGCATTTTGTTGTTGTTATTATTGTTGTTTCTTGCTTGCGTACGTGTGTGGGTATAAGAGAACACTGTGTGCATTAGTAGAGGACCAAGGATAACTTTAGGAATCACTCTGGACTGTTTTACCTTGCCTGCAAGGTAAAAGCTTATCCTGTGAGCCATTCTTCTAGCCCCAAGAGTATTTTCTTAAATCAAAGAAAAGAAAACCCCCAGTTGCTGGGAAGTGCACACCCAGAAAAGGTGCGGAGAAAAGTGACTTCCCTCTCTGACATCTGCCAGCTCCGGCAAGAGCCACATAGGTGGTAGGAATTAAGACCCACTTGAGTTAAAGGTGTGATAGGAGACCCCATCTGCAAAGGGTTGGTATATGGAGGGACAGAAGCAAGCAAGCCCCTTCTTGGATTTATAAACAAGTGAACATGTGAACACATGGAGATCAGAAGACAATTCCTGGAATTAGTTCTCTTCTCACACTATGTGGGATCTGAGGATTGAACTCAGGTCATCAGGCCTGTCAGCAAGCACCTTTACCTACTGAGACACCCCACTGCCCAATGTGTG
This sequence comes from Typhlomys cinereus, assembly GCA_023101885.1. Taxonomy (NCBI): domain Eukaryota; kingdom Metazoa; phylum Chordata; class Mammalia; order Rodentia; family Platacanthomyidae; genus Typhlomys; species Typhlomys cinereus. The sequence continues at coordinate 331,700 of JALPQD010000910.1, read as the reverse complement.
GTTTCTTAAATGACAAAATTGCTGGATAAAAATATAGAAGGCACCAAATGAGGCCACATTCAAAGTTTACCTAAAAGAAGCAAAGGGAATACTGAATACTTAAAGCACCTCCTGCCTACCACTATCCCCAAAAGCCCCAGAAAAGAGCTGGGGGAGGGGTCAATGAGGCCTCTTGGATTGTACTCTCCAGGTCTTTGGATCACTTATAGCAGGGTGGGAGCAATATGTCCAGGTCCCTTAGCAGAGGCTGCTCTCCCCTCAACCAGACCCAGAGGAGCCCAGCTGCAATTTATCAGTAGTGGCTCTCATTCAGGTCACACCCTTAGCCTCCTCCAGATGTTTTTTCTCTTTGCCATAAAAATAACACTTAAAACGGGATCCCCAATTCTATGTATCAGACAAATCTGCTCTGCAGTGAAGGCAACCAAACGCACACTAGGGTCAAGGTGCAGGATCCTTATTATATACCTAGTAGGACAGCCAGCCAAGAAGTAAAGTTTCAAGAAATATGATACTATAGCCAGAGGCGAAAAACAATCACCCAAGAGTGTATATGACCCAGTTGAGGCTAATACCCTCTGCTGATTCGCCTTGCCCGGGGGATTGGTAGGGGTGGGGCTGGCAGCAAAAACAGGTGTAGGAACAGCCGGCAAAGAGCAGGTGCAGGGTCAGGGCACAGCAGGGTCAGGGCCAGGGCAGGGCAGAATGAACTCTTTTAACTGGAAAACCAGGATGGTTTCTGCATTGCCCAACACTGCTAACTGCCCCTGTCGGAGTTCATATGGCATTGCTCTGAACTGCTAACTGCACCTGTTGGAGTTCATATGGCATTGCCCTGAACTGCTATCTGCCCCTGTCGGAGTTCATATGGCATTGCCCTGAACTGCTAACTGCTCCTGTCGAGTTCATATGGCATTGCCCTGAACTGCTATCTGCCCCTGTCGGAGTTCATCTCGATCTTGTCAACTTGAGGTGCCTGCCTTCAGAACCTTGGACCTGGAGGCCTGGGGGCATAAGTGTCAAGGCAAAGTAATGATTACAGCAACCTCTCATGAGCATGGAGAGATGGCTTGGTAGTTAAAGCTTTTGCCTTGTAAGCAGAAGGACCTGAGTCCAGATCTCAGATCCCATGTAAAATCACCAGGTGGAAATGGTGGCAGGCTGCACTTCCAGTCCTAGAAAACTGAGCCTAGGAAGCTCTAGAGCAAAGTAACAGGGAAATAGAATAATCTAGAATGATTCCCTAATGTCACTATTGGGTCTCCACAGGCACACACAGTGCCCTCTTCTATACACACACACACACATACATACTCTCTCTCTCTCTCTCTCTCTCTCACACACACACACACACACACACACACACACACACACGTGCCTGTGCAAAAAAAAAAAAAAGAAAAGAAACTTCTAGGCCTGTGCTTTGCACAATATAATGTATGAGCCGTGGCTGCTGAGTCCAGAAATTCTGGGTTTTATACTTACTTCCATCACATTAAGCTTTTATGTTTTGATTAAGTTATTTACTATTTACTATTTATCTTTTTTTTCACCTGTAGATTTGAAATGATAAAAAGTACTTAACTCAAGGAATTATAGGGGGTCACACGCTCCATAATGTGTTTCTCAGTGTTTAAGAGACAGCAATTAAGCATTATATAAGTGTGCAGGACCATACTATCTACATGTAGAACTGCTAATTCTATCCCACTTCCACAATACACAACCTATTAGCTAGAGAAAGATTTGCCTGTTTTAGCAATGGTTTAACTTGTTAGTCTGTGACAAACATCCAGAGGTAGGAAAGCTGGGTTACAGAGGGGCACCATGATCTGAACACATCATTCAAAGTTTTTCTAATACATGTTGAGAGCTGCGGTCTCTAAAGGGAGACTCGATCTGAGAACAGTGTCCTCGGGAATGGATAGACACTGCTATCACAGAGTGGGTTCATTATGTGGAGAGCTGGGTTTGTCATCTAAAAGAGTTCAGCCTTCTCCTTTCTGCCTTCTGCCATGGGCTGATCTGCACAAAGGCCCTGACAAATTTGGGTCCTTGATTTTGGGCTTCTTATAAGAAAGGAATTCCTTCCTTCTTTCCTTCCCTTTCCTCCCCCCCACCCCCCGCCATTACCCATTCTGTGACATTCTGTTATGGTAACACAAGACAAAGACAGGTAGGCGAGCTAAGACAAGCGTGAAAGAGGTTCTGCATCTTCCATCATGGGATCTAATGGCTGCTGCAGCTCCCACCATCATGTCATACATCTCATTCAGGAACCTGGAGGACATCTCCTCCTTCTTTCTACAGGTACCCTTATGAGTTGCATATGACATCACTGCTCAGGTCTCATTGACCAAATTTAGTCATGTGGTCACACAATCTACAAAGGGAGCTGGGAAATATAATTGTGATGTTTCTGATAAAGGCAGAAAGGGAAAATAGATACTGCTCTGCCAGAACCCATGGGTCTGATCAACATGTTTACACCCCGGAAAGGTGGTGAATTGGTGCCCATTGAGTGGCACTGATCTCTGAGACATGGACATCTACTTATCAGATCCTTCAGCTCTGATGTATAAATCAATAAGCAGAGAGCCTGTTCTTCACAGTCCCTATCAGTGATAGTGGAGGAGAAACAGGACTTTATGGTTTTCTCTCTTTAAGATGGTGGAAACATAGAAGGTGGAGGATATTTGGAGAGGAGGGTCAAATCAGGCCTTGTGGGTAGAGTGTGTGGTTTCTTTGAAGTGTGCTGGTTAGCTCCACGCTTGAGCAGCCGACAGTCAGAGGACTTGTGTAAGCACTGCATGCTGGACTCCTCTGGACCCCGTGTCTGTGATGGTTAGATCAGGTGTCAACTTGATAGTTGCAGGCTTGGGGCACAGCTGTGAAGAACTGATAGTTATGGCAAGCCCCTGAACAAGACTGCAGGTGATTGTTTGATTGATATGGCAGACCCAGCCCACAGTGGGTGATGCTTTCCAGCAGTGGACCTGATAAAATGAAGTGCGAGGGGGAGGGACTTCCTCTTCTCTTTTACCCTGCCTCGACTTGCTGTGTTGAGGCGGCTCCTGGTCTGCTGCTGCCTCTCTCCTCTCTTCACTGCTGCTAGCTGACACTGTAGCCCTCTCTTCAGCCCTGCAATCATCACTACGTTGAAACCCAGCCATTTCAGCCCCCCATCCTGACTGAGGTTCAGGAATCCTTTGGTCTTCAGAGTCTTCAGCAACTCACTTGGGCTGCTGAGATAATCGACTCAAGAACTGACCAGCTACAGGCAGCTGTTGTCATTGGTTTTCAGAATGAATAGCACATAGCAAGGAAATAGTGCATGCTGCAAGCTGTGGACCCTTGTGTGTCCGCAAAGAATAGGATATTACTCGCCCGGTAGTGATACCCCAGCAGTAGAGCATGCTGATAATCTTCCCACTGTCTCAAGGGCCCATTAGCTGTATCTCAGAAGCTCTATTATCTGGAAGCCTCACAGATGACATACCATTGCAGACACATGAAAAAGCTGAGCCTCTTTCCTTCTCTCTTCTCTTCCACTCTCCATGGGAGGTGCAGGTGTTCTGAGGGAAGAAGGAAGTTCAATAAACTCACAGGGAATCCGATAACCCATTCGGAGTATCTACTCTGGAGCCAGGGGATAGGATGCAAGAGGCTGGACCCGGGAGAGGAAGGGAGGGGCAGGGACCCGGAGCAGCTGGGTCAGCATTCCCCATTCGGACGCTGACTCAGGCTCCAGGAATGCCAAGGAAGGGGGTGGGCAGCCGCAGGAGGCAGGCTGGGATCCCGCTGGCACTGGAAGGCGCTGGGACGGTGCACCGGAGGAGGGCTGGGCTTCTGCACGCCCACACCCACCTCACAGCCACTGGTAGGCGCAGGCGTCTCTCCCTGGGCGCACAGGTGGGGGGGCATGCGCTCAAACCCAACAGCACACCTTTGATTGATCGCAGACTTCCCACCTGCCTGATCCGCCTGCTCCATCCCCTCCTTCTGAGAAGACAAGATGGGGGGTGAGGGGATGGCGCATCTGGCTGCACTCCCAGAACCACTTATGACCACTTCCCACTCCGCGCTAAGCACACACCTGAGCTCGCCCTGCCTAATTCTTACCCCGCCCACTACAGAAGTTAGTTTGCACGTCGAAGAATGTGAGGGTGCATTGCCTCCAATCTTCCTGCTTTAGTCTGATGGGAAATTAGAGACCCTTGGACCTAGATTCCTACTGCTCCAGGGTCCCAGGTCAGGCTACTGTCCCGGTCGCCTGCCCCGCAGCAGGGCCTTACTGACTGGTGCCCAGAGGCCGCGGGGGCCCCCAGGAGCAGGTCCCCAGGCCCCTGGCACGCCCCTTCCCTCCGTGGTCGCGCCAAGGAACAGCTGCGCGACCGAGGGCTCCCTCCCGCCGCTTTGACACCAATCAGCGAGAACCCGATCCCGGCGGCTGGGCGCCAGAAGCCGGCCCAGAATAGAGCCGTCAGACTGCCCACTGCGCGTCGCGCACTCGCTCATGCGCTGGGGCTGGCCGCATGGAGCCCGAGCTGGAGCACGCACTGTGCGGGGTACGGGGATCCCAGGGGACCGGCGCTGGAGCGGAGCGGGGACAGCCGGCCTGTGGCTGGGTGTGCGTGCGTGTGGCGGGCCGCTGCGTTGGCTCTGCACGTTCTCTGTGCTGTGTATACATGTATTCTGCGTGTACTGCCCGTATGTGGTTCTGTGTGTGCCTAAGAATGGTTGTGCGCACACTTGTGTATGTGTTTACGTTCTGCGTGTTTGCACACGGGTGTGTGTAGGGGTGGGTGGTGTACACTCACCTTAAGAAGGGGGCACCCTAGGGCTTTGGAAGCAGAAGTTATTTTCCCCACACTTCAGACATTCCTCTTCCGTAGACACAGTCCTGGAACAGCCTTGGGGGGCCAGAAGATCAAGGTGGGTAGACTTGTGGACTTAGCCTTTTGTCCCGTAGCCTCTTGGTCCCTGTCTTCCTGGATCCCCGCCTCCATCCCTTAGCCTGCTTTGTGAGGAGAGTCTCTGTCTCCTTCCTTTCTTCTTCGCCCCACCCGTGTGTATCTTTCACCTTCTTTGCTACTGGCTGAAGATCTGAACCCCAGTACTGACTTCACCACTTTCCGGCTGTGTGATTTGTGGCAATTGCTTAACCTCTCTGAGTTTTTCCCATCCCTCACTACTAAGCAGGAATACTAACAGTGCCTCCCTCAGGGGGTGTCTGAATAAGGAATAAGAAATGTTGGGGGAAGCCTTTGGTAGGAAGTCAGTGCTGTTACCCATGGCACTGTGGTTGTTCTTGCTGGGCTGCTCCGTACTAATTAAATATGTCCCTTCCCCCTTCCAGAGATGAGCTTCCTGGAGCAAGGAGAAAGCTCTCCATGGCCATCGCCAGCTGTGACCACCAGTTCAGAAAGAATCCATGGGAGGCGAGGGACCAAGGCTTCTAGGTGGACGAGGCAGGAGGCTGTGGAGGAAGAGGAGCCTCCAGGCTTGGGGGAAGGTGAGGTCAAGGTTGGTACTGGTGGGAGAGGGGCAGTAGGAACTCAGAGGCTGGACCTAGGCTCAGCCTGGCTTCAGTCTCCCCACATAGGAGGGAACAACTGAATTACATACAGAACCAGAGATCCGCTTTAGAAAGATATGAAGACGACACTGTGAACTCAGCTTCCACAATATCCAGGCGTCCAGAAAGCTGCCAAAACACTGAGACAGCCCAGAGAACGTGCTTTGGATGATGAGCTTACTGTCCTCTCCCTTTTCTTCTCTCAACAGGTGCTCAGTCCAGAACAGCTGCTGGGTCCAACAGGCTGGAGGCCACATTCCCCCAGGCCACACCCTTGGCCAGGGTGGGGACCTCCCCCACAGAATGGGATCTCCTCCTGCCTGCCTGTGCAGCCTCCGGGGTGGGCTCCAGCACAGGTGACCTGGAGCTGGACGTGGAGTTCCGTGCCCCAGACCCCTGGGACTGTGGGCTTGAAGACCTGGGTGCAGACAGGCCTCTGCCATGCCCATCCCCGCAGGCCCCACCCAGCCTGGGCTGGGAAGATGAGCTGCAGAAGCCCGGAGCCCAGGTCTACATGCACTTCATGCAGGAGCACACCTGCTATGATGCCATGGCCACCAGCTCCAAGCTGGTCATCTTCGATACCACGCTTGAGGTGAGGTCCTGGCTCAGCCACCCCCCCCTCCTCCAGGCTCAGAGCTCAGCGCCTTGGTTCTTTAGCCATCACTCCCATCCTTCTGGATGCCCTGAGGGAGTCATGGCCCCCTTCGAGTTCCCTTCTAGGACCCTTTTTAGCATCTCAAAGAGAGAGGGAGCCTATTCTTGCTGCACACCCCCTAATTGTTACTGCAGCTCTGCAGTTTAGTATGTGCCAAATAATCAGGTTCTTTATTGATCCCAATCACCTCTGAAATGGGGATCAGAGACTTGTCCCACTCTGTTTTCATGGAGTCTCAGGACTACTCAGTACAAGCGAAAGTGCCTCTGGGACAAACAGCCTCATCCATGTACCAAATGTACATGATAGTGGCCATATCTGTTTGTGGCTCAGCATGGGGAAGACAGGTAATTTTATGTAGAGAACTGGGAGAAGATCCCAGGGAAAGACCCTGGTGGCGACAGCAGGAGGACAAGAGGTACTCTCAGAGAGACAGTGAGGGAGAATCAGGGCGTCTTGACTCACCCTGTTAGTGTTCTTTCCTGCCCCTCAGATCAAGAAGGCCTTCTTTGCCATGGTGGCCAATGGCGTGCGGGCAGCCCCTCTCTGGGACAGCAAGAAGCAGAGTTTCGTAGGTGAGGAGAGGTAGTTTGGCAGTGGTGGGAGGACCTCATATGGTACAGGGTACAAGGACTCTGGTAGGGTGGCGTCCTTAGTGCGCCTGCTCCCAGAGGCCCCAGGCTGACTCCCCTTCACCCCCAGGAATGCTCACCATCACAGACTTCATCCTGGTGCTGCACCGCTACTACAGGTCCCCCCTGGTGAGTCTTGGGGAAACAGGTGGACTAAATGAAGGGATGTCACTGATGTGACCCAGAGCTCGTATCTGACATCAGAGTCCTGCTCATGCCTCTAGGTCCAGATCTACGAGATTGAAGAACATAAGATTGAAACCTGGAGAGGTGAGCTAGGGGAAGGCTGTGAGCTTCAGGACGGGGACCAAGACGGCGAGGGGGAGGGCAGCGTGTGCAGGATTCCTGGGGTGCCTGTGGGAAGGAACGCCATTGGGTATCAGGCTAAGGACAGTAGTGGCTTCCATCCATGGTCTGACTTAGTTTCTTCTGCAGAGATCTACCTTCAGGGCTGCTTCAAGCCTCTTGTTTCCATCTCCCCCAATGACAGGTAAGCACCCCATTTGTTCACCTAAGCCTCTTGCATCACCCCCTCTCTCAGTCCTGGGAAGCAGATGGATAAAGCCAACTTTGAGGCCATGATCTCCAGGGAGCCTGAATGGGGGGAGTCTCTTCCACGCTGCTTCCATACTCACTGTTCATTGCTCCCACCTCCTCAGCCTGTTTGAAGCGGTCTATACCCTCATCAGGAACCGGATCCATCGCTTACCAGTCCTGGACCCAGTCTCAGGCACGGTGCTCTACATCCTCACACACAAACGACTACTGAAGTTCCTGCACATCTTTGTGAGCCTGGGAAGTAGGGGAAGCCTTGGGAGCTGGCCAGAGGAGCCAAGACTCCAAGTCTAGGCAAAGGGAGGGAGAAGCCAGAGACCTCTGGGGGTTTCTTGACCTCTGATCACCACCCTGTCCCCACCCTGACTAGGGTGCCCTGCTGCCCCGGCCCTCCTTCCTCTGCCGCACTATCCAAGATTTGGGCATCGGCACATTCCGAGATTTGGCTGTGGTTCTGGAAACGGCCCCCATCCTGACTGCGCTGGACATCTTTGTGGACCGGCGCGTGTCTGCACTGCCTGTGGTCAATGAATCTGGTATGTGTGCGCAGGGCAAGAGGCTATAGCTAGGTAGGACTGAAGGTCCTGACCAGAGAACATGGGGTGGAGACTGAATCTGTGTCATCAGTTTAGGACACAAGTAGAACTGGAATAGAAGTCAACCCTCTTTGAGACTTAAACGAGTCATTTACCTATGAAAGGAGATCTTTTGGGGAGAAAAGGGGTTGTTGTTTTGAGGGAGAGTCTCACCTTGAGCCCCAAACCTGTGGCAATCCTTTTGCCTCTGGGAATCTGGACATGTCACCATGCCCCACATATAAAAGTGAATTTTAACTTCCATCCTTGTCACTTTGAAGGAGAATTGGAGAGATTATCTGCGATAAGACAAACACAGTGGCAAGAGACTGTTTTGTTGTTTTAGTTCATTCAAAAATTAACCATGGGACCTTGGCCCTCTAACCAAACCTCAAGGTTCTGTTCTGAAAGGGTCAAAGGGATGGCAAGAATATACATATATATATACATATATAAAACTTTACTTATCTATTTTTCACACAAGCTTGCGAGTGTGTGTGTGTGTGTGTGTGTGTGTGTGTACACGCGCGTATGTGTATGTGTGTATGTGTGTCTCTATGGAAGACTAAGGGTGATTTTGGGAGTCATCCTGGATTGCCACCAGGACTGGAAGTGCAGGCCCCAGTTTTTTCCACCTGGCATTTTTACAAGGGACCAAATTCAGGATCTTCTGCCTGGAGGGCAGAATCTTAACCCCTCAGCCATTTCTCCAGCCCAAGAATATTTCTTTAGTCAGACTATGACTATATGATATTTCAAAGTTCTATTCACTATCACAACATGCTTTTAATTTATAATTTAATTTAATAATGGAAGTTTTCAACTAAAAATGGTAGAGAGCATTATATTACAAACCCCATACATCTACCATTAACATATTGCCATGATCCACTCATCTTTTATTTTCTAAAGTAATTAAATAAATTGTAGTCATTTTCCCTAATCACTTCAGTTTGAGTCTGAGTCTCTTATAATAAGCATATTTTATATCACCTAACAAAACCATGAATAGTTTATTATTATCTTATTTCCAATGCTTATTTTATTTTCCCATTTCCACCAAGAAAGCTTTTTGAATACAGCTGTTATTTAATTATTCAATTAATTCATGAGAGAGAAAGAGAGAGAGAAAGAGAGAGAGAGAGAGAGAGAGAGAGAGAGAGAGAGAGGAGGCGCTTGTGAGCAGGTCCAAGAGTGTCGGAAGTCAGGTGACAATTTTTTGAGGTGGTTTGGGTTCTTTCCTCCAGCCATGCAGGTTTCCAGGGATTGAACTCAAGTTGTTCACGAGCATGCTGAACTATCTTGCTGACCCCAATAATATATTTTTTGGTACAACTAATTTGGCTATAACCAAGATCCAATTGCAGTCCATGTTTTGCACTGCTCCATTGCCCCCCAGTCTGCTTAAATCCAGAACTGGAGCCATAAAGGTGCTTGCTGCTAAGCCTGACATCTGAGTTTGCTCCTCAGAAACTGCTTGAAGATAGAGAGAGAGAATCAACTCCAACAAACTTTCCTCTGATCTCCACACGCACACTGTGGCTGCTTGCATGCATGCACCTTCCCGTATATACATATAAGTAAATAGATGTTAAAAAAATGTAAACCTAGAATTGCTCCTTTCCCCTCATCCTCATGACACTGGTCCGCAGGACCAGTTGTCCTGTGAAGTATCCCACCTTCGGATTTGTCTCCCAGGAATGGCCTGTGACTTGTCCCTCTGTTTCTGCTCCTCTGTTTCCATAAATATGACCTGAAGGCTTAATAGGTTGAGATTCTACATTTCAGACTAGAACATTTCCTAGGTGCTGCATGATTTTATACTGTGTCTTACCAGGAGGCCAAGGTCAGGGGTCTCACTCAGTGATGCTAAATTGGCCTGTAGATAGGGGCAGCCTAATGCCCCCATTACCAAGCCAGCAGCCTGGGGTGCTGTTGAGGAGCTCATTCCAAAAGCCTGCTCCGGGACCCTTGCATATCAAGGTGATTCTGAAGTGGACCCTCTTTACTGTCTTTCTCCTCCCTTCTGCAGGTCAGGTTGTGGGGCTCTACTCCCGCTTCGATGTGATTGTAAGTGTCTGGGGGGAACTAGGGGGGCTGTGGGGAGGTTGCAGTGAGGATCAATGGGAAATAACCGTGAACATGCTTTGCAGTAGTGTTGGGGTGTTATCTCTGGGATGCAACCTGGGTGAGAGGTGACTCAGAGTTCTCCTCCTCTCCCTGCCCCCCAGCACCTGGCTGCCCAGCAAACCTACAACCACTTAGACATGAGTGTGGGAGAAGCTTTGAGGCAGAGGACGCTGTGTCTGGAGGGAGTCCTCTCCTGCCAGCCCCATGAGAGCTTGGGGGAAGTCATCGACAGGATTGCACGGGAACAGGTAACCTGTGTCCTCAGTGGTGCCACCCACATTGATGTCCTAGTTCTTCCACGCACAGTTCTCCCCACCCCTGCGTCCCGGGCACTTGGCCTGGCCTCTTATTTCATGACCAGCTTTTGGCATACTCACTGGTATGCACCTGGTGCTGTCCATGGGGCCCTTGTGCCAAGGGTCACAGCCAGCTGAGGGGTCAAAATCATAGCCAGCCTGTTCCCAAGAGATGTCTTCTTGGTCCCTGAACGGTGTCAAACTTCCCTCTGCTTCTTCGTGAGATCAGCTTTGTTAGCTGCTGGCAGCCCCCAAGCTTTGCCCCTCAGCGAACCCTATGGATCTGCAGGTGCACAGGCTGGTGCTGGTGGACGAGACTCAGCATCTTCTCGGCGTGGTTTCCCTCTCTGACATTCTTCAGGCTCTGGTGCTCAGCCCTGCCGGCATCGACGCCCTCAGTGCCTGAGAGCATCCGATTCCTCACTCCCAGGCCACCTTCCTCACCTGGAAACCAGCAAACGGAGCCAGGGAGGCCTTGGTCTTCATCTTCCCCCGCCCTGTTTACCAGTTCTTCTCTGATACAGGTAGTGGGTTTTGCCATCAGACAAGTCCTTTGATCTTCCTGGGCTCCCAGGTCTCAAGTTGAGGTACCCCGAGGACGTCCATGGCCCCAGTCATAACTGAGCAACATCATGAAAACTGCCATTCTAAGGACGCACAGATCTCCACTTTGACCCATTTCCAGCTGAGGTCATGGAGGCTGTCATAGGAAGGATGGGAGGAAGCAGTGCTAATTGAACTCTGAGAAGATTTAGCTGCCCCCTCCAACTCCCCATTCAGTCCCACCTGCTAGGAATTGCAAGAGAAGGAAGTCAATACACTTGTGTGGAATTGTATTTCCGTTGTCAGAATTAATAGAGGAGGAATTCCCATCCACATGGCTCATCTCAGTAAAGTTGTCACAGTTGCAGATTCACCTGGTACTACATTTGGCAGGGGTAGGGGTAGGGTGGGAGAGAATGGCAAGAGATGATACAAATTCCACACCTCTCCTCTATTTAGTCACTGTCTTCCTTCCTTGCTTTCTCACAGGCTCTCCAGACTTCCTTAGTTGTTGTCCCTTACCATGCCTATACTCCCAGAAGCCTTTGGGCATGCCAGTGCACCAGGATGATGAAATTAAGAACAACTGAGTCAAGCCTGCCAGAGGCAACTTCGCCAGCTCCAAGACTACCCACTGCCCAGGCACATGCCTTTTCCACACCTGGGTCTGAACTGACCTGGCGAGGCAGTGAGCACACAGCCCATGGATTTAGTCAGGGGTCTGGATTTCTTGACTTCCAGACCATGTATGCTCATGGTCCCAATCCCTGAGAGCCCCACCTTTTTCCCCCAAGGGAACTACCACTAGCGCCCTATTCTCTGGCAATGATGAGTTCGGGGCTTCAGGGTGGGGATCACGTCACGGGTAGTTGCTCTTCCTGCCGTTGGAATGGTGTGCTCTGTTATGCAGAAAGCTCCTGAGCTCACCAGTGATCAGTGTTCTAAGTCCCCAGTGACAGATGGCCCTGTTTTCAGATTTCTGGGAACGGGCAATTGAGAAAAGAAAAACGAAAAGAACAAGCCATGAACATGGATTTTACAGGCTTTGCTCAAAGACAATAGTCATTGAACTTGAACTTGTCACCAGCTCCTTGTGTCTTCTGAATTCAAAACAGGAAGAAAAGTCTGCATTTGACAAAAGATGAAAGTGACTTTTTTTTGTGCATAGACTGTTATTCTACCAACTTTCAAAAATATTTTGCTGATAATAAAATGACAAAGATACTAATTATCCACATAGTAGGTAAAACCCAGTCTACAAACTCCTGTCTGCAGGAAACATAACTTGGTTTCTGTAATGTTGAATGTAATTTCTATGATGAACTCCATTTTAAGTCAGTTCATTTGGGTCTCCCGCTCAACTTTTTCCTGTGGGAAGTAGAGGCCTGAGACAGAGCTATCAGCTGTCAGCATCCATTCATTGCCAGCACCTACTAAAACCTCCCTGTTCCCAGTTGGTTGCCAGTCACTGCCCGGTGGACCTCACCCCACAGTCTGTTTGGACCTGGGTACACAGGATATTGCACTCTTCTGAGCCTAGAGGTTGTCTCAGGCCCATCTGCTGAAATATAGAGCTGTTCTGTTCTGTGGCTTACTGTTTTCCCAGGCTGTACCCAGGTGGGAACCCAGGCTGCACCCAGGTAGCCCTGGGCTCATTTCAAGGACCCAAGAGAACTCCGTTTTAGCCAATGCGGAATTTTACCATGGGAGACCTTTGTTCTTTAACCCATCGTATATTCTTCCAAACCCACTGTATGTGGCCTGAATTTTTGTCACCCATCATTGAGAAACAGGCCTTTAAAATTCCAGAGTCAAGACTTGGCTTCTGCTGTAACCCTCCCTATGGCAATGTGGGCACTCAGGTCTACTGGCTGAGTGCCAGAAACATAGGTTAATGTTTCTACAATGTCACCTAGAGCTACAGTTGGATGCTTTGTGCTTGGTCTGTCAAGCAGGAAACAAGGCCCAGCACCAGCTCCGTTCCCAGCTCTGACCAGAAGATCTAGGGGTCTCAGGCTCAAGTCGAAAGATAGGAGTGAAGGGTGTTAGATCAAGAAAGGGTCTTTGAGGTGACAGCATGACTCTGGGAAGCATAAGAGGGTAGTCTTTGAGGTTGTGACATTGGGGATCAGCCTTAGTGGTAACAGCAAAACTGAGGAAGGCCTTGGTCCCCTTTTCTGGCCTCAGGGTCCAAGAAATTTTTCCCCTTTGGGATCTCTGTAAGACTCGACCCCTGACCTTAGCTCCCAGCCCTGCCCTTGCAGCCATCATGGCCGCAGAAAAGATTTACAGAGTTGCCCTGGGAACTGCAAGCAAGTATGTGAACCAGCGCTGGACTGTTAGAGACTTTCATTGGCTCCATGCCCTCAAGTCCTGCTTTGGGGCTTCTGGGTGCATCTGTGGCCTCAACTCCTTTGCTTTCTGGTCTCTCTTCACACACCATGCTCATTCTCATCCCTGGATGTGCTTCAGGGCCAACAAGGAAGCTTTGTGCCACTGTAGCCCAGGGCCTTATTCCTGGAAATCCGTGTTTCTAATTTGGAGTGGAATCTGGGCAACTCTCTTCTCTGTAAAAATTAGAGATACTTCCTAGTAAATGATAATTACTGATAAATGGTAAGCACGACTTCCCACCATGCTGAGAAATAAGAATGACATCTCGTTCTTGTAGTCACATGATTGAGTCCATCAACTATTCAATTATGATAAAAGTTTATAAGAGGGGCTGGCTAAAAGAAGAAGCTCAATATAGAAGACACAGGATTTATTAGTATTCACACAGTTCCTCCCCCTCAGACATCTTTAAATGAAGAAGAATTCAGCAAGTTGTATATGTCTGTCCCATGATGGCAATTGTCAAACTTTTCATGTGACACATATACTAAAACTGTGATCCAAAAGACATCTTGTCTAAGGCAGTCAATTAATTGTGCTCCTTGAGGACTAGATGATGCATTCTCAAAGCTTGTCTTAATCAAGAATGTCAAGGAGAGTAATTAGGCTGTGCTTATTTAGTGCTAACATGATATATGACCTTGAATTTCTAGCATTCCCCTTTTTTCCCTGAACCTAAATGGTTCCCCTCAGATCTACTTCACAACTCCATTACAGTTTCTTAACGTGCTTACTTACTTACTTATTTAGTGTGTTGTGTGTGTGTGTGAGACATGTGGAGGTCCAAGGGCGATTCTTCTACCATGGGTGTTCCGGGAATCAAAGTCAGGTTGCCATATTGGCAACAATCACTGTTATTCAATGAGTCCATCTCCACAACCTGTTTTCTGTGTCTTTCCTCTTGTTGCAAACTACATATTTGGGCAAACATTAGAAAGAACTGAGGTGGGGTGCACAGTTTTTTAGTAACCTTAAGAGATATAAATTGGCGTCACAAGAATATACACACCATTATATACTTATGTGTGATGGATTCTTAAAGAAGCCCATGCTTGTCCTATAGGTGTGCTTTATTCTTTGTTTTCCGACACCTTTGTTTTTATTTTTAACAAATCAAACAAATTCCATTTTGCCTGGGTGGAGGTCTTAGAAAAGAACTCAAGCAGCTTTGGGTCTATAGAGTTGCATTCCTACCACTAGAGACAGACCATATGGAGCGTATAGTGCTTAGGGAGATGCAAGGATGTCAGGCTCAGCTGTTCTGGGACGAATCAGAGCACCAAAGGGTCTTATGATGAGTTAGACTAGGCAAATGAAGGATTTGAATCAGAGTGACAGGAATGTTTATTATTATTGTCACGTATATATGAATATGATGTGGTGTGTGGGGGTTACACCTGCCACAGAGCATATGTAGAGGTCAAAGGATAACTTTGTGATATCAGTTCTCTTCCTTTGCCTTTATGTCAGTTCTGGAAATCAAACTTGCATTGGTAGGCTTGTTCTACAAGCACCTTTACTTACCGAGTCATTTTACCAACCACAGAATATATTTAAATGAATCCAATCTTAACTTCATAGGCATAAGGAAGTGAACAAACATTTATCTCAGGGGCTGGAAATTCTCAGGTTTGAGGCGTGGTGTGCTGGATCTCAGTTCCAGTTCCTTTTACTTCTGGTGGGCTTGTATAACTGAGGAGGTTGGAGAACTAAAAACCACAACTCCCAGGCTGCCTTGTAGCTACTGATTCTGTTGGCCTCTGTTCAATCTTATATGTACTTTGGAGATTTGGAGCCTGAGAGGCAGGGAGAGGCACCTCCATGGGCACTGAGGGGAAGTGTGGGTCACATACACAGCTCTACTTGATTGTGGCCAATGGAGTGAGAAGCTCCATTAGTATTTGGTTTATAGCACTTCCACCATATTTGTGATCATCCCTTCCTCTGAGTACATTCTCTTTTTTTTTTTTTAATTTTTTTTATTTATTCAATTGTGCATGTGTGTGTGTGTGTGTGTGTGTGTGTGTGTGTGTAGAACCACGGGCGAATTTGGGAACCACCATGGACCGCCTCCACCTCCTCCTTGTTTACTCTGCCCCGGGATTCACAGGCTCCGCTCTACCAGGACCAGAAACGCAGGCTGACCCCGCTTCCATCCGCCCAGCGTCTATACGTGGGGTCTAGGATCTGAACTCATGACCTTCCGCCTACAAGGCAGAGGCTTAAGCCCTGAGCCACCTCTCCAGCCCCCCTCTTAGTACATTCTCTTAAAAAAAAAAAAAAAGGTGGATTTTGTTCCAACTAATTTGTTTTACTTTACGTCTTGTTTTTAAAATATTTTACTATGTGAGACACACACACACACACACACACACACACACACACACACACACGAGAGAGAGAGAGAGAGAGAGAGAAAGAGGGAAGGAGAGAGAGAGAGAGAGAGAGCATATATACCATGACACATAAGTTAGTTCTCTCCTACCTTGTGGCCTTTAGAGAACAAACTCAGGCTTGCATTCAGACAACTTTACTCACTGAGCCATCTTGCCAGCCCTTACTTTATATTTTATGTTTGAGATGAGGTCTCACTCTCTTGCCCAGAGAATTCTGAACTTTTGGGCTCAAGCAATCCTCTTGCTTTAGCCTCAGGTAGAGTTGAGTCTGTAGCTGCCAAGTTGGCGGCTTCTCCTCTACAAATGAAGTGGGGCTGTTGCAGTGTCCCTCCTCGGTGTCTGTAATGACTTTGCCATTGAGGTCTGGGGACACGTGTTCTCAGGCTTGGGTGAAAAGGTCAGAACAGCTCCCTGCCATGACTCCAAGGTGCAGAATGGTTCCACAAACAGGAAAAGATCAGATGCTGGGTGATCAAAAGAATAACAAAGATCCTCCCAAACTCATAGGAATCCTTTTATTTTAAATTGTACCCACAGACATCTGAATCTGGAGGGGAGGGTGCCACTCAGTGGTGATGGCGACAGAAGCTTGGGGGTTCTGGAAAGGGGACAGAGGTCCCGTTGTCAAGGTTGACATCTGACAACTGACTTGAGAGCGGCCAGGGAGCTCAGGCCAGGGCTGAGGCTTCTGGACAAACCCCCGGAGCTGTGTCCAGCTCAGCCCTGTCTCTTCAGGAAGCGCAGGGCCACCTTCTTATTGGGGACCAGGACGATGCGTGCTTTACTCTTCAACTCTCCAGTCTCAGGAGCCAGGACCACCTCATACTTCTGTATCAGCTGGCAGGGAGACAGTAAGGACCACTAGAACCTTTGTCTCTAGCCATCACCCCCTCTACAAACTCATACTCAAGAGCCCCTGCCTCATCTCCCCACTTCCCTTGCTTGACCCACACACCCTCCCACACATCTCAGGCTCACCCTTAATAGCACCAGCTGCATCTCCAGCTCTGCAATCCTTCGGCCCAGGCAGGACCGGACACCATAGCCAAAGGGCACAGAGCCAAATGGGTGTTGGATCATGGGGGTATCCAACTTTGTATTCCTCAGCCAGCGGTGAGGTTGGAAGCTTTCAGGGTCAGAGAAGACACTGGGGTCCCGAGACACCGCATAGTGGCAGAACACAAACTGGGTCTACAAGGGAAGAACAGGCAGCGTGAACCTATCAGCAGAGGGCTGCAAGTGTTCTGGGCACACAGGTTCTCTAGCTCCACTCACATTCTTGGGGAACAGGAAACCATTAATTTCAACTTCTTTGTCCATAACGATCCTGGAGTTTGTGGGAACCACAGGGTAGAGGCTGCAGGAGAAAGAAAGTCTGGTGTCTACTTCCAGATCTGGGGAGGAGTAGAGTTCCACCCTGTCCCCTGCTTTTCTGGCATTTAGTCCCTCTGCCACTTTTCTCGTCCCGCCTACAGGCAACTTCCATTTCCCATTCCAGTCTGATTACCCATCCCCAAACACACATAGACTCAGTGCACATGGAATCACATCCTACCGCAAAGTCTCCTTTATCACAGCTTTGAGCAGGGGCATGTGAGCAAAGTCCTTGTGCTGGGGCATTTGCCCAAAGGGCACCACGCCTACCATTTCCTTATGCAAGGCTGCCTGGATCTCTGGGTTCTTTGAAAGGTGGTACAGGGCCCAGGTCAGCGTGTTGGATGTCTAGGAGACAGAATGGGAGATGAAGTAAGACTCCCTAAATAGTCAAAGGGTATGTACAAAAGTAGGAAAAAGTTAGTTTGCCACAATTATAGCTGGATAAGAGGTGAGAATTCATAAGGACTTCCATGCTAAGCATGAATCCATCGAGGGATTAGGACTGGGATAGAATAGTATGAAATTTAGCAACAGAGGGGACCATGACAGGGAGAAGAAGCATGCCACAAAAGGGCTAGAAATATGTCCACTGGAGACAGAAGGGGCTAATGGACAAGCTTCCACCTCTTCACCTGACCTGCAGCAAGAAGACAGTTGGAATCGAGGTGAGAAGAAATCTCCCAGCCGTCAGAGAGAGCCAGGAACCCTGCTCCTCAGCTGGGTGAACACCCACAGAGATCCGGAAGGAGAAGCTAGAGCAAAGTAGAGGTCAAAACAGATACAGAGGGCTGGACGGATGACTCAGGGGTGAAGATTCTGTCTTCCAAGCAGAAGGTCCTGAGTTCGGATCCCATGTAAAAACACCAGGCAGAAATGGCAGTGGTCCACATTTCTGTTCCAGGTGGGCAAAGCCTGGGGAATCCCAGAGTGAAGCAAGAAGGAGGTAGAAGCAATCCAGGAAGATTCTTGAAGTCACCTTTTGTCCTTCACAGGAACACACAGTGTCCTCCAATACACACACACACACACACACACACACACTAATTCATTCATTCATTCATTAAAATTAAAGGAAAGGATAAAGGGCAACTCCTGGTCTTCCTGCCAGCCCTCCTCACATACCGTGTCCACCCCAGCCAAGAGCAGCTCAGGAAAGGTGCCGATGGCCTGCTGAGGGCTGAGTAGTTCATTGGTCAGCAGGAAGTGTAGGTAGCCAGATATCTGGACCCCATCTGGCCCGGCTGTTTGTAGCTGGACCTCTACTTCCTTGACTTTTTGATCAATCAGCTTCTTTCCTGCAGGGACCATGGAAAGCAGGGCAGGATGAGGTGAAGTTGCCTCAGAGACGATGGTGTGAGGGAGAAGGTCCTGGGAAAGACCAGCTTCCTTCCCCGGCCCCAAACTAGGATGCCTCACCAAAAGAGAAGATGGTGTCCCAAGCATTCAGGTAGCGCTTCCAGTAGGGCAGTAGAGGACGGGTCCACTTGGGAAGGAAGCTGTCATAGACGGAGTTCTGGAACATGAGCCCAACCGATCTGATGAAGGTGGCAGTGTCTTCGGGGATGGAGGGCTCCAGGCAGCCAATGCGTTTCTCGAAGAGGATATAGCAGATAGCTGTGAGGGGCAGAGGCCGTCACTGGAGGCAGAGCCAGACACAGAGCATCCAGGAGCTCTGAAGAGCCTCCTGCTGCCCCAGACCCTCTCTACAAAAGTTACCTTCCAAGGCAAAGTTGTATAATAGCTGAGCCATATCAGACACCTGGTCCCCTGATACACTGTCTGCCTGCACCTGGTCCAGCTTAATCACAAAGTCATCAATCACTGCATTTAAAGCATCGGTGTAGAGTGCAGCCTCCGCAGGCTTCAGCAGCCGCTGGTTCAAGGCCTGGCGCAGCTGGTACCAGGGCTGCCCTTGTCTGGGAACAGGAGAACAGCACAAGTAAGTATGTGGGTTAAATAAATGGCACTTTTTCATCGTAAGGCTCCCATAGAGTTAAGGGAAATCTCAGACTCCTGAAGTCTAGAATTATACAATTGCCAACTTCAAATGATAAAAATTAAGACCCACAAAACCTCCAAGCATGGTGGGTCACAGCTAAAAATCCCAACACTAGAGAAAGAAGGCAGAAGGATCATGAGTTCAAGATCACCCTCTATTACAGAGTAAATTTGAGGTCACTCTGGACTACATGAAACCCTGTCTCACAGATAGATAGATAGATAGATAGATAGATAGATAGATAGATAGATAGATGATAGATAGATAGATAGATAGATAGATAGATAGATAGATAGATAGATAAAAAAGAACCACAAAAAATTTCAACATCCCAATAAGTAAGGTTGGATTTTAGAATCAAATCACAGATCTAGTTAAGCCTCATGGCTCATACCTGTATTCCCCAGCACTCAGGGGGACTATGCCATTGTAAGCTGAGACCATCTTGGACCACAAATCAAGACCCTGTCTCAGAGATCAAAAATTAAAGGAAACAAGTCATAGTTGTAAGGATTCCTGGCTAAATGACATCAGGCAGGTGACAACTCATGTGTGCTAATTTCATACCAGTAACTGAGGATAATCAGATGCCTGTCTTAACAGGGTTGTTCAGATCATTCAAGTGCTTATTTAGGTCAGTGCCTGCACATGAGAAATGCTTGGTGAATGTTGGATTTGAGTATCATAAAGCTGTATAACTCCAGAGTCTCTCATGTGTGAAATGATGGGAGCTACATTCAGGATGTCCATGAGGAGGTTAAGGAATAAAATAGAAGCAAATTAGGATTCCTGGACTGCTCATGTTCTGGGACCCTTACTGTACTTTATTTAGCTTAATAGATCAAGGAGACAGGAAGGCCCATGAGACTGAAGCTCTAAGCACTTGGGTCCTGACCACATAATAGACGATCAGGTTCTTACCCATCCTATCCCAGATAGGTGAGAACATTCTTCCTACAAGGGGGACTTGATGTTCAGAGACTGTCCAACCCTTAGCTACTCTTAAATTTGTCGTCTTTCCTAAGCAAACTGGGTACAAGTCCATTTCCTTAAAGCAAGTTGCAAAGCAATAAATACAGTGTGAGTCAGTATGAGGAAGAAAAGAGGAAATTCTACTCAACTGTGTACATGTTTGCATGCTTCTGTGAAAAATGGGTACTATATTGGCTGCATTGAGAGGGAGACTTAGCATTTTGGTAATATATGTTTCAAAACAAGTATTACTATTAGTCAGGCATAGCAGGGCACACTTGTGATCCCAACACACAGAAAACTAAGACAGGAAGATCAAAGTAATTTGAGGTCAACCTGGGCTACATGGTGAGTTCGAAGCCAGCCTGAGCTATGTGGTAAGACCCTGTCACAAAAAATAAATAAATAAACAAAAACCAATGTTACTATTGAATTTTAAAAACAAATTCTTTAAAATGTTTTTAAATGTCATGAACCTCAACTCTTCTTGTCAGGAGCTCTTGCTGTGTTAGGAAAAGGCTGCAGAAAAAAAAAAAAAAGATAAACTAAAAGTGCTGCAGAAAAGAAATGAAGGGATGGCAAGATGGTTCAGCAGGAGAAAAGAGCTTGCCACCCACTCCTGAAGACTTGAGTTTGATCTCTAGGGTTTAATCTCTAGAGGCCACAAGGTGTAAAGAGAGAACCATCTCCAAAAAGCTATCTTCTAACCTCCATGAGCGCACCATGCGCATCGGCACGCACACAGAAAGAAAATCTAAATAGACCCACTTATTAGAACTTTGGGTTGCAGATATTTTTCCAAGAGTAAAACTGTCCTTGCCTACAGCAGGAATCTGTTTGCAGAATTTAAATGAGAGCATAGTTGTTGAACTGTTTCTTGGGGGAAGAGATGCTTCATAAAATAAGATTTTATCCTAAAACAAAACAAGAAAAAACAAGCATTGTGAGTTTGCAAAATAACTTGATTTACTGTATGGTTGAGACACAGTTTTATGTAGCCCAGGTTGGCCTCAAACCCATGATCTTTCTGCCTCCTCCTTCTTGAGTGCTGGGATTACAAGCATGTACCACCACACACAGTGCAAAATAGCTTTTAAATGCACACAAATGCTATAATACTTAGGAAACTGGCCTTAGAGTATAAAACATAACTAGATAACCTAGGGGTATATTAATACTAATGCTCAGCTGCAATTCTAATAGGAGCTGTCAAGTCAGATCCAGGCCAGTCAGGTTCAGTCAGCCTCATGTAAACCTGGACTTGATTTGTCCCTAGGGTCAGAGGTCAAATTAGAGAGGTCTCAAAGAACTTTCTCTACTCTGTTTCCAGAGCTTCAAAGAAAGGGGCTAAGAACTGCTAGTTTAACTCAAAACAATCTACCTATGAGACAGGGAAAAGAAAGAAGAATCTACAACAGGAGACAATCTATGGAAACCAAAGACAGCGAGTCCTCAAACCAAATCATCCCCCCCCTTCAAAAGGTGTTTCACCTCTAACATGCAATGTAAAATCTCCCTTGGCCTGTTTCTCCATCTATTTTTAATTAATAAAATTTTAATATTTTTAATTAAAATGGAGGTACTAATACTATCTACTTGTGGGCTTGTGAGGATTCAACAAAACCTTGAAGTTGAAGAGATAGCCTGGTGCCTGTCAACCCCGCAGTTCAACCCTGTGACAGACTATGGCATAGTTGTCAACCTGATCTCAAATGCAGAAATTCACTTATTGTTTTTGAGTTGTAGCACCATATTTTGGCCAAAAGAAATCTGCGACATATCTAATCACCACCAGAGATATTGGAAATGTTTTGTCACCAGTAATCCCCATTATCTACTTCAATGAACCAATGAGTAAATAACATAATTCTCTCTCAAATGTAACTACAAGGTGATCTTAACTTTTCTAGGCATAACTGAACTTGTATCTATCAATGTATGTGGAGGGTACCCATGGAGCTTATAGCCAGCAATGTGTGTGTAATACAACACAACTTGGGATATATTTTTAAAAGTAAAGTAAAATCCTCTCCAACTAAATGATGCTAGGAGGTTGTGATAATGCTTTCTGAGCTACAAATCAACATGACTTCAACTTTAATGTAAAAAAATGAATCTGAATTCAGGCCTGGTGCTGTAGGCCTGTGTTCTCAAGTTTTTCAGGAGATGGAGGTAGGAGTATCCAAGTTCAAGGCCTGTCCAGGGTACGGAATAAGTTCAAAACCAACTTTGGACAACTTTGTGAGACCCTGTTTCAAAAAAAATTTTTATTTATTTATTTATTTATTTATTTATTTATTTTGTGTGTGTGTGTGTGTGTGTGTGTGTGTGTGTGTGTGTGTGTGTGTGTGTGTATCACAGGGCACTGTATATCCCTGTGAAGGATCAAGGGTGATTTTGGGAATTGTCTTGGATCGCTTCTATCTTCTTCTTGCTTCACTCTGGGATTTCCCAGGCTTTGATTTTCCACCTGGCCTTTTTACCTGGGACCTGAGATCCAACTCCAGACCTTCTGCTAACCCCTGAGCCATCTCCCCAGCCCTGTATCTGCGTTGGTGGTATAGTGGTGAGCATGGCTGCCTTCCCTTTTTCAACATTTTAAAAATATGGAAAGAGCTGGGAAGTAGCAGGTGGGTACAGTGCTTGCCTAACATGTACGAGGCTCTGGGTTCAATTCCCAGTACTGCCAAAACTAAAACAAATCATCCACAGATCCAAGATAGACTTTGACTGCTTTGGACATATTCTAATCCAATTATTCTATTTTGCAGATCAAGAATATAAAGACAACAAAAGGAAACTCATTCACTTGTCCAAAGTGACACTATATGTTAGTGGAAAAGGCAATGATCAGGTCTTCGAGGCCAGCCCACGCCAATGACTGCTTTCTAGACTAGCATCAGGTCCAGATGACAGGAGGCCCCTCTGTGCCTGCATCCAACTGTCTGTTTTATGCCCACTCCCTTGCAACCTGGTCCTCTGATACCTTGTTCCAGTCCCTTCCAGCCCCAGCTCACTTGATGAAGATCCCATAGTCGAGGCCTCGATCGTCCCGATGCGCCTTCCAAGGCTCCATGTGGTCCCTTACGGGGTACTTGCCCTCCTGCCGCATCGCTTGCTCCAAGAACTGAGCACTGGCCAGATTCACAAAGATCTCAGACCCAAGGGAGTTTATCCACATTGGCCCATACCTGGCCTTGTTCACCATCTGCAGGAATCAATCAAAGTGGAATATTCTGAGTCCAGCTCAACAGATATGTTCAAGAAAGGACATGGGGTGGAGGAAGCATTGATGGCCATATCACATCCAGAGGCCAGTGACTTTGCAGATAGACTACAGAAAGGAAAAATAACCATGGGAAGAGCAAGACATCTAGAGCCATGTGTAGAAACAAGAGGATCTGGGCTGGAGAGGTGGCTCAGGGGTTATGCCTCTACCTTGCAGGCAGAAAGCCCTGAGTTCGGATCCTAGACCTCACTTATAGACGCTGGGCAGAAGCGGGGGCGGCCTGTGTTTCTGGTCCTGGTAGGGCGGAGCCTGTGAATCCCGGGGCAGAGTAAACAAGGAGGAAGTGGATGCGGTCCATGGTGGTTCCCGAATTTGCCCATGGTTCTACACACGCTCACACACACACACACACACACACACACACACGATTGACTAAATTTTAAAAAAAATTAAAAAAAGAAAAAAAAGAAACAAGAGGATCTGAGGTCTATGGAGGAATGAGGATAGATGGGAAAAAGGGGTCCGTTAAGTGCATGTATGTGAGACTTAGTCATTTTAGGAACTTGAGCCCTTTAGTAACCTTATAAAGTTCCTTCTTTATATGATGGCCTACATGTATGAAAATTCTTTAATGAAATCCATCACTTCGAATACTAATCTTAAAAAAATTAATGAATCTACAGTAACTTTTAGTCTCATTGAGTTGCAGATAAATCTCTTATATAATTAACAAGAAAAAAGAAACGAGAAATTCTAAGAAAAACAAAAAACTGGGTGAGAAACATAGGATCAGATAAGAAGTAAGCCATGTGTGTGCTTTTTAGGTGAAAAAGTTAATTGCTATGATATAATCCCCAAATACTTTATCTGAAGGACTAGAGAGGTATGGCTCAGTGGTAGAAATCTTGCCTACAATGTACAAGGCCTACAGTGGTTCTGGCACGTAGGCACAACTTATAAGTTCCTTCTTTTATATATCATAAAGCCCATCCGTGTGTGTGTGTGTGTGTGTGTGTGTGTGTGTGTGTGTGTGTGTTGGGTGATGGGTAAGTGTATGCAGTGTATGTGAGTGTGTGAGTGTGGGGGGTGTATAATGTCTCTACCTCCCATTTCCTGTGGGTGTGCTGGGATTGCAAGTGCTTCAAAATCTATGGAATGGACATTGCTAGGGAACATGAGCTCAGTGTTACAAAGTTAGTTTAGGCAAAGCCCTGGGTACTAAGAGGTATTTACAGTTACTGAAATGAGAGAGAACATACAGTTTGCTGTAGAAGGGGAAGATAAAACCTAAAAGGATCCACATATTTGAAGTAAAATTTCCTGATTGAACTATATACCCACACAGTGAAAGACAATAAAATCCTGTGGTTTTTTTTTTTTCTAGCTACTTCCTCCTTGCTACTTGTTTCTAGAAGTTTTAAGAAACTCCAAGTAGGCTCCAGGTCAGGTTAGGCCAAAAGACTTCTGTAAAACACACTAAAATTAAAGAGAAGGGATCCATTCTTGTGATCACTGAAGGAAACATCACTCAATTTATAGTCCAGGAAAAACACCAATATCACTGGTTCTCGTTATTGGCCTTAAACATTGGATTTTTCTGACTAAGATCAAGAACACAAACAGCAGCAAATGCTGGCGAGGATGTAGAGAAAAGGGAATGCTTATTATGGTTGGTGGGAATGTATACTGGTGAAATCTCTTTGGAAATCAGCATCAAGGTTCCTTAGAAAGCTAAAAATGGAGCTGTCATATGATGCAGCTATATCACTTCTGGGAATATTCCTCAGTAACTCTACATCTTATTATAGAGACACTTGCACATACATGTTCATTATAGCTCTATTCACAATACCAAAGAAATGGATCAGTCTACATACTCATTAACAGACGAATGGGTAACAAAAATGTGGTGCATATACACAATTAAATACTATTCAGCCACCAGTAAAAATGAAATTATGCAATTTGCTGATAAGTGGATGGAACCGAAAAATACAATATGAAGTTATATTTCTCAGACACAGAGGGACAAATGCTACATGTTCTTTCCTATATGTGAATGCTAGCATTAAACTTCTGATTGATGTACTTAATTTGGAATTCCTATAACAACCAGAAAACTTGAAAGGGATCGTTAAGCAGGGTGTTGCAGTCCGCCTGCATGGTTGCTGATAAATGACCATTACACAGCTTAAGGGAACAAGGAGTTTACTTTCTTACGACAATCTAGTTACAGTTCATAGTCCAGCTTGACAGGAGAGCATACACTAACACCAGGGCTGAGGGAACTGGCCACCATAACAGCTGAGAGATGGACAATCCTTACTTGCCAGACCAGCATGTCTGGCCAAGTATACAGAAGGATGCCAACTCTCTCAACCAGCTCTCTGTGATTTATCCAGGGCCTAATCCCACCCACCATGGGCTGGGTCTTCCCCAGCAGCTAGACAATCTCCTTCAGGTTTGCTCTGGGCTTAACTCAACCATCAACTCTCTACAACTGTGCCCAGAGCTCAAACCCTCAACAATCAAGTTGACACCTGTGCCTAACTATGACACAGGAGTTGGAGGGAAAGATAGAGTGCAGACCTTAAAAGACTACAGGCAGCAAGGTGGAAAAGGGAATAATGATGGGAGATAAGAAGATAGAGTACAGGAAGGTCTGAGGGAGTTACAAACAGCACTAAGATTGAAAGATACAGCCAGACAGAAACCTTCTATATTATTAATATATCAAAAACTATTTTTGTTTGTGAAAGAGCCAAAACAGACATACCCTATACAGAAGAACACAGTGAGAGGAAAATAGAGCAAAACAAAAATGCCCTATGCTCCAACTAGAGCCCAGAGGCAATTAAACAGTACTCTACATAACAGGCATGTAATAAATTGTTGATCAAAGAGGTCTCAAAAACCCCACCCAAACAGTACAGACTTTTGCTACTATGGACAGTAAGACCCTACTACAGAAGATGCAACTCATGTGAATCACAAGACATGGATTAATTTTTTTTTTTTTAAATCACCGGTTGGAAATGTTCTGGAAGCTTCCTCTTTTCCGGACAGCTTTCATAGTACAAGAACGTACTTTGCAAGCTGCTGAGAGAAAAGAGCAAACAACAATCTCATCAATCTGTGAAAGCTGTAAGCTTCAATAACAATCACCCTGGCAAGAAGTGATCATCAGTCTTATAATGACATGAATTTCAAAGGGGCAACCAACAGCATTCTGATCATATTTAAGGCCCACTTTTCAGTAGGGATCACATTCCTGGTACTGTAAACTAGAACAAGAGCCTATAAAAAAAGAGGACATAAATCCAAAAGGGAGTATAAGCTATTAAGGTTTAGCTATAAAGACACTATGTCAAACTGCCTTTCAAACAATTGCCATCATATCCATAAATTGGAGGAGCACTCAGCACTCAACCTAGAAGCTTCCTTCTGCAGTGGAAGGTGCTTATTACAGAAAATCACACTGGCCAAAGTCCAGAAAATGAATGGCTTTGGCCTGCCTGTCCTAAATAGTACATCTAAGCCAAGCCCACCCCACACCAAAGCTCAGGAAACATGTTGGAAGAGGGAGTGGTAAGACTGTAAGAGTCTGAAGTAGGGCACGAGTGAGGCTAGACTTGATCTTCTGGACATGACAAGATTGTTATATCTGTGAATTCATTGCAGTTATGTATGTTTCCACAAGATCTGTATGGGATCTCTCCTATTAACATTATACCATGGAAAGGGAAAGATCTCAAAAAACCCATCCCTTAAGAGACTGATGAGGGTTGATGCTGATGGGGAGAGGAAGAGAAGATGTCTTCCTCAATGGTCTATGCACTGTTACATGGTTCATGCTCCAGCAAGTGCTCCAGCACATGCCATCATTGGCAACCAGATGACGCTCAGTGGGTAACACATGCAAAACACAATAGGAGAGAGACTGGCAGGGAAGAAGAAGGGTTGTAATGGGGAAAATGAAGGGAGATGGGATTAGGGATTAAAGTGTAAAAATATCATAAATTCACTATATTCATGTATAAAACACTAAAAGAAACACACACGCATGCATTTTTTAAAAGTTGGATTCTTATAGACCCACTGTAAAGAATTGCCCTTGATGCATAACCCACTTGTCCAGAATCCACCCAGAGTTAATAATGACTGAAGCCACCAGCTCCCAGGAAGACTTTCTTGACAACCCCCATCCCCCACACACACACACTTAAGACTTGTATTCCCTCTTCTAATTCCCTGGTGTGGTAGGGTCCTGAGCAGCCAATGTCTGCAACTACAGTGAATGTTCCAGCCTCCCTTCAGGAAAGTAAATACATGCAAACATGGCTGGTGGGAGAATCAAGTGATACATCCCTATTTAGAGGATGGTATGTTAATATTTATAAAAAAACTGATAAATTTTAAACAGTGGATCCACACAATGGATATTATATCAACTTTTAGAAATCAAAGAAAGATACCCACCACAGATTGCTAAATAAGAAATATAACATCTTTTCTCTAAAAAAATAGGAAGGGGGGATTACTGGATTATTAGGGAGATCCTAAGAAACAGAAGTGATTACCTACAAGATCCAGCCAGACAACATTCCTGAAGGCTGATAGAGGAAGAGCCCAGAGGCCTCACCCCTGACTGAGGAGCAAGTGGCAGTTGATGGTTGCTGGTGAAGGGCAAGTTGTTTTTCTTCCTGGGTGTGACTGCTGGTAGGTTGCCCATGTTCCACATGGCTACACAGATTCCATGGGCTCCACACCCATGCACATGTGGGCAACACTAATGGGACTCAGTAGGTTATGGGGGGGAAAAGACAGGAAGGTAGAAGAGGAATTTATTGAAGCTTCCACAGGAATGGGAGCTTGGATATGATCAAGATACACTAACTATATGCACATATGACATTGTGATATAATAAATAAAAATATTGGGCTGGAGAGATGGCTCAGGGGTTAAGATTCTGTCTCTCAAGCAGAGGTTTTAAGTTCGGATCCCAGGTCCCATGTAAAAATATCAGATGAAAAGGGTAGAAACCTGCACTTCTGGCTCTGGTGGGTGGAGCCTGGGAAATCCCAGAGCAAAGTAAAAAAGAGGGTCGAAGCAATCCAGGATGATTCCCGAAGTTATCCTTGGACCTCTACAGGGACACACAGTGCCCTCTTTGCCTTGGGAGTTGTAAGGTCCAGAGTTTGTTCTGTTGGGGGACAGGAAATGGGGCAAGGACATAGACCACTGAATATGACCCTGAGATTTCAGGCCAGGTGTGTTGGCACATGCCTGTAATCCCCACATTTGTGAGACTGAGGCAGAAGGACTGGGCTATATAATAAGACCATCTCAAAAAAAGAAAGCAAAATGTACATGTGCCACTTTTATAAAAATGCTAATGGCAGAGATCTTCAGCAGAGACAAACAGCGATTTATATTTGTTTATTTTCTTATTTATGCTATGATTTATTTTCCAAAATTTCTACAATGATCTTGAAATCAAGAAAAAAGTAGCATTTTAAAAGACTAAGTAAACAGTCATTTATTTGGGTATGAGATCTTCCCCTTGCAATCCAAAACTCCTGAGCAAGTTTACTGGCTGTGGGTGTAGAGGTTCTGGGACATTTCTTTCTTCTTCCTTCAGACTATTCTCAGTTTTCTGGGTGGCACTTAGCGAGATCTTCTTACATAAGGAGTTATTTTAGAAAGACACAGGGATACTTGCTGAGAGATGTGTGCTGTTCTGTGTGTGGACCATTAGGAGGTAACCTGAGCCAGCCAGCCAGCTCCAGGGCACTCCAAGGGTGCTGCCTAAGAGCCTCTCTCTATAAGGAACTAATAAGCCTTTTAGAGGGAGCGAGAGGGCTAGCCTTCACCTGCAGGAACTCCAAGATGGAGAAAGGTGAACTCACTTAACATCCATTTATGGAAGATCCTGTCCCATCTGGGGTCTAGGAAATCAGTAGTAAGCAAAGCAGAAAATAACCTGTGCCAAAGGAGCTTACATGCAGGTGCACTGGGCAGTCAGTTGAGAAGTTGGTTACACATGTTTCCAGATTACTTTTCTATGTTATGGGCATCTTTGTGTGTGTGTGGGGGGGGGTGAGACAAGGTCTCAAGTACTCCAGGCTGCCCTCAAACTTTGTATGAAGCCAAGGATGAACCCAGGAATTTGTACATTCTAGGCAAGCACTTTACTAACTGAGCTATATCTCCAGTCCTTTTATGGATGTCTCATCTCTTCAACTAGAACCATGGCATGTGTCTTTACTACTTGCCACATCGATTGAGACAATGCTAAACATATTAGAGATGCTCAATACATATTCGGAATCAGGTGCAAAAAAATAAGTTGCAGACAATACGAAGAATGGGAGAGAAACAAAGAAAGAGGACACACAGGAAACTGGTCACAGTGGCCATCTAGAGTGGGTATTAGAGGTGTGTGTGTGTGTGTGTGTGTGTGTGTGTGTGTGTGTGTGTATGAGAGAGAGAACAGGATAGGTACATACATGTTATAGCATACATGTTGAGATTAGAGGAGGACAACTTTCAGAAGTTAGCTCTCTACTTCTACTACATGGGTTCCAGGGATCAAATTCACATTGCCAGTTTGCTTATGGCACCTTTACCTGCTGATCCATCTTGATAGTCGAAGCCCAATCTTTTTCACATGGGTTCTAGGGCTGAATACGGACCTCAAACTTGCACTAAAAGCACTTTACCAAGTAAGCTGTCTCTATGGCCCCTAATATTAGTTTGTAAAATCTGAAAGAACCCTAAAAC
This sequence comes from Typhlomys cinereus, assembly GCA_023101885.1. Lineage (NCBI taxonomy): Eukaryota > Metazoa > Chordata > Mammalia > Rodentia > Platacanthomyidae > Typhlomys > Typhlomys cinereus. Next base: position 301,582 of record JALPQD010000910.1, on the reverse strand, counting down.
AAAAACAATTCCATTTATGGTAGCCTTTGTTATAAGTCTGTGTTTCGTCAAAATTCATGCTGAAATAGGAAATGCATAGTTTCATGCTGAAAGTATTTGGAAATGAGGCCTCTAAAGAAGTAATTGAGATTTCAGAACTTCATATTACCAAGCTACAGTAATCAAAACAGCATATTACTGGCATAAGGAGAGACACATAGAACAATAACATACAATTCAGAGTTCAAAAATAAGCCCAAACATCTATGGTCAACCAGTTCTCAACAAGGGTGCAGAGACATTGGACAGATTTTTAAAAAGTCTCTCCCACATACAGTGCTGGGGCTCAATATAAAAGCATGAGGTTGGACTTGCACATTACCCTGCATTCAAAACCTGAATGTAGTTTACATATGGATCAACAATCTGCACGTGAGAGCTAACACCATAAGCTCTGGATAAAACACAGAGATAGCCAAGCATGGTGATTCACACCAGTCATCCCAGCACTTGGGAGATAAAGGCAGAGGATCAAGTGTTCAGAGTTCAAAACTGCATAGGGAGTACAAGGCCACCCCGGGCTACATCAGACCCTGTCTTCAAAAAATAAATAAAAAAATAAATGAACAAACAAGTAAAAAAAACCAAAAAACTCTGCTCCCAACAACATAGCGATTTAGCATGAGCAATTTGGAAAAAAGAGAACAAAGAAGACATTTTTAAAAAATCTGAATTTTTGTGCAACAAAGGACAGTATTGAGACTATGAAAATGCAACCTTTATAGATGGGAGAAAAATCACATGTCTGGTGAGGATTTAATATCTAGAATGCAAAAAGAACCACTACAAGTCAACAACAAAAAATTAAACAACTCAATTTTAAAATAGATAATGCGAAGAAAGAAAAGATATAAAAATAATATCCTTATTTTAATCTCAAAAAATAGACAAAGAACTCAAATAGATATTTCTCCAAAGTCAATATAAAAATGATCAAAGAGCACACAACAAGATGTTTAACTTTATTGGTCATTTGAAAAATACAGACCAAAGCCAAACACCACTTTGTGCCCGTGAGGGACAAAGCTTGAAAAGAATTCAAATGACAAACAAATAAACAAGCAGGAAGTAAGTGTTGGTTAGGTTGTGGAAAAACTGGAAACTCATACACTGCTGGTGGTAAGATAAAAATAGGGGACCCAAAGTGGAGAAGTCTGGCAGTTGTTGAGTTAAATAACTCCAACCCAATGTGTATAGAAGAAAAAAGAGAATATTGTCTAATGAGACTTATTCGCAAATGTTTTCAAATTGTGAATCAACCCAAATGCCTACAGCAGATAAATGGATAAGGTTGCTGTGCTACAGCACAATGAGCTATTACTTGGTCTAAGTGAATGGAGTGCTGATTCATGCAACAACTTAAACGAGTCTTAAAAAATCCAAGTAAAAGAAGCCAGATACAAAATAAAATGGCATGTGCTGTATGATTCACTCTCTTTTTCTTTCTTATCTGTCTTAGGAACAAAAACCCAGGGCTCCATATATACTACTAGGAAAACACTGTACCACTAGCTTATATCCCTGGCCCTGTATAATTAATTTTTTATTATTTTGTTCAAACAGACAGATCCATATAGAGAGAAAACATCAAAAATGTTTTTGTGGCCAGTGAGATGGCTTGCCACCAAGTTGGACAAGTTGAATTTGATGCCCACGACCTCTGTGGTGGAAGGAGAGAATCTAATGCCACAAGATGTCCTCTGAGCTGTATGTGTGAGACACCGTATGCATTCATACGGGTGTGTGTACACACAAAATAAATAAATATGTTTTTAAAAAATGACTAATACATCATTTTGTATGATTAATTAAAAATTAAACCAGTCATTAATTGGTATGAAACATGTGAAAGGGAGCTAAAAAAAATTATGAAAGTGGCCAGAATCCAAATGAGTCATTTGTGTCCAACTCTAACCAAACTCAACTAATCTATCAATCAACTCAAAGGTCAATACTCATGAATTGCTTAGTGATAACTATCACAAAAGTGTGTTAGATCCAAGGTTGCACAAAAAGTACTTGTATAGAGGTGGGGAATATGGCTCATTGGTAAAGTGCTTGCATGCAATGTGCAAACACGAGGACCTGGGTTCAATCCCCAGCATTCATATAAAAACTGAGCAGGGCAGTCCACACCTATAATCTTGGCACTGGAGAGGCAGAGATAGGAGGATCCTGGAGGTTGACTTGTTCCAGCTTCAGTGAGACCCTGTTTTAAAAAGTAAGGTGGAGGGGCTGGAAAGATGGCTCAGAGGTTAAGCCTTTGTCTTGAAAGCAAAGGACTTGAGTTCAGATCCCCAGATCCCATAAAACAAACAAACAAACAAAATAAAACAAAAACAATAGAAATGGCAGCCTGCACTTCTAGTCCTGAAAGACAGAACCTGGAAAACAGCCAAGCGATGAGGAGATAGAGCGTTCCAAGATGATTCCCAAAATCACCCTTGGGCCTCCATAAGCATACAAAGTGTCTTCTCCTCACACCTGCACACACGTATACACCCATACCTACACATACAAAAATAAATAAAAATAAAAAGTAAAGTGTCCTCCTCAGAGGACACCATATGTCAATCTCTAACCTCCACCACACACACATACACACACACACACACACACACACACACACACACACACTTCTACAAGGGCATCTACCCAGCAATTGTCTGTTCAAGCTCAGAATAATATCATTATGGCTTTAAAGTGCTATAATTTGGGTTTTAAAAATTTCTGATGTACGACCGGAGAGATGGCTCAGTAAAGAATCTCCCAGGCAGAATTCTCCTAAATAGGGTCTTGAGTTCAGATCCCAGATCCCAAGTAAAAATGCCAGGCGGAAGCAGTGGTGGCCTGTACTTCCAATGCTGGTGGGTGGAGCCTGGGAAATTCCAGAGCAAAGCAACAAGGAGGTGGGAGCAATCCATCTTCAGTGATTCCCAGAGTCATCCTTGGTCCTCCACAGGGACATACAGTGCCCTCTGATACACACACACACACACACATACACCAAATAAATAAATAAATAAATAAATAAATAAATAAATAAATAAGACTTTTTTAAATTCTGATCTAATCATCCTTTTTGCTTTCAGAAGCTTCCTTTACATTTTCCTCTTCGACTGAGTCCACAGTTTATTAGGCATATCTATTCCCATCACAAATCATTGCTGTTTCCAAATCATTATTCTATAGAGAATCTCATTGTTTAACAAAGCAGCAGCCTTGAAGTGGGGCCCGAAACAAGTCCTCATCAGGAAGAAATTGGAATCTCTTAGAATCAAGCAAGATGTCAGCACTATGTCCATTGTGCTGTTCTGACTGTCCGCCTGCCCTGTGCTGTTCTGACTGTCCGCCTGCCCTGGTGAGGTTTCGCTCAGAGTAACCTTTGCTAGTGGCTCCCTCTCACTGGGATGTTTCAGAACGATTCTGTCATTGGGGACAAAAGCAGAACCTTAAGCCTGTTTTTTGCAGGAGAGCTCCCAAACTCAGGAGGCTGAGGCAGGAGGATGGCATGCGCCCAGGAATTACAGGCCATCATGGGTGACATAGTGAGAATTTGAACAAACATGCTCTGCTGGCAGGCTGTTTGTTTTTCTGAGCAAGAGTTTCTATAACCGCCTTGGCCGGCATTCCTGCAGCTGTTTTTGGCAGGGACTGCTGAGTTCTTGTTCTTACTTTCATTTTTGTTTGAAGTAACTGAGATATAACACTCCAGTTTCCAATACAATCTTTTCCTTTTTTTAAATGGGGATAATCCTTAAACTGCAATTACAGGATTAACATGCAGTGGCTCTTTCACCTTTCTCTTTTCCTATTTTGGATCTCTGGCTTTTTGTTTTGCTTTGTTATATCAATCTCCATATTCAAGGTTCCTTGGAAGCTGACATCTGGGCTAGTTCTCCATAAAAGTAAATTGTCATAGTTAGGTACAAGTGTCAACTTGATGGTTGAGGGTTCGAACTCTGGGCACATTTGTAGAGAATTAGTAGTTGAGTTAAGCCCAGGGCAAACCTGCAGGTGGGACTAATTCCTAGGCAGTGGATAAAACGAAAGGAACTGTTTGGGAAAGGAAATATCCTTCTGTATACTTGGCCAGACATCCTGGTCTGGCAAGTAAGGATTGTCCACTCTCAGTTGTTACGTGGAGATGGTTGAGGCCAATTCCCTCAGCCCTTTGGTAATAGTGTGAGCTCTCCTGCCAACTGGTCTAAGAATTATAACCAGACTATGATGAGAGAATAAATCCTTTGTTCCCTCAAGCTGTTTGGTGGTAATTTATCAGCAACAATACAAGTGAATGGCTATATAAATAAAAGTTAATATCTAAATCTTTCTGAGATCAAGAAAAGGAATTTTAGAAAGGTTAAAAAAAAAGCTTTAAAAAGGGGGGGGTAGGGCTGGAGAGATAGGCTCAGGGGTTAAGACTCTGCCTCACAATTAGAAAGTCCTGAATTCAGACTCTAGGTCCCATGTAAAAAAATGCCAGGCAAAATGATGTCAGCCTGCACTCTTGACCCTCATAGGAAGAGCCTGGGAAATCCCAGAATGAAGCAAAAAAAAAGTAGAAATGATCCAGGATGATTCCTGAAGTCACCCTATGGGGATACACAGTGCCCTCTGATACATGCCACACACACGCATGCACGCATGCACGCACGCACGCACACACTCAGGCATGCTTGTAAGTGTGTGCAAAATAAAAGTTTTTTTAAAAATCTGTTATGGAAATAATTTTAACCAAACATTTGGTCCACTACTTTCTCGGCATTGAAAAATAAAAATAGTGGTGGTATGCATCTGTAATCTCCAAACTCAGGAGGCTGAGACAAGCTGGCTAGATTGGACCACATAAAGACCTTAGCTGAAAAAAAAATAAGTTTAATCATCTTGAACCTCTTTGTCACATCTGTCATTTGAATAGACCTTTTTATAAAGGGGCAAATTCAGGGACAGGGAAATTGCTCAGTAGATAAGACAGTTGCCACATAAGTTTGAGAACCAGAGTTTAGAACCTTAAAAGTTAGAAAAGTAACACTTAAAAGTAAGAAAAGAGTGGTAGTCATCTGTGATCTCAGCACTGGGAAACAAAGACAGGAAATTACTAGGACAAGCTGGCTAGCTAGATTACTTGACTGAAGAGCTCTGGATTCAGCCAAGAGACCCTGCCTCCATAAATAAAGTAGAGAATGATTTAGGAAGATCACTAACATCAACTCTAGGCCTCCATATACACATGCATATGTGTACATATGGACTGTACACTCCATACTTGCAAACACATAAACTACGCAATCACACACATATACATGCCAAAATAAGCAAATAAAAGTAAACTGGCAAATTTATATTATTGTATCCTGACCAAAATTCTAAAATGAAACATAAAATCTTTGTGTATATATGTTTATTTGTGGTATCTTCATGTACACGTTATATTCTATTAAAAATAGTTTGTAAGTGGGGGCTGGAGAGGTGGCTCAGGGGTTAAACCTCTGCCTTGCAGGCGGAAGATTCTGAATTCCAAACCTAGACTCCATGTATAGACGCCAGGCGGAAGCAGGCTTGGCTTGCGTTTCTGGTCCTGGTAGGGCGGAGCCTGTGAATCCCGGGGCAGAGTAAACAAGGAGGAGGTGGAGGCGGTCCTTGGTGGTTCCCGAATTCGTCCATGGTTCTACACACACACACACACACACACACACACACACACACACACAGACGAGCACACACGCATACATGCACAATTGAATAAATAATAAAAAAATAGTTTGTAAGTAAGTAATTGAGAAAACCCTTAGATTTAGCCAATGACTTATGTACACATGAACAATAAATGCTTAATAAATGAATTGATCTAAATTTGTTAGTAAACTACAATTGAAAACGTTTTCAGCTTACTTCTGAGCCTGGGAGTTCTGGCCAGATAAGGTTATATTTGTCCGGGCTTGACCCAAAGTCATAAAACTACAAATCCAGCCTAGAACAAAATGATCTCTGTATAACTCTGATAAACAAAACTGATACCATTGCCTTAATGAAAACAAATATAGCTCAAAAGATGTCAGCATTAAATAATATATTTTAGGCACACAACTTAATCCATGTTGGACATGAGAGGCTATCATAGTGTGCATGATGCACATCAAGTACAGCAATTTAGCCTTTAGGGCCATTCTTTGGCTAAGAAATAAAATAATGACTAAACTTGTCTAGTAGCTCAGCTTTCATAAAGAGTGTAGACACAAGACAGACAAGTATTTATAAATAAACTTTTCATGTAGCTTAGGATCTTAAAGTTACATTCAATTAAGTGATAGAAAAAATGTCTGAATCATTTCTAAGTTAAAATACTGAAAAAAATTAGTTGCATAAAATTCAAATGCTCTTAGATTTCTTAAATTCTACAAAGAAGACAGTATATTTATGTCTACATAAATATATCTACATCATTGTTAGATTTCTTAAATTCTACAAAGAAGACAGTATATTTATGTCTACATGTTTTCATAAATTGTTGATATATAGAAAAATTCAAGACTGCTTTCTTCCTGGGTCTTCACTAAAAAGTAAGGTTACTAAGTGTTGCAGTTCGCCTGCATAGTTGCTGATAAATGACCACCAAACGGCTTAAGCAAACAAAGGGTTTATTGTCTCTTATGATTATCTGGTTACAGTTCTTAGTCCAGCTTGATGGGAGAGCATGCACCAACAACAGGGCCGAGGAAACTGGCCACACCATCACCATATAATGACTGAGAGATGGGCAATCCTTACTTGCCAGATGAGCATGTTTGGTCAAGTATACAGAAGGATGCCAACTTTCTCAACCACTCTCGTTATTTTATTTCAGAGTCTAGTCCCACTCCCATCAGCTAGACAATCTCCTGCAAGTTTGCTCTGGGCTTAACTCAACCATTAATTCTCTACAAATGTGCCCAGAGCTTAAACCTCAGTTGTCAAGTTGATGCCTGTATCTAACTATGACACTAGAGTTCATCCTTCTAATCATTAATCGTATCAAATCTAATCATCACTCTAAAATATATATATGTAATATATAAATATATAATTCTATATGCAAAGCATTAAAAATTAAGATAGGTTTGGGGAAGAAAACGTAAGACATGAAATACATTCTTTCATTGAGAAAGATTAAATTTTCTCTAAATTTTGAGGTAGGAAGCAGTTGGCAATTGAAGCAAGGACCTTGTGCGTGCTGGACAAGTGTTTGGTCACTGAGATACATCCCTGACCTCAGGAACTATTTTCCTATTCCTACTTAAGATACTTTTCAGGTTAGCAAAGAGTGAGAGACAGAAATGGGGGAATGGTGAGGAAAAAAGGAAAAGAGGAAGAGAAGAGGGAGGGAAGGAGGGAGATGGGGGCAAGGTTCTCAGTTTCTGTAGAGAAAAAGATAAAAAGGAGAAGGCTTCTGCATGGCTCAGCAGGCCAAGGAGCTCTCTGTAACGCCAGACAACCTGAGTTCAGCAAACATCCAGAAGGAGAGAACCGATCACACGAAGTGTACCATGGCGTGTGTGTCCAACCTCTAATAATAGAAAGAAAAAAAAAAAGGAGGGGAGGAGAGGGGAGAAGGTCACGCAGCTGGGCCAGCTTCAGGCTCTGTCCCTGCTTTGTCCCCTTCACTAGGTCTCTCAGCTCAGCCATCCAGAGATGGCCCCCAGCGAAGTTTCAGAAAGTCCTTGGCATGAGCTGTCATCAGTGGCCCTGGCCCAATGTACCAACAGGCTGTGTGCGTTTGCCATGGCACTCTTAGAACCCTGCTTGTGCCCATGAACACAAGGGCTTGGGCCCAGGTCTCCCTGCCATCTTCTCTTAGACTGCCTTCTACTCTCTTGGGCCTCCTGCCTCCTCTGGAGAATGTCAACACACCATATCTCATGATCTTCTTCCTGGGTCCTGGTGGGGTGCGGGGCTTTCAGCCCTGCTGGCCCCAGACAAGAGAACAGCGTAAAAGCCTTTACCTGCAGAACTAAAAAGGCTTCTTAGCAACAGGGGCACCTGTGTGACTCACACTCCAATTCTATCCCTCTTTGTTTGTGAGACAAGAATCTTGGGGGGCTGGTACCTTGGTTTTTTTTTTCCCTTGCTGTTGCTGCCAATGTAAATTACACTCTCTGAACTTCAATGCAGCTCACAATGTACCAGGCGTAGGTTTTGGCTTACCTATTCTGTGATTTTGACATATCTGGCACTTGACCTGAGCCCAGTAATGTTACAATGCCTTTTCCGAGGACTCAGGGCTGAGAGGGCCACGTTAGGCAGTAAAACAAATTCCTGGGACCCAGTTGCACGTGCTGTGGCTTATAGAGGGTGACTATAGGTTTTCCCCAGAAGACTTTGCAAGTCAAGTTAGGAGATCATGGCTCTCAGAGTCTAGGAAGGCAGAGCGCTGGGGACTTTGAACAGTGAGTGGCCTTTGAGACCAAGCATTAAAGCCAACTATTAAAAAGGCACTTATTGACTTCACATTTGCTTAAGCTGCATTTGCTGACAGTCTCCCTCTCCCCCCAGCTGCTCCACCACAGCCTAGGATATCCTAAGCTTCCTGCAACTGTATAACTTCTGGAGGGTCTATGCTGAAGCCCTTTGGTCTATTTCTGTGAAAAGAGAAAAATGGGGAAATAGATTCTGTAAGTAACAAGGCTGTGACCCAATCCTTCCTGTACACTGTGGCAAAAAAAAGGTGTGATCAGGGTAGAAACGTCTGAGAGTTCGTGAAGTATTGGGAAATCACTTCGGATGCAGTTTTTATTGCAGAAATGCTGAAGGCCTTGTTATGAAGTCCCACCACAGTTCAGGGGCTCCTGGTCATGTTTCAAGGCCTCTTAAGGTTTCTCAAAATAACTCAATCTCTGATTGTCAAAGAGAACTACTGCCTTTTTCAACTCAAGAGCAAAAAGTTCCTCGCATGGAAGATACTCCTGCCAAAAGACCACATCATCAGAGAGCTGTCCACTGTCAGACTGACCACATAGTGCTTTTGACCTCTCTTTCCCATGGGTGATAAAATCCACAGTGGCCTCTTAGAAAACCAAACAGAATCTTAAAGCCAATAAGCAAGTATGGAGCTGCATCTTGGCAGGCAGGAGCCGACTTAGCTGGGGATCTATTTAGTCATTATCTCTGAGGGTCTTGAGATGTGATAATGCCTCAAGTTGAACGGGGTGGGTCCTGCAAAGTCAGGAGGTGCAGCCCCTCCTTCCTCACTCTTCCATGATAACTCTCAGACTGGATGGTAAACTGATAGTTGTGTGTGTATCAGGCTTCTTCGGAGACACAGAAATAATAGGAGGCACATACATAGAAAGAGAGGTTTTTTAAGGAGGTGGCTCATGTGACTCTAGAGGCTGGCTAGTCTGAACTCTAGAGGCTGGCTGGCTAGCCGGGAGTTCCAGCAGAGGTCATATTGAATCCGAAGACAGAGTACAGGCACAATTCTCCTCCTGGGAATTTGAGTTTTTTCATTTAAAGCCTTCGGCTTATTGGATGAAGGGTATGATGAAGGGGGAATTGTTTTACTGACTTTTAAGTCTACTGACAATTTAAGTCTACTGACTTAAATTGATAATCACTTCTAACAATAATAAAAAATACTTCAGGGGCCAGCCAGAAAGCTCAGTGAGTAAGGAACTTGCAGACAAACCTGGTAACCTGACTTCAATTCCTAGAAGCCCACATAGTGGGCTCAGACCACCATTTATTCACCATGGCATGCACTGCATGTTCTCTCTCTCTCTTCTTCCCCCTCTCTCCCTTTCCTTCTTCCTCTCCCTCTCCCCCTCGTTCTCATTTCTCTCTCTCTCTCAGCAATAAATAAATATTCTAAAAAATATTTCACAGCTATACCTTCACTGGTGTTTAATCAAACAACAGAGTACCAGGGCCTACATGGCCTACTCTAGAGGACACAGAAAGTTAATGACCACAGTTGATTCACACTTTTGAACCAATATAATGTATGGTGGGAACAAATGTGTTAAGTACACAGAATACTTCTTTTGATTGCAAGTATATTCCTAATGAGGAAATGCCATAAAATAGTGATAGGAGGTCAAGGGGACCAGACACTCACCCAGTTCTGTCAGTGCAGCCAGTGGTATGTCTAGGGAAGTAGCAGAGGCATTGTGCTTAGGCCAGAGCCCCTACAAAAAGCTATGGTCCCTAAGCAAAGTCCTTTAAAACCATGAATAGGAAGTTTGCCTGTATCACCATCCGGAATGTCGCATTTGGGAAACAGTTACGGGCCAACCGTGATGGCATAGGCTTGAAATTCCAGCACTCGGGAGGCTGAGGCAAGAGGATTATGAGTCGGAGGCCAGCTCAGGTTACACCGAAAGATCCTATTTTCAAAGAAAGACCGAGACAGAGACAGAGACAGAGACAGAGAGATTCAGTGGGCAGAGCTATGGTACCCAGCCCTAGGGAAAAACCTGCCTCCAATACACTTATTACATTTTTCCCTGATCCATACCAGCTTTAGCTGGTACCTGGCAGCGGGGTGACTGGACAAGCAAGTAAGCCTCAACCTCTTCTGGGATGAGCATGATAACAACAGATCACCCTCACCCAAGGACTACACTCTCTGTTCGTGCTACAAATGAACACCCATGATGAAAGCCTGCTTAGAGGAATGAATAAGGTGACGACACCATAGCCTCGTGCATAGACCACTGCACAGGAAATGAGAACTCATGCTTAGTTCTATCTTGGATCCCTAAACAAAGACTAATGATCTCAGCCCAGGAGGCCAAGGAAGTGCATGGAACAACCCGTGACACAGATGTTCCTCTTGTCTCTCCCAACTCCTACTCCCTTGGAAACCACACTAGATGAATATGTAAATAACAAAATAAGAAATGAATGGCCAGCTCTGGTATGGGCAATGATCACAGATAGGAATGGCAATGACCAGGGATGAAAGGGATGCATCCTACAGTGGTCCTCATGGGGTCCACACACAGGGGAAGGAAAAAGTTCTCAGGTGGAAGAAAGTACACAGAGAAGCGACCACTGGGCCCCTGAGACCACCATGAGACACATAAAAACATGAGGAGGGTTGAGGAAAAAAGTGATGTAGTTGCTGCGGGGACTTGTAATACTGAATATATATGTCTATGGAAAGAAAACAACAACTGTGGTTTGGGAATTCACGGGTAAAGGGAGGACTTTTGGATTGTTTAAAGGGTTTTTTTTTTTTTAGCATTTTATTCATTTATGAGAGAGAAAGAGAATCATGCCATGGAGTATGGGTAGAGGTTAGAGGACAACTTTAGGAAGTCATTTCTCTCCGTCCACCATGTAGGCTTCCAGGGATTGAACTTTCAGGATTTCGAGCGGATACCTTATCCACCTAGTTATTTCTCCAGTTCCAGAGGAGGTGTTTTGGTCTCTTTCAGGTCCTGTTCACTGAACATCAAATACAGACTGGTATCACCATCTTCAACTGGACCAATGATCAGTGAAGACTGTTAATCCAAGAACTCACAGACACTTGTCAACTGGCATTGACTTCAGAAAAGCTGAACTTCCTCAAAGGATGATAGGACAAGATAAATGTTCTGATCTGGTCTCATTGCTTCCTCCTGTCGTTGGCCTCTTTGGCATACTTAACACTGGTTGTTTCAATATTATGGTCAGTTCTGAGGTCCAACTGAGAGAGTAGATGGGGCTGGCAACAGCTTTAGTTCTACTTCCAAAGGGCACCTGGCTACAGTATGCCTCTAGGTAGCCTTTCCAACCTGAACGAGGTCACCACTGTCCGATGTTGCCTAAGACAGACAGCAGATTTGATAGGAAGCCTTATCAGTAAAATTAATGAGGCCAGGAGTGACCTATGCTCCTGGAAATTCTCAGTTGTACAGGTGAAAGATCATGGGAGGAATTGTAGGGGGACAGTACTAATTTATCAACCTTTCCAGTATCTATGCATACAAAGTCTTGAGCCATAGTCTGTGGGTTGATAGAACACTGTGAGCCTTAAAGAACAGGAAGGAATTGTAGACCTAGGTGACTGGGGTTATTATAAGGCAACTTTCTCACATCCTTATCTTACGATAGAAGAGATTATGGGGCATGAGGCGTCTCATTTTTTTCCTCTTGGGTTCAAAGGAGTTGAGGGTTTCTGCCCTACTTGTTTCACACACAAAAATAAATAAATAAATAAATAAACAAACAACACCTGAATTTAAAATCTCTTCATGACACAATCAAAGATGTTTCTCAGATTCAAGAATGTCCTTGTTGAGCTCATGGTCCTCTGGTGTTTAGGTGTTGTCTTTCCAAGCATCATGGGGAGAGAAGAATCTTATTCTTTTTTTTCACTAAGAAACAAGCTGCCTAAACCTAAAAGTGACTCCTTGTGTTTGCGTGTGTATGTGTGTGTATGTGTGTGCAGGTATGCAAATGTTTGTTTGGGGTGTGTGTGAATGTGCACATGTATGCACATGTGTGTCAGGCAAGAGATCAACCTCAGGTATTTTTCTCAACAGCCATCCACTTTCTGATTTGAGGTAGAGTCCCTCACTGGGACCTGAACTAACTGGTTAGTATGCCCCCAGGATCCACCTGTCTCCATCTCCCCAGCACTGGGATTATAAACATGTATCACCACACCTAGCTTTTTGCGTGGGTACAGGGAATCAAACTCAGGTTCTTTTTTTTTTATTATTTATTCAATTGTGAGTGTGTGTGCGTGTATGTATGTATGTGTGTGTCTGTGTGTGTAGAACCACGGACGAATTCGGGAACCACCATGGACGCTTCCACCTCCTCCTTGTTTACTCTGCCCCGGGATTTACAGGCTCCGCCCTACCAGGACCAGAAACGCAGGCCACCCCTGCTTCCACCTGGCGTCTATACGTGGGGTCTAGGATCCGAACTCAGGGCCTTCCACCTGAAAAGCAGAGGCTTAACCCCTGAGCCACCTCTCCAGCCCCCCAAACTCAGGTTCTTACACTTGCACAGCAAACACTTTACCAACTGAGCTATCTCTCTGGACCCCAATTTGTAGCTTTACTGGCAGAATCTGTCAGGCCTTGGCTTTGGCTCGTATACGAGCTTAATATTTCTGTCTTTGTCAGTTAAACAGGAATTCTACTATTTGTTCATCCCAAAGATGCACAGTGATTAGCCTACACATTAAGGGCAGAAAACTCAAGACAGGTCTTTTTTTTTATTTATTTAATCATGCGTGTATGCATGTGTGTGTGTGTGTGTGTGTGTGTGTGTGTGTGTGTGTGTGTGTGTACGTACGTGTGTGTATGTGTGTGTGTGTAGAACCATGGATGAATTCGGGAACCACCATGGACTGCCTCCACCTCCTCCTTGTTTACTCTGCCCTGGATTCACAAGCTCCACCCTACCAGGACCAGAAACGCAGGCCACCCCCTGCTTCCACCTGGCATCTATATGTGGGGTCTAGGATCCGAACTCAGGACCTTCTGCCTGCAAGGTAGAGACATAACCCCTGAGCCACCTCTCCAGCCCCTCATTATTTTATTTTTTAACTTATTTTTATTTTTTCTAATTTTACAAGCATATTGAGTACTTATCCCTGCTTCCCTTTATTCCCCCCCATGCTCCTCCCTCCCTTTCATCAATCCATCCCACTCCCTCCCACCCCCTGCCTGTCTGCTTCTAAGGACCCCAGGTTTTCCTCTGGCTTGATATTCCTATGGGGGTTCAGGCCTCTTGTAGCATACCAAGTTGCCTTTCTCAGGCCATCCCACTGATAGGGGCATTTCCTTTCACTCATCCAGCTTTAATCCCCAAGGTTTTATTATTTTATTTTTTTAAATATTATTATTTTATTATTTATTCAATTGTGCATGTATGCATATGTGCGTGTGTGTATGTATGGTGTACATATGGTGTGTGTGTGTGTAGAACCACGGACAAATTTGGGAACCACCATGGACCGCCTCCACCTCCTCCTTGTTTACGCTGTCCCGGGATTCACAGGCTCCGCCCTACCAGGACCAGAAACGCAGGCCGCCCCCTGCTTCCGCCCGGCGTCTATACGTGGGGTCTAGGATCCAAACTCAGGACCTTCCGCCTGCAAGGCAGAGGAACCACCTCTCCAGCCCCTATTTTATTTTTTATCAATGGTTTCGAACCCAGAACCCTGTACTCTATCACTGGGCCATACCCCAGCCCCTGTCTTACCCTCTCAATCTTTCTCTCTGCCAAAGTCCTCGATTCATACTTAGGAAACAGCACATTTTCACAATACGAAATATATATCAATCTCTCCTTTCCACAAAAACATGTCTTTGCTCTGTTTTGTAAACCTTGTGAGTTTCATGATCCCTCTTAATAACCTGACAAAGTTTTATCCTTGTTTTTTGTTACATTTAGAATCAATAAAGCTCTAAAAATTAAAAAGAAAAAAACTGCACATAGTAAGACTTAGAAGCAATGGTGATGACCGATGGGTGGGTGGAATTTATAATTAAGAAGACACCTAAAGACAGGGAGGTCCACTGCTGGCCAGGAAATTCCACTCAAGGCAGGAACCCACTGCAATGGGTCTTTTCCTCACCAGACCTGCATGACGGCTGACATGTCAACATCCTCTCACAGACTAGGGAGGACCTCGGGAGGAACGATTACATGCAGCGGTAACCTTGGGAACTGGGGCTGAATAGGTGAAAGAGTGAGTCTACCCAGAGGCCTGATGCCCCACTAGAGCAGATTGTCTGAAAGGAACTCTGGGGCCCACAGAAGTAAATGGACAGAAGGGTGGGAGAGAGTGGGAGGCATAGGTAAAGGGAGGGTAGGGTGTGAGAGAAGGGGGGAGGAAAGACCACACATTATGACTGCAACCTTAGAAAAATAAAATTTAAAAAAGGAAGACAGCAGAGCAGCTGAGTGTGGTGTCTGCACCTGCAATCCTAGCACTCAGAAGTAGAGGAGACCCTGTTAGTAGAAAAGGAGGAGGAGGAGGAAGAAGAAGAGGAAGAGAAAGAAGAGGATAAAGTGAAAAAGATGAGAAAGAGGATGAGTGAAGAAGAGAAGGGAGAAGAAGGAAGGGGAGGAAGAGGAGGAGCCTAGGGACACGGCTCAATGGTATGATGCTTGCCTAACCTACACAGGTCCTGGTTTTGATCACCAACACTTGGGTAGTGAGGGGCGGGACAATGAAAATTTGAAAGGGAATTAAATGTGAAGAGCAAAGGAAAAGCATGCTGAGGCAGCACTTATGGAAGAGATGAGCATACAAAACAGGATTCAGTGGTATGTGTCAAGACACTGGGAAAGAGACACAAGGGCATTTCACAAATCTTCCAGGTTGTCCCGCTCACCACAGATCCAGAGGTCTCAGGATAGGACAGTTTCGGGGACAACCACAGAGACTCCACTAAATGCTTAGTGGCACCATAGTCAGGGCCTTGCAGGGCAAGCGGTGCTGTGCCACACCCAGCCGAGAGGCTGCAGAGGCTACTAAACAGAGAGCACATCCACAGGACTGTGGCCAGCAAGCTGGAGACGTGGGTGACCTATCCCAACCCCAGTGTGCCCAAAATGGAGGACTTGGAGCTTTAGGAGTCAATGTCTGGGCTGGTGAGATGGCTCGGGGGTTAAGACTCTGTCTCACAAGCAGAAGACCCTGGGTTCAGATCCCAGGTCCCATGTGAAAGAAATGGTGACAGCCTGCACTTTTGGTCCCATGTAAAAAAAAATGGTGACAGCCTGCACTTTTGGTCCTGGTGGGCAGAGCCTGGGAAATCCTGGAGAGAAGTAAAAAGGAGGTAGAAGCAATCCAGAATGATTCCTAAAACCACCCTTGGGCCTCCACAAGGACACACAGTGCCCTCTGATGCACACATGTGCATACACACACACACACAGGCAAAATAAATGTTTTTTGGGTTTTTTTTTTAAGATTTAATGTCTGATTTCAGGGGCCTGTGACCTCTTCCTTGCCTATTTTTCCCTTTGGGGATAAGGATGCTTAGCCTATCCCTCTCTCCACATGTATCTTGAATATACAATAACTTTTTCTTTAAAACTTAACAGGCTAATAACCAGAAGGAGAATGCCTTGAATCTCAGTAAGATTGAACTTTTGACTTGGGATTATTGGCAAGACTTTTGGGATGATTGGCCTAGAAAAAATGCATTTTGGGCTGGAGAGGTGGCTCAGGCATTAAGCCTCTGCCTTGTAGGCGGAAAGTCCTGAGTTCGAATCCCAGATCCCACGTATACACGCCAGGTGGAAGCGGAGGTGGCCTGCGTTTCTGGTCCTGGTAGGGCGGAGCCTGTGAATCCCAGGGCGGAGGAAGTGGAGGCATCCATGGTGGCTCCGGAATTCGTCTGTGGTTCTACACACACACAGACACACGCACACGCACACATACATATGCACACACGCACAATTGAATGAAAAAAAAAAGAATGCATTTTGCACTGTGAGAAAGACATGAACTTTGGGACTAGAGTGGGATCTTGAATATACAATAACTTTTTCTTTAAAAATTAACAGGCTAATAACCAGAAGGAGAATGCCTTGAATCTCAGTAAGATTGAACTTTTGACTTGGGATTATTGGCAAGACTTTTGGGATGATTGGCCTAGAAAAAATGCATTTTGGGCTGGAGAGGTGGCTCAGGCATTAAGCCTCTGCTGAAGGAACTGGCCACACCATATTCAAAGTGATTGCTAAGAGAGAGGCATAACTCACTTGCCAGACTGAAATTCTGTCAAATGATGTCAAAGTAGGCCAAACTACTGAACCAAGTCTCTCTGTCTTATTCAGCTGCCCAGGGAATGGTCCCACCTTCTGTGGGTTGAGTCTTTATGTGTCCATTAGACATTCCCCTGTAGGCTTGCTTATGGTTTGCCTCAATTGCCAGTTCTTCACTGATGTGCCCAGAGTTTCAGCCTTCAGTTACTAAGCTGACCCCTGTAGATCTAGCTAGCACACAATGTCTGCCTTCCCCACTGCTATGTATGTACTAGGGTGGTCCCCAATGTAACAACAATGAAAGTGCGTAGGACCTCTAAGACAGAGCTTCATAGCAAGAGTTGGCATCATAAGCATCCTGGACTCACGGGATGAATTAATTCCCACAAAAGAAGCTGTTATATAAGAGCAAGTCTGGCCCTTTCTAAATCTCTTACTTCTTCTTTTGCCATGTGACCCTCTCCTTGCCCATCACATGCTCCTTCCATGTGATGCTTGCTACCCACTCTAAGGTGCATTGTGACAAGACCTTCACTTAGCGGCACCAATCTTACCCTTTCAGCCTCCCAGACTGTTAACTAAATCAACTTTTTTTCTTTATAAATTACTCAGTCTCAGGTATTTTGTTATAGCTACACAGATGGACTAAGACAAATCTCTCGAGCAAATTACACTTGAAGGACACCCAACTATTAGAGTATTCCACATCAGTATTTAAGCCAGTTTGAATGACAACTTAAAAAAAATCTGATTCACATTATGGGAACATATGAACTTCTTCAGTAATGCTGTTACTGGGTTTTACAGATATACACCAGCAAAATGTACAAATAATGAGAAAGATTAATGTGTTTCCATGGTACAGCTCTTGTTCGCATGATCAATATACAGATCCTCCTAAAATCCCAGTCCCAAGTGCTCCCTTATAAGACCATTGTCTGTAGGTCCCAGGCAGTGCACATCTGTAATCCCAGTACTAAGAAGGCTGAGCAAGGAAAGAGAGTTAGAGGTCAGCCTGGGTTAGAGAAACACTGTCTAAGCAGAAGCTTCTTAGCTTTATCTGCTTCCTCTCCCTTCTAGCAAAACCATCTAGAATTTCTGCCATAGTTGCTGCCCTAGAGCTAATCCCCTGAAAGTCTCGGTTCCTAGACCCTGGACCTTATCTGGCCTTTCCCAGTTGAACTGATTTCCGGTTGAATCAGTCAGGGAGACCCCACAGGGGGACCTTAGTTCTTGGCTGAGAGGGGCCAGGTCCACAGGGAATGATACCTTCAGCATCTCTCAGCACTTCCTGAGCCGGACAGGAACAGCAGCAGGGACACGACTGGCTGAAGGACAGGTCCTCCGCCATTTTTAAAAATTATTTTATTTTGCATGCCTCTGTGTGTGTGTGTGTGTGTGTGTGTGTGTGTATCAGAGGGCAATGTGCATCCCTGTGGAGGACCAAGGGTGCCTTTGGAAATCATCCTGTATTGCTTTTACCTCCTTTTTGTTTCACTCTGGGATTTCCCACGCTGGGCCCACTAGGGCCAGAAGTGTAAGCCTCTGCTCTTTCCCCCTGGTGTTTTTACTCAGGACCTTCTGCCTGTGAGACAGTCTTAACCCCTGAGCCCTCTCCAGCCCTTCCTCCCTCCTCTGTCTTTTTTTAAAAGCAGTTATTTATTAGATGGGGGAGAGAGAAAATGCATGCCATTGCACATGGGTAGAGATCAAAGGAAAACTTTCTGAAGTCAGCCTTCCACCATGTGGGCTGTTGGGGATCGAATAGAGGTCGCCAGGGTTGTGGTGTCTTCCCACTCAGCCTTCTCATCAGCCCCTTCAGTCATTTTTTTAATATTTTCTCCCTCTTCTTTCCCTTGTCTTCCAGCTCTGCTTCTGCAGGAGTGTATCTCTACTCTGCTTCTCCATCCGGAGTACTGCCCAGCAGCGGAATGCCTTGACTCAAAGAGACAGCGGCCACTGAAGTCATACTGGGCAGCCTAGTGAGACCTCACTGCCTAAGATTTTGCTTTCACTTCCCGAGGAGCCCTTATCTTTGCCTCCAACTAAGAAGTGTAGAGTTGCAAACTGTCTAGGAATCTCCGTGGCTCCCCCTGTAGTTATCTCCTTTGTTAGAAATTTGGGGTGGACAGCTCCGTTGCAGAACTGTATAGTGGGTTGCACAGCCTCTGGTAGTTAATATACTTGCTTGAACCCCTGATCCCCAAGGCAGCCTCCTCCGCTCCCCACTTGATACCTAGCCTCCAAGTCACCTCCCTTCTGGTGCCCTCTGGATTCATACCACTCATCACCTGTTTCTTTTAGCTCTAAAGGTTCTGTCCGCACCTTTCATGTTCTTCTAATTTATGACCAGAACCTCAGACAGGCTCCCGCCCCCACGCTCCTGCCCTTCCTTCTGTGCCAGTGCCCACCCCCAGGTCTCGATGCCCTTGCCCGGTTACCTGGAGCTCGTGAAAGCGCAGAACATAACCTCGCACGAACAGCTGGAATAAAAATCGCAGCTGTCCTAGCCTAGGAATTTCCTCCAGGCTCCGCAGCTGCCGCGCGTGTCCAGGCCCATTCGCTGATCCGTCGGCCGGGAGGGCGGCAGACATCGCGGCTTTGTATCTGACCCCTTGCGGGCACAAGCCATAGCCAGCCACTCGGGAGCCCAGGAGCGCCCAGCGCAGTCTCGCGCAGCCCAGCACAGCCATGGATCGTTCTGGCGAGGTCGCGCGTTTGGATCTCAAGTCTGGACACCCGGGCCCGGCCCGGGAGGCAAAACTGGAAGGGGGAGTGGTGGAATGGGGCGGGATTAAATGCACAGGTGACTCGGGGCGAGCAAAAAAAAAAAAAAAAAAGTCCAACCAGGCCCCTTCCAGGTCACTTTTTGTCGCGGTTTCCACCCCTTCCAAGAGGATCCGGAGAGCGCTCAAAAGCCACCGTGGGCAGGAATCTCTGGGCCCTGGAGGCAGGAGGTGACTGAGATGGTTTAGGAAGAACCTCAATGCGCTGGTCTGGGCGGTCTCCTTCACTGACCCTCCAGCCCTCGACTCTCCAGAACTTTTGACTGGCTCAAAACTTGTGGGCGGGAGCACAACAAACTCTGGCCCCACCCCATCGGACCCGCCTTTGCCTGGTCTGCGAACGCCATCTCTCGAGTTCCTCATTTCCAGAAAACCCTGGAACGGGCTACCAAGGCTGAGCTATCCGTCAGGCTTTTGCCTCGTGGTATCCTGGAGCGATCCCCAAGCTTGAATGCACCCTGGGAGGGCCTGACAGGCCGATGGGCAAGGTCACGTCCTGGAGGTTCTGGAGGGAAAAGCAGCTCTCCCCACATACACCTCCCCCCCCCAAATCTGTTAAGTGTGTTTAAACTTCAGATTGAGACCAGATTAAAAAAAAAAAAAAAAAAACCAAACTTATTTTTCTGTGTGTGTGTGTGTGTGTGTGTGTGTGCGCGCGCGCGTGCACGCGCGCGCGCCCCCGCGTATCAGAGGGCACTGTGTGTCCCTGTAGAGGACCAAGGGTGACTTCAGGAATCATCGTAGATGGCTTCTACCTCCTTTTTTGCTTCGCTCTGGGATTTCCTAGGCCCCATCCACCAAGACCAGCTGCCACAGTTTCTGCCTCGTGTTTTTATGTGAGACCTGGGATTCAAACTCAGAACCTTAACCCCTGAGCAGAGTCTTAACCCCTGAGGCATCTCTTCAGTCCTTGAGACCAGATTTTTAAAAAAATATTGACACATTTGAACATGAACACAATGGATTTTATGTCTCTTTCCTGCTTTCAAGCCTTTTTTGCATGTGTGCTGGGCAGGATTTCATTTGGGATGCCTGTACTGGCCAGTGCCTTGAGTACTACTTGGTGGGGCATGGATGACTTATCAGTGGGCAGGTCATTGAGGAGAGAAGGCAGCTTTTTCTAATTGATATTAAACTAAAATAGTCTCTCAGGGAGGTTTTAGTGCCTCTTGAAATCTTCCCTCTTCCATAGCGAAATGTTTACAGACTAACTATTGTGCAGGTCTTGTGTAAGGAGACACAGCTCTAGTGGAAAATATTTTCTAACAGTGCTCCTCCCCATCCTCGGGCTCTTTCATTCTTGTCACCCACTCTGAGCAGCCCACTGTAATTTAGTCTCTGCACTTTGGTCAGTTGTGGTTTTCTGCAGTTAACATCTTCTATTGCAAAAAGATGCTTCTTGGTGGAGGGTTGAGAATTGTTCTAAGGTTGTAAGTGTCTAGATTTTTTTGCTTTATTTTTGAGACAGGAACTCGTTATGTAGTCTAAGCTGGCCTCATGTTCTCCACTCTTCTGCCTCAACCAGACTATGCACCTCTGAACCAGAATAAGAATTATTTTTAATAGAATGAAAAGAGTAAGCACAGAAAACTTATTGCCAAAAGTATTGTTTCATGAATCCTTTGGGGGATTCCTTTTTTTGGAGGGTTTTGTTTTGTTTTGTTTTGTTTTGTTTTTGTCTATTCAGAATATATAGTTTTCAAGACATTAAAAGCACGACTTGCTCAAATATAAAATAAACACAGAGGCAGGGGTGGTAGAGTGCTTGCCTAGCATGCATGAAGCCTTCAACTCCATCCATCATCCTTGACTACACAGATTCACAAATAAAATGTTTCAAAATAAAGTAAGACAAAATGAAAATGGAATCAAAGATATTTAACCCACAAATGAAGGAAACCAGCTAGAAGATCAAATTGTTTTTAAGAGCATGTGAAAATTGTTATTAGTGGCTACCCAGAAGAGGGAGAGAGGGCACATATTAGACCAGGGCTAATTGGTCTAGGTATGTCTAGGTATGGACTTATCATATTTTTAAATTTTTATTTATTTATTTATTTAGTGTGTGTGTATCAGAGGGCACTGTGTGTCCCTGTGGAGAGCCAAGGGTGACTTTGAGAATCATCCTGGATTGCTTCTACCACCTTTTGGTTTGCTCTGTGATTTCCCAGGCTGCACCCACCAGGGCTGGAAGTGATATTTTTTACTTGGGACCAGGGATCCAAATTCAGGACCTTCTGCTTGTGAGGTAGAGTCTTAATCCCTGAGCCATCTCTCCAGTGTTCTATGATATTTTTAAACTCAATGTGGAGGGTTATCCTTTTCATGAAAGCAAAGTCACTAAGCCCAAGTGGAAGAGAAGGAGAAAACTGGAGATACTATTCAAAGCAGCATTGTACCTAAGAAAATCAAGGGACTTTTACTAAGGAAAATTTGTGCATCTTCATAAGGAAAGATCACATGTGGAGGTGGGTATTTTCCTGAGCATGCTCAGTTTGCAGCCATAAATCATGTTACAAAAAAAAAAAAAAAAAAGCAGCTGCTCAGATCTAGCTCCTTAAAAGGGTAAGTTAGGTAGAGGCATTAGATCAGTGGTGGAACCTTTCCTAGCATGCATGAGACCCTGGTTTCAATGTTAGAGAAGAAAAAAAGTGAGTCACTAGAGGATTTTAACTAGTTGCTTATAAACTTCTCCAAAAAGACTAGAACTTGCCCCTCAAAGTGCCGTCCTAGTGGCTGATAGTTCCTTGAATCGGTGACTAAATGTCTTTTCATCAATTTTGGGAACTTTCAGCTGTATCTGTTCAAATACTGCTTTTTCTATTCACACTTTTCCGGAACTCTAACCTACACTTTTCATTGTATCCTTCTGATTCTGTATTTGTTTGCAAAGTTAGGGACTGAACCTATGGTCTTGCACATGTGCTTTATCACAGAGCCACTCATCTACTCCCTTCTCCCCCCCCCCCCATCTCTTCTAGTTCTTTAATTATCTATTTTAGTTGTATCTAAACTGCTGGGAAATCTATTAATTTTTAAAATACATTTTCAATGATGCATTAAAAACACAAAATTGGGGCTGGAGAGATGACTCAGGGGTTAAGAATCTGCCTTGAAGGACCTGAGTTCAGATCCTGGATCCCATGTAAAAAGGCCACGAGGAAATGGCGGTGGCCTGCACTTCAGATTCTGCAAAGTGGAGGCTGGGAAATCCAAGAATGAAGCAAAAAGGAGGTAGAAGCAATTCAGAATGATTCTTGAAGTTACCCTTGGGCCTCCACAGGCATACATAGTGCCCTCAGATACACACACGAAATAGAAATCTTTAAAAAAAAAAACCCCACAAAATTCTTTACAAATGTGCCCAAAGCTACAACATTTCATTGTAGAAAACTAGCACCTTCCATGCATTATATACATATTAAATATGTATCTGTACATACTCATCTTGTTTGTGAGATAGTACATATTGAATGTGCATGCACAAGCTTGTGGAAATTGGAGTGAAACCCTTGGTGTCTTTCCTCTCCAGGCTCTGCCCACATTGTTATTTTGGATGAAACTCTCACTAAGACCTAGGACTCGGATTTGGCTATGGGGCCAGTGAGCATCAGGAATCCATCTACCTTTGCCTCCCCAGCTGGGGTTACAAGTCTGCACTACCTTGACTGATTTTTTTTTCACATGTGTGCTGAGGATCCAACTTAGGTCTTGAAGTTTTCATGGCAAGCACTTTTCTTTTTCCCCAGCTCCTATATTAAATTTAAATTCCACAAACGAAAAAGTGAGATTTCTCTTTCTCTATCTAGGTTCATTTTGCCAAACATGATCTCTCTAGTTCCATCCATTGTCCTGCAAATGACATTTCATTCTTCTTTATGACTGAATAAAACTTGATTTTGTACACATCCCACAAGTTCTTGGATAGAATTCACTTTGTACATGTCCTACAGGTCATCAGTTGATGGACATCTAGACTGATTCTATAGCTTGACTACGGTGAACAGGGTTGCAGTTGACATGAAAGTGCAGGTATCTGATGTATGTTTTATGTTCTTTAGGGTATATTCCTAGGAATGGTAGAATTAGAATATAAGAATCAGATATGAAACGTGGGGAGTTCTCACAATTATGAGCACTATCTTGACTTTCTTGTCATTCTCACAATTATGAGCACTATCTTGACTTTCTTGTCAGACCTTTGCTCCACCAAATGGGTGATTCTAATTTTTTAGTGTGTGTACCCAAGAGTACACACACTCAAGGGTGATATCAGAAATCACCCTGGATTGCTCTACCTCCTTATTGCTTTGTTCTGGGTTTTCCCAGGCTGTCTTCAAGGGCTGCCATATCTACATGATATTTTTACATGAGATCTGAATGTAGGTTCTTTTGCTTAAGTCATCTCCTAGCCTCCTTTTCTACTCTTCAGAGCAAGGAAAATGGCTTGTCAACAATCCAATGTTTTGTTTCTAAATATTTCATCAGACGTGTGAACCTCAGCTTTTACAAAGCAAATATTTGATTATTTTTGTTCCCTGCCATATAATCTCTTCCCTAAACAGAATGACATGAAATATTTCAAGCACCACATCCCTCATGGCTGGGCCATTGATGGAAATAGCACACTGGGATGTTGCTACACTCAAAACAATAAGGGATAATTTTTTGTTGTTTTTTTGGTCTCCCTATGCAACCCTGGGTGGTCTTTAAGTTGCTGTGATTTTTCTTGCCTCTACCTCCTAGGACCCAATACATCTGGCTTAATTTTCCTTTTCGTGTTCTTTTTCCATTTTCATGTATATATGTTGTGTTGGAAGGTGAATACATGTATATATGAATATTCACTTATGTGGAGGCCTAAGGTTATCAAGACTCATCCTTATTTTTTGAGAGGGTCTCTAATCAAATCCACTGATAAAAACTAATCTGGCTAATAAGCTTCCTCTAGAGATTCCCATTTTCCACCTCCCCAAGCTGAAATTACAGGCAAATTGCCACACCTGCCCACTATATCAAAGTCCTGTGCAAGACCCACCTGCACCATAAACAACAACAAAAAAAACAACTCCTCCATATTATGTCATTAGTAGAATCTAGGTATCTTTACAGACACATGAAAGTAAAAGAGGGACTATTTAGGAAGAGGGAGCCAGAGAGAAGAGAAAGGGGATGGGGAAGCAATGAGAGTGAATATGCATGATGAAAATGTCAAGACATCATTTTGAACAATGAATATATGCTAAGAAAAAGAAGGCTGTAATGATTCTATAAAACAAATGAAGCTGGATCATGCTAGTGAAATGAGCTAGACATAAAAGATCACATCTACAGGCAGACTGCCACACTGGCCCACTACATCAAAGTCCTGTGTGATAGTACAAGATCTGTCTGAACCATAACCCCCCCCCCAAAAAAATGACATGAAATATCAAGAATGGGTGAATCTGCAGTCAGAAAGTTTGATAGATGTTGTGAGTGGGGTTAAAGGAGCAGGGATGAGCCACTTAATGATCAGCTTTCTGTCAAGTTTATAAAAATATTCAGGAACTAGAGAGAAGTGATAGTTGTACAATATAGTGAGTACCACTGAATTGTTCACTTTAAAAAAGCAACGTAAGGCGATCTAGCCCCTCATGGCCCTTTAGTGCCATGAGTCCGTTTCCAGCTGCCTACTTCTCTTGGAGGCTCCCTAGCCCCTCATGGCACTCCAGTGCCATGAGTCTGTTTCTTGTTCCTTGCTTCTCATGAATTCCATGCCTAGGCACTGTGAGTTCTCATGGGCTCCCTAGCCCCTCATGGCACTCTATTGCCATGAGCTCTGTTTTATTTCTGCTTCTCCTGGAAGTGCCCTAGCTCCTCATGGCACTCCAAGTCTGGAGTCCGTGAGTTCCAACCTTTCTCTTTACTAATAAACTCTACCTTAATTCTCAAAAAAAAAAAAAAAAAAGCAACGTAATATATGCCGATTTCCCTTCTTTTAAAAAAAAATGCACAGGCCTTTAATACACAATCGAATGAATGCTAACAAGTCTGTCACATACATAACCAACACCCAGGTAGAGAGTAAACCATTGTTATTACCCCACATGGTTCTCCTTTCTTATACTTTAAACTCCCAGAGCAACCACTGTTGTTCTACAATATTTCACTTCCCACAGGTTAGTTTCCCATCTTGAACTTCACATAACTATATCATCTGCAGACTTCTTTCCACTTAATGTCTTTGCAATTGATCATCCATGGGCGAATTCATCTTCATCCCTTTTACTCTTGAGTGGCAATCTCTGTTGAGTAGTATTGCATCTGTTAAAAAGCATTTGGATGCTTTCCTATCATGACTAAAGCTACAATAAACATCTGTGGGGAACATGTGATTTCATTACTTATTTTTTGGATCTCATGTTAACTTTATAAAACCTGCTCACTGTCAAATAGTGATTGAACCATTTTTTATTCACACCAGCTGCTTTACATGCTGGCTACTTTCTCCGTCCTATTTATAGCTAGGCCACCACATTGTGACTGTGGCTTTCATTTCTGTCTCATAGAATGTAACTTGTATAATGCTACCATTTTTTCATGTGAATTGGAGGATACCTATATGCCGTATATGCATGTTCACAGTGCGTAGATTTATATGTGAGTGGATACATGTGGTTGTACCTGCATGAGATTAATATTGGGGATCATTGTTGATCACTCTTCCACATTTTTCTTTTTGACATGGGGGTCTCAAACCCAGAACTTGCCAATAGGGCTAGTCTGGCTAGCCAGCTTGCTCTGGGGATTCTCAGCCTCTGCTTTCCAAGACTGGAATTACAGGTAGGCTGTCATATCTACCTGGCATTTTACGTAGGATCTGGGGATCCGGAACTCCAGTCCTTTTGTTTTCACATCAAGAGTTTTTACCTGGTGAGCTATTTACCGGGCCGTTGTTTTTAATCAGCATTGGGCCAGGTGTGGCTCAGTGATACAGCACTAGCCTGCGGGCATTGTGTGCCACCCTAAGTTGGAGCCTTAGTGCTGCAAAAGAAAAATCAGATTTATTTACATACAGAAATACTCATTTTAAGTGTACAATTTCATGAGTTTTAACAACTGTATATAGTTGTCACTGTAAGTATAATCAGACAGAATTATTTCCTAGTCAATCCTCAGTCCTCTCCCTTAGCTATGGTCCTTGGCAATCCCTCACTTCTGCCAACAAGTTCCCTTTTCAGGAATCAGAAAGCTTATTCTTTTCTTTTTTATATCTAAGTTTATCCACACAACAGATGTACCAAAATTTGCTGATTCATTTACTGTTGGGCTGGTAGGTTGTTTCCAAAGTTTAGTTACTAAGAATAAAGCTGCAATGAGCTGTTAGCAAAAAACCAAACAACATGATACATTGACAGCACTGGCTCCTCAGGAATGGAATTGCAGGGCACATGCTGAGGGACTTCAGCTCATCAGAAACCACCACTGCTTCCCAGCAGCGCTCTGCATTCTTGCCAACAATGCAGCAGAGCCTCTAGGTGCTCTACTTTCGGCCACTTGGGCATTTTCAGTCCCTGAGAATTGTAGTGTATAAGTGACTCACTGTTACAGCTGAACTTCTCTAATGATAAGGTTCTAATCTTTTTAAATTAATATCTTCATTAAAGCCTCAGTCTAATCTCCCAGAGATAAAAAGATGTCCCTCAGTATATGGGAGATTTGGTTCCAGCACATGCAGATAACACATATCTCTTTTCATAAATGATATAATGCTTGTTGTGTGTGGTCTATACATAGCATCCTGTGAACTTTAAAGTATGTTTAGATTACTTTATCATACCTTGTGCAATTTACAAATGCTATGTTATTTAGGAATACTGACAAGGAAAAAAAAGTCTGTTCATGTGCAATACACACAATGTCAATGGAAGCACAGAGGAGCCCCTGTACACTCTGCCACAGTTCTGTAATAGCAACACAGTTCCGATAGCATCATACCACTATTCCACGCTATTCCAGTCACATGAGGAATTGATTTTGGTGGTCATTTTGGTCTGGTTTAGAATTTATTTTAAACACGCACCATATGTATGAGGCATTTAAGCTTTATCATCCACTTTTAATCTCCTTAACTATCTCTGAGGTAGACTCTAGTATTCTTGGTTACTGAAATTCAGAGATTAAAGACATTCCAGATGTTATCTGCTACTATGGCAATTCCTCCTAGTCCATCCTAATGATTAAGATGTAATGGGTCTTAGAACTCCCACTCTTGACTTTCTGGTGGTCTTTCACCCATGTAAGAAATCACCTAAGACCAACAAAAGACTGCTTGTAATTCTTACTGATCATCACTGGAAAAGCTTCCAAACGCTGTTGGTGACTGGTGTTCAAGGTCAAGGATTGTTGGAGAGGCTAAATTGAAACCTCAAGTGACAAGATGTGGCCCTTTGTCACATGCCTCTAAAATACATTGTTTCCAGGTCCAAAGCAGTAACCAGGGAGAGCTTTCAGAACCAAACAAGAG
Source organism: Typhlomys cinereus (assembly GCA_023101885.1). Taxonomy (NCBI): domain Eukaryota; kingdom Metazoa; phylum Chordata; class Mammalia; order Rodentia; family Platacanthomyidae; genus Typhlomys; species Typhlomys cinereus. The sequence goes on along the minus strand of JALPQD010000910.1, from coordinate 273,544 downwards.
GCTGCCTTTAGTGATCGCCTTGTTTCCTTAGGTAACAAATTCAGTGAAGGGAAGTAGAAGGGGTGTATACTGTGACTAGTCCCCTTCATTGGCCCTAGCAGTACTAACTACCCCAAAGGCCACCAGTTATGCATTTTAGCTATAGTAATGGAAAGTCATTTTCAGCAAAACAATCTGGTGTTCTGAGCATGTCCCTTGGTACAGTTAGGTGAGTAGGTAGGGGTAGCAGTTCTTTGCTTCAGGGACCCACTCTTCCTTCCTTCTCTTCCAATGACAGTTTTTTTTTTTTTTATTCAATTGTGCATGTGTGTGTGTAGAACCACGGGCGAATTCGGGAGTCACCATGGATGGCCTCCACCTCCTCCTTGTTTACTCTGCCCCGATTCACAGGCTCCACCCTACCAGGACCAGAAATGTAGGCCGCCCCCCGCTTCCGCCCCGCGTCTATACGTGGGGTCTAGGATCTGAACTCAGGACCTTCCGCCTGCAAAGCAGAGGCTTAACCCCTGAGCCACCTCTCCAGCCCCTCCAATGACAGTTCTTAACCATTGTGTTTTCATGCTCATGTGCATCCTTCCTTCCCCTAAGGAACTTGCAACCAGAAATATTCCACCGAAGTCATAAATTCCCACTGCAGTGATAATATTAACAGGAATAATGAAAATTTATTTGCCTTTTTTGTATAAGATACTCTGTAATGTCACAATCTACTTATAGTTTAGGAATTTTTAAAAAATTTTTTTATTATTTATTCAATTGTGTGTGTGTATGTATGTGCATGTGTATGTGTGTGTGTAGAACCACGTACGAATTCGGGAACCACCATGGACCGCTTCCACCTCCTCGTTTACTCTGCCCCGGGATTCACAGGCCCCGCCCTACCAGGACCAGAAACGCAGGCTGCCCCCCCTTCCGCCTGGCGTCTGTATGTGGGGTCTAGGATCCGAACTCAGGACCTTCGGCCTGCAAGGCAGAGGCTTAATCCCTGAGCCACCTTTCCAGCCCCAGGAATTTTTTCTTACAACTTTTTGTAAAGTGTCCTATTTTAAATCATTTGAATAATATAATTTTTGATATTAAAAAAAATCATGTTTCTGGGCGCCTGCCCCTCACGGTGTTCCACATGTAGAGTCTGTGAGTTCGTTTCTATCTCCTTTCCTCTCGTGGATTTCAGGCCTGGAGTCCATGAGTTCCATTTTTTTCTCTCTTCTAATAAACTCTACCTTAATTCTCGAAAAAAAAATCATGTTTCTGTGAGCAAAAGGTAATAGTGGTATGTGAATCCTGTTCTGGTCCTCTCAATTCTGAAATACCACTGTAGCTGCCCCTTTCGTTCAAGTAAAGGTTTTTACATTGCTTGCAGAAAACAGCGCTTAGATAACAAGCCAACAGGAAGACTTTTGTCCTAAGCATATCTGTTTGTTCTAGATCTTCATAAACCTGCAATGTAGTTATCATGTTCATTTAAAGCAGTGACTGTAAAAATGTTATATATCCATGGTCACAAAGTGGCAGAACCAAAATATGAACTCAAGATAGACTAAGATCCATATTACTTTTCTCTTGCCAAAGCTCATTCTAAAAAATCTGGTTTCTGTTTACTCGAGTGGACTTGAAGTAAAAGGAACAGTGACCACCTTTCTCACCCCTACCCCAAATCCTTACTCAGCTGTTCCAAAAATACCTGTATCTCATCCCTCCAAATGAATGGGGTAAGTTATTAACTTGGGAAAACAACTGACATATTCTGACAAATATTTATTCAACTATACTCCCAAATTTGAAATTTTCAAAGAAAAACGACCATTATTTTTTAAAAAATTCCTCATTTGAACTGAATGACATATATTGTCGACTATTCAGCTCTAAACTAAGTTTGTTGAACAATTTAGTAATAAGCAAGATTTCATTTTCTCTTGAGATAAATGTGATATACAAGCTCCATTTTCTCTCACTTAGCAACACACACCTATCAGACTTGAAGAGGATGACAGTTAAACAGTGTCTGCAGCTGGGCACAGTGTGACACGCCTCTAATACCAGTGCTCTGAAGTTCTAGTCAGCTTGGGTTACAAAGTGAGACCTTACCTCAAAACACAAAAGGAATAAAAACCAGGTGTACAAATGTGTTTGTAGGTACTAGGCATACTGAACCTCATCACGGACTCTCATCCTGCAATGCTGGTCCTCTTTCCAAATATGGGATGGCAATAATTTGGTTGTATAGTAGGGGGACACAAGCTGAGCAACCAAAGTCAGTTTTCAAGGAGAAAAACCAGCTCAGCCAGCTCCCAGACCTACAATGTATACCAGCTGCTGTGTGCAAGCTTGTTTTCTCTTAGGAAGACTGTCAGGACCTTGTCACATGCCCACTAGAATACTGAATACAGGATGAGGGGAGTGTGTTCTGGCCTATTGGATACATTGCCAAGAACTGCCAAGGACTCTCCCACTGTGACCTGGACTTTGAACAGAAGGTACCACCCAGGACTTTGCCATCAAGCTTTCTTCACAACTGTCAACATGGCCTTAGACCGGCCAGCTTTATCTACCTATCCTGGGGCCTTGAACTCAGTCGGGTCTCTCTGATCTTTCCAGGGCCTCATGCCAACTGGTCACAGGACTCCAGGAGTTACAAATGAGAGGCGTCCCCATCTTTTCAAATCTGCGAGAAATTGAGATATGTCTAAAACAGATGAGTAGCCAGGCTTCCTGCTTGATGTATAGGGCAAACTTTGCATAGCAGACACAGAACCAATTGGATTCTTATATACCCAGCAGCAGCTTGAAAATCAAAAGGGCCTACAGAGTCTGGGTAGGAGGCAAGCATTTGGGAGCACTGGGTTAGGGAGGTTCATAGTTCAAGTGAAAGTAACCTTTCTGATCCAAACTCCCACCTTGGGCTCCAATTCCCCACTGTGGGAGGAGAGAGGCAGACTTTCTGGTTCTGTGTTTGTGTCCTTGGAGATTTCTACATGCACAGTTCATTTGGTCAAATTTATTCAGCACTCAGTGTTTACTGAGTCTAGAAGGGAGGTAGATTTGGCTGAGTAAAGAGTTCTGTCAAAGATGAGAAGCTCATCCTATAATAGTGATTGTACTGAAACCCATCTGGTCAAGCCACCAGACCCTGCTCAAAGCCAAACAAACCATAAGACTCCCCTAGTGATGAGGAGAAACCATAGCTCCTTTCACTTTCCCTCTGGACTGGGTCCTTTGTTACACAGACCTGGAGACAGCAACTATGATTATCTGGGTTCATTCACTGACATGTGAGAGGTTCACAAAGTTCATGGACTCTCACCTAATAGCTGAATGAATATCCACTAGAGAGAAGTCTAGAAGTAGACAAGCTGCAATGTGAGGTCAAAACAGCAAGATCCAGGGTTGCTCACTGGGTGGGAACATGAAAGGAAATACAGTATGGAATGGAGAAGCCCCCAACACTAGAATGCCAGGACATGGGCTCAGAATGTTCTAACCTCTCCTGATGCCTATGTAGAAGTATGAAGGTTTCCAAAAGGGGTTCTTCAAAACAGGGGGTTGAGGAGTGAGAGAAATATTAGGGACCTGAGGAAATGGGTACCTTCAAGGATCCTCTCAATTACAAGTTATGTTCAGCAGGTATTCTCCTCCTGAACTACAACTCAAGCCTCCAACAAACCACACATGGCTCTCAGAGTAGAAACCAAACCCTGCTTTATAAGGCTGCTTGGCACTCACTGTCTTCTCTACTGAGATATGAAGTGCCAGCTAGGCAGGCAGGTGACAGAGGATGAACCTTCCTCACCTTCTCCCCATCACCAGCACCCCTCCAGCCTCCAGATGCCCATATCTACAATAGAACCACTTCAAAAAATACTCTGATGAGGGGCAAGATGGAGGATGTAGGGGTTCATGCTGGTCAGCAGGCTGGTTCCCGTGAGGTAGCTGATGCCAGTGATCCCAGGCAGGAGGCGGTCATGGGCTCGCAGCAGTCAGGAGGGAGTCACCGGTTGACCGGGAAGAAGCAGCAGAAAGTCTCAAAGTCTGCCCAGAGTACTTGATCACAGGAAACACCTGATTGGAGAAGTTGGGCTCTTTGCTGGTGTCCTCAGTGTCCTTTGAGGAAGCAGTCTTCTTAGAGAGAGTGGAAAGGCCACTTTGACTCTTCTTGGGCTTCGGTATGGTTCCATCTTCAGAGGACAACAGGTTGCCCGGGGAACAGGTATGCTTTCTGAAGGAAAAAACATGGCTGAGATATCCTGTTATCTGCCCTCAGAGCCCAAGGCAGGCTTCCTAGCATTACAGTGCTATAGACACACCAATTAAGCAATACATTTTATTTATGTCAAAGCTTGAGGGTCAAGTGCAAGTGTGAGGGTGGGGGTAGATGACAGTAAGAGTTCTCAGGACCTCCTACATTGAGTAGGTACAACTGAAAGGGTCAATTCTGCATGTAACTCTGGCCTACAGCTCAGCTCTGCTGGGCATCCCAAGAGCTACCAGGAAGAAGACAACACTGCAACAGCATATTCTGAGATTTGTACCCACCGCAGGTAAGTGATCCTTTTTCACTGTCAGTCTGGGAAATGGGAAAAAAAAGGAGAGAAGAAGAGAGGGAGTAACAAAATCTCCCAAACTCAATAGCCTTCCATTTGAAGTAGCACTCACCCCGGCCTAATGGATCCTGGTTTGCTGAAGGTATTGGCTCCCTCGTCACTTTTCAAGCTATTCAGAAATGTTGCTGGCAGAGACCACTAGAAACAAAGGAAGCACTGAGATAAAAGGACCAGACTAGGGAGTTCAAAGTCTTGGGACTCTAGTTCCAGTTCTGTCTGAGTGAACTAAGGGCTCTTGCCTATCCTAACCTACAACATGGGATCGTATAAATAACTCTTCGTTCTATCCTAAAACAGGCAGAAATTTGAGACCCACAGAGTTTTGTTTTTTGAAAGTCAGGCATCCAGTCCATTTTTAAAAAATCACATCTCTGAAAGAGAGACACAGACAGAGGCAGGGCCTAGGGGACAAGACAGAAGACTGGTATCTACAACCCAACCCACATTGAAGAGGAAGGAAGAGGCTCTGAGAAGTAACATCACTCAGTAAACTCTTACTAGTGAGTAAGGGACATCACTCACCAGGGGGGCAGAATCAGAGATGGTCCCTGTGTGGAATCCTTTGTAGCACCAACTGCGAAGCAGATCTACTCCTAGGATGAGATGAACCAGAGTTTGGACTTAATAGGAAAAATTAACTGGCCCACATTCTTTCCAGAGAATTCTTTCCAGGGGAGGGTATATCACCTTTGAGTTTATTGTTATAGTACTTTTGTTCCCACTGGGTAGTGAGAATGTTGAAATAGCGTGGCTGTTCAAAAAAACGGAGATAACGAGAAGATATTCGAGAAGGAAAAATTCTTTCAAATTGACCACGACGGGTAAACTCATCTTCCATCTCGACCAGAATCCGAACGTCATCTGGTGTCAGGACATCCAGCACAGACTCATAGAATTCCTATGGCCCAACGAAGGAAAAGAAAATGTGACATAAGAAGGACAGAAAGCTCAGAACTGGGATCTGGGGCTCTAGAATTCTCACGGGAACACCAATACTGCTTGGTGTGTCAGTTCTGTACCTTGTCTCTTCTATTGAACTTGGCTGGTGAAGGAAGACATTTTTGTCTGGGGCCAGAGAACTATTGGGGCTGAGGTGAAGTGTTATGTTGGACAGAGTAGAGTCTGGGGTCTCACATACAGCATCCGTAACTACTCAGAAGATCAGTCAAGGCTCTTGGGTCTCCCCATGCCTCTCAGGGAAAGAAGTCTAAAGAGTAACAGTTGACCATCCCTTCTCCCAGAATGAGGTACATGTCAATGAATCTTTGCGTAAAGCAGTAGTCCCATGTAAGAAACCCTATTGAACAAGGGAAAGCTAGTTTCCCTGGGATCCCAAATGTTTCATACAAAATAAATTCCTTTGGAACTATGAGAAAGGACACTCTCCTACCTGGTCGGCAATTTTCTGGGTCAGATAATATGTTTTCTTCATCTTCTGCGCACTGCAGTGTTCTGGAGACATTCGACACTTGTCCCTGGGAGAGCTGGGCAGGCTAAGAGAGGGAGTAGATAAAAAGCAAAGGGCAAGTCAGCAGCTTCCTGTGCTGACAAGACAGAATGAGCATCCAGCCCAAGATGACACCTTCCTAAGAAAAGACAAGACGTATGTCTAAGATGTCTGTCATTCGAGTGGGTCACACTAAAATATACTCCACTCAAGAAGTACGTCTGAGAGTCATCCATGGAAGAAGTCAAAGAAGCAAAACACTCCCCACCTAGAACTAGGCCAGACTAATCTCTCCCCATCCTGAAGCTCAGGGACATTTGCGGAAGAGGGGGCGGTAGGAGTGTAAGAAAAAAAGGATGGGAGGAGCAATGATTTGCAAGATACTCCACACAAGTTAGGGCCGAAGCAATCATAATTGGACTTTGCATGCCCTGCGCAATGTCCAACACACTATTGACCTCACAAAGTCTAGCATCTGCTAAAGGCACCAAGATCCTTGGAGGCAAGGGATTGACAGCCACAGTAGTGTTCCTATGCTTAAGGGGAACACAGGAAAGGGTTCAGGGAAATGCCACTGGGTCCTTGCATGTTATCGGAGAGGAGGGCCCAGAGGAGAGTCAGGCATGCACAAGAAAGGACTCTCTGGGAATTGGGGTGGGAGGCACTGGGGGATGGGGAGGGAGGAGTGAGGGGAGGGGGAGCAAGGGGTTCGGGGGGAGGAGGAGGGAGGGAGGGAACTGGTGTACCTATTAAGTTTGTATGATCTGAAATAATAATAAAAAATGTATTAAAAGGGGGGGGCTGTGCGGGGCGGGAAGAGTCTGAAATAAACCTGATCACTGGACGCTTAGATTTAGTTTAATTCAGAGAATATTTGCTAGACACCTAGGTCTGTAAGAAGTGGTCATTTGACACAGAAAATTACTTAATCTCTGGCACCTCAGTTTTGAAATCCCTGTTCCTACTAGAAATTACTATGTAGCCCAAGTTAAACTTGGAACTTATGGCAATCCTCCTGCCTTAGCCTCCTAAATTCTGGGATTATAGATGAGCTGCTGCACCTGGCTATGATTTCTTTTTTTGTGTGTGTGTGAGTGTGTTATATCTCTGTTGTCCCCCCCCCTCAAGTTTTCAAGACAGTTTCATTATGTGGCACAGGCTGGCTTCTAGCATGAAATCCTCCCACCTCTGCCTCCCAAGTGCTCAAATCATAAATGTGCATCAGCATAACCCAGCTGCAAGACAGGATTGGTATTTCATTTTCCCACTCTCTAGCAAAATGATCTTGGACAGTCATTCTCTAGCTGCTCGTCTTTGGGATCTCCAATGCCCTCTCCTGTATGCTACAATACTAATAATACAAATGTAGGACAGATGGGAGAAGTCACAGGTATTTCCCTATCCACTCCAGTGCTTGCTAAATTATTAGCTCCCTCTCTTCAAGAGCAGCTTCAAATGCTTTGCGGGGTGTGGAGTAAAAAGTCACACTCAGCTGGCTTCATAAAGATGCATGGAGCTCTGAGGGGTGGAAGGGTTTGGGTGTGGGGTATCTTCAGGAGAAGAAACCTCATAAGCAGGGGAAAGGACACTTGTGGGAGAACAGCAGGAGACTGAACTGACTAGTCCTTAGGGATCTGTCAAAGCATCAGAGCTTACTTTCTATATGTACCCCAAAGAAGGACAGTGGGCCTCAAATACCCAGGGAAGGAATTTGAATTTGATTTTAGCTCTGTGGCAATTTTTGAACAGAAGAACAAAGTAACCAAACTTACTGACAGGCACTCATGTAGCAGTAGTGTAAGGATGGACAGAAGGGTAGACAGAGCCACAAGGGAGACTAATCAAGAAAGAGGGTCCCTTCCAAAATCCTAGAGGTTTGTTCATGTTAACTCAAACCAAGGGAAGGCCAGAGACAGACCTGACAGTGGAGCCACTGGAGCTGCTGGGGCAGCTGGAGCTGGAAACGATATCCTCTGTGTTGGGAAGAACAAAGCCCGCCAAGTTCAGAAGGTCACGAATCATCTGGCCTTTGATGCTAATGTCCAGGGGAGAATTGGAGTGGAGGCTTCAGGAAAAGATGCAAAGCAGGGTAAAGCAATATTCTGGAACAATTTATTTTCCTACATCCAAATCAGGGCTAAAACCCATTACTCTAGATTTTTTTTTTAACAGCAAAGAGGACTCCAAAAGCCACATGCAGAAGCATCTCCTAAGTGGTCTGTCTCAAAGACAACAAATATGCTATTTAACTGGTAAACATGTTGTGACCTTGATTTGCTAAGGGGAAGTAGTGGAATTAAATGCTATAATAACCGTTCTTCATTCTTAAAGAACCTAAAGGTAACAGCAAAGAATGATAGCATAAATAAATACAAATCGTGACAGAAAGACACATGGTTCTGTCTAGTGAAGGAAAGACTTCAAATCAACAAGATGAGAGTAACAGTGAGTACAGTCTACTGAGTAAACTGAAAATAACAACTACCTTGGAGAAATGTTGACCTCCAGAACCCAGGGCTTAAGGTTCTCATCCAGCATGATGTCAAAACCAAAGAGTTCATGGCAGCTGTAGGGCCGCCGCACATACAGCTTGAGCAGGTTGGTCACGTAGGGCTCTGACCTGGTCACAGGGATGAGGAAGTATTTAGTTCAGCTCCTCCCAAAGAACTCTACACCCAGAACTGCCCTGACAATGGAGTGGTCCAGAGTTAGAGGGCAGAAACAATCTCTTAGAAGTCAGGCATGGTAGTGCATGCCTATAACTCCCAGCACTTGATATGCAGAGGCAGGAAGATCCTGGTGGATGGAGCCTGGGAAATCCCAGAGTGAAGCAAGAAGGCAGTAGAAGCAATCCAGGATGATTTCCAAAGTCACCCTTGATCTTCCACAGGGACATGTGTGCCTTCTGATACACACACACAAAATGAATAATAAGTTTAAAAAAAAAAGTGACCCTTAAGGGACTGTGAATTGGGCTATTCCCTGAATGAAATTTAGCAAATGGGCATAATTTAACCACTACTTCCTATTCCCTGTCCTCAAAATTGAACCACAAAAATAATTACAGCATGGTCCAAGTCTGGTGTACAGCAGCAGTTGAAGGACAAAGAGAAAAGGTAGCGATTCAGTGACATGCCACCATGCAAAGAGGCAGTGTGACTCACGAGATGATAGTTTTGACAACAACATCCTTTATCTTCTCCCAGATGGCATCGCTATTGACTCCCTTTTGGTTCAGATAGTTCCACAAAGCCTTCAGTGCCCTGCATGGGGGGAGAGGGGATGAGTATTCAGGGTTATATCCTAGAAATAAAAGGTGACTCTGGATGCAAAGAGAACAAACAACTCTGAATTGATAAATACTATGTTAATGTTTCCCAACCACTGCCCTTAACCTCCCAGCTGCAGAGTCCTGACACCTCTGGGCTGGCATCTAATGGGGACACACTGCCCTCAGTACCATTTGTGTCCCTGGCAGGCCGACTCGTCTCCATTGGCCTGGTACTCGGCATTCTTTTTATTGACACTGTAGTTGGTCAGGTGCATGAACTTGTTGCCAAGGCTCTTCATAGAAGGGGAATACCTGGAAGAGAAAGAAGAGTAAGATGGGAAAAGAGTAGGTGGAGAACAGGACTGACTTCCCAAACACTCAGGAGATAAATGTCTGTTTCTCAAAAGCTTGAGAAGTGTATCTGTCAGCAAGATACTAGAAAAGCTAAACTAATTGCCTTGGCCCACCCAAGGGGGAGGAAGGTGCCCCTCTAGATTCGATGAAGTGGAAAACTTCCACAGCTTGAATTCCCTCTCATCTGACCCCTCACTAATAAAAGCCACTAAGTATTTATTATTTTCCCGTTTAGTATCTGCCTCCTAAAGAAAATAAATATCTCCAACTGCCAGGGAGACATCTTACTACATACTTGCAACTGGCAAAGCGGACGAGTCCATCCGGAAAGAGGTAAATTCGTAGAGGATCATAGGAAGTGACGTAAACATAGATCCGCAGATCGAATTTGCTGCCGCCGATGAGGTAGGGTTTGTGCAGATACCTATGTAGAGGAAAGGCTAGTTTCACATTCAGTCAGAAGAGATGGGACTCAGTGGATTAATTTAGCTAAAGTGAGAACCAGCCAACAGTTCCCAAACAGAACATCCTAAAATACTTAGCTAAGAAAGTTACTGTGATAGTTAAGCCTGGGTGTCAACTTGACACACCCAGTGTTAATTAAGCTGGGCTGAGACCACCTCCGGAAAAGATCAACTGAGACTACTTGAAAGGATTATACACACCCCAGATCCTATCAGAACTCCAAAGCTCTCAAAGGATTCTCCCAATACTGCATCATATAAAAAGGAGCCACCAAGGAGAACAGATGCCTTCTTGCAGCTGTGCTAGGAATCGTTCTTCCTTCCGGCCGCCCAGTTTCTTCGACCTTCTAGCCTTCCACTAGACTAAGACTCTAGGAGTTCTCCAGCCTTCAGCCATCACCCACTTGACTACCGAACTGAGCAGCTAGCTATTGGCAGCCATCGTTGGACTACCTCGGCTACTGGCAAATATATATATACATTCATTCTATGAATTCCGTGACTCTAGAGAACCCTAACTAATACAGGTGTTTGGCTGGAAAGTCAAGGGGCAGAACGCTATAATAAGAAATTTTGGATGCTGACGAAATAGAAAAATGGAAAGAGAAGCATGAACTCACCTCTGCACCAGGAGGGGTCTACGCTTGGGGAGTTGACTCCACTTGTGAATGACCTGGATGCCGATTCCTCGAGCTGATGCTGGCTGGGAGTCAGATAGAAAGGAGACAAGAGTTGCCCCAGGCCCAACACAACTGTTGTTCTCACTCTCAGACCATCCTTCTGCCCTCTTTCCCCACTCACTGGTTTTACAATCCACTTTTGGCGGCTGCTGCTCTCCCAGGCTTTGCGCAGGAGCTTGGCATCCTGGGGTAGGACAAAGGACTGGGGAAAGAAACCAAACTCCTTCTTGCCAAAGCGGCTTTGCATGCGAGATAGGTTACGCCACAGCCGGTCCTTCCTCCCAATCTGGAAGGAGCCTGGGAAATGGTTTAGCTACAGAAAGTACAAGAGATGAGTACAGTGAGGAGGAGTAGGTAAGCCCAGGAAAAAGACAACAAGCCCCATTACATCACTGCAACATCCTTACTACACTTCTTCCATCTATCATCACCTAACAATCCCTATTTATCCAGTGCACAGGACAAGAGGGCTGTAGGTAATCTGGGGACAGGAGGACTCAAGCTCGGGGAGGAGAAGCAGTGTACAGTGGTTGCAGGGGAAACACAAATGAAAACAGACAATGGACTTTTTCTTATTCCACACAGAGTTTCATCACCTTGACAGTACCCTTCTCTTGGCTTAGTCTAACGTCCACAGGAACAGCTAGGTCTTCAGAAAGAACCTTACCTTCTGATGCTCTCGAATGGATCGGAAACTGGGAGACTTCATGTGGTGACCCCAACAGCCAAGCCAGTCGTCATTTCCTGCAAAATGCAATCAGGAAATCAGTTCTACTAACAGTTCAGGCTCCGGAAATGCCACTGAACCTGGGCACAGTTCCCAGAGTGGATTCTGAAGAGTTGCCATGGAGCTGACTTACACAAGGCCCCAGGGCCAGGGTTAAAAACAATGTCTCTCTGTCTTCTAATTCTGAGCAAAAAGATCAGGTCAGCAGGTTTTTTGAACTACACCCGATGTTGGAAGCTTCAAGACAGCTACACTCACACAGCCTAGGGTTTTCTTGCTGCCCAAAGCTTAATCTGATGAGGCAAAAAAGAACAGGCTCATAGTAGGGTATGACTCACGCTTGCTGATTTTGAAGTGGGATCGTCCGATGGTCTGCTTGACAATGTTGGGGGTCACTGTGCTCATCTTCCACCGAAGTAGCTTCCTCTGTTCCCAGGGAAGTTTCTCCACTGGGGAAAGATAGGAGTAAGAGTGTAGGTGGGTACAGGAAAGTCATGGCAAGGAGATATGAAATAAGTTGGCACTGGTCTCCATACTTTCTTGGGCAGGCAAGTGACTACAAACTGTTCCAGGCTAGGCTTCAGAAGAGCATATTTTGGGGGAAGAAAAGAGGCTGTACAGGAATGGAGAGCAAAAAAAGAAGAGGTTGGAAGGGAAACAAGGTTAAAGGCCACAAGTTAAGCCAGAGCCTGAGGCTGAAAAGGCCATCCATAAGTCAGAGAAGTCTCCAAATTGGACCTACATGTGGGAAATAAGTAATGTGGTAACCATCTTAAGCATTCTGTAAGCCCTCTCCCAACCTACTGCCCCTTCCCCCAAGTTAGCTTGCTTCAATATCCTGGGATCTCTTCTGGCCTTTGTCACTTGGTAACATTTACCTCTTTCATCCCGAGTTCCAAAATAGATGGTAGGAGGCACATTGGGGAAGAGACTGTAGATGAGGGCTGGTCGGATAACTTTCTCATGATTGGAAAGGGATTTGGTCATTATATCCATGCAATTCCTATAAAGAAAATCAAACGTGGAAGAGAAAGAGAAAGCAACAGACCTGAAGTAGTATAGCAATACATATAATTTTGATGAGACAAGTGCTAATATTTTTTAGTGCTAATAGTAATTATTTAGCAAATACAGGTTCATATGGGAGAGCTAACCTATCCATAAACACACTATTAAATGTCACCCAGGGGCTGGAGAGATGGCTCAGGGGTTAAGGCTCTGCCAGTTGGGATTCCAAGTCCCATGTAAAATTGCCAGGTGGAAATGGCAGCAGCCTGCATTTCCAGCCCTGGTAAACAGAGCTGAGAAATCCCACAGTAAAGCAAAAAGGAGGTAGAAGCAATCTAGAATGATTCCCAAAGTCACCTTTAGTCTTTCACAGGAGCATACAGTGCCTCCCTCCCCTCTCTCTCTCTCTCTCTCTCTCACACACACACACACACACACTCTCTCTCTCTCTCTCTCCCACAGGAGCATATAGTGCCTTCTCTCTCTCTCTCACACACACACACACATTCTCTCTCTCTTTCTCTCTCTTGCTCGCTCTCTTCCACCTAGAGTGAAGTTTTTTATTCCCTCATTTGACAGCAGCATATCTCCAATGTGTGTCCCATGATAAGCCACACTGGGGAAGCTTCTAAAAGAGTTCTGAATGAGGGAAACTGGACAGGACAAAAGGATGATATGGAGAACTGAAAAGGAAGCAAGCATGAAAGATCTAAGAAGAGGCACAAAATTTCTTAAAAGGGGGAGCAACAGAAAGAAAACAAATAGTGACACTTAGGAAGAAAAAGAAAAGGAAGGTAGGCAGGCTGCCCTTGTTCCTTGTCAGCCCCTCTCAAGAATACTAAACATGCCAGATATCAGTACTTGGGAGACACTGGAAGGATGACTGCTATCTTTTGAAGATAACATTGGCTACATAGCAAGTTCCAGATCAGCCTCAGATAACAGTGAGATTCTCTGTCAAAGAAGAAAGATGTGATGACACAGGTTTGTTATAGCACTCAGGAGGGCTATGGCAGGGGATTATGTACCTGTCACAGATTTAAAAAAAAACTCTTGCAAACAAATCCAACAAAAGAGTACTAGATTTATTCTGAAGAGACCTGGCTCTGTCCTACAAGGCTATAAGCTATGACCCAGAACATTTCTCTGGTTTTCAGTGTTCCCCCACTCTCTACACTCCTCCACACTGGCCTCATGTGACTACAACCTCTAAAATGACATGCTATTAAAAATAAGAACATAGCAGCAGAAAATGTACTAAGTTTTTCTTGGAAGTACAAGGATCACATAGGCAGAGGAGTGTGGAGACAGCCTGAATAATAAAATCAGAATCTGTCTCTTAAAATAAACAAACATTTTGCAACTTGAAGTGCCGATTTTAGCCAGCTTTAAAATGGAAAGTACAGGGGCTGGAGAGGTGGCTCAGGGGTTAAGCCTCTGCCTTGCAGGCAGAAGGTCCTGAGTTCGGATCCCAGATCCCATGTATAGACGCCGGGCGGAAGCGGGGGTGGCCTGCGCTTCTGGTCCTGGTAGGGTGGAGCCTGTGAATCCCGGGGCAGAAGGAGGTGGAGGCGTCCATGGTAGTTCCCGATTCGTCCGTGGTTCTACACACACACATACACACATACGCACGCACATACATACACACAAGCGCACAATTGAATAAATAATAAAAAAATTTTAAAAAAAATAAAATAAAATGGAAAGTACGTTGAAATTCATCAATATCCATTTTCTTAAAAACTGTATTTTAAGCCTCACATCAATAGAAGTTTTTTCCTTGTACCTTTATACAAGTTTTGGAGATCAAAAAAGGTGTCAGACTTGCTCGGCAAATGCTTTTACATGTTAAGCCATCTTGCTTGACCCAGTTTCTAGGTTTTTTAAAGACAGGGTCTTGTATCCCAGGCTGGCCTCAAATTCACAAGAAGTCTTTTGTTTCAAATTTCCAAGCAATGAAATTAATGCCACCTTATCTATCACTAAACGTGTTCTAAATGATCCTTCAGGAAATTCTAAAACTTTTACATAATGAGTCAAGTTCATCTCTCCAGTCTCAGCTATGAGACATCCTCAAGTATTAGCATTCCAAAAGGATTTATATTAAGATCTTAACTGGGACTAGAGATGTAGATCAGTGATAAAGGCTTTACATACCTAGAATGCCTGTGGCCCTGTGATCAATTCCCAGTATCATAAAGACAAAAAGTTTGAATTTTTGGTTTCCAATACAAAAACAAACAAAGGGAGTCTGTAACATTACCTGGATAAAAGGTGCAGTATTTTAATTTGGTATTAACCCAGGTTAATAGAAATATTACTTCTTAATAGTTAATTAACCTCAGAAGAGAGCCAAAGAACACTTTAAGAATTCCCTTTTGCTCTCCCTCTGCTCTGCATTTCTGAAATGGGCTCTCATGTAGTCCAGGTGTAGATGGAGACTGGATCTGAATTTCTGATCTTCAGTTTCAACCTCCTTGAGAGTTGCATTCATAGGTGTATACCACCATGGCCAGCTTTAAAAACTCTTGGAAGTAATTCTAATAACAGGATGAATTTTATAGTACATGTTGGCAATTATAGCGTGTAGGCAGTCTAAGAATATTCTTAAACATCATGTTTCTTCATTGATTATGCTTTTTATTTTTTCCTTTTGGCAGTGCTGGAGATTGAACCCAGGGTATCATTCATGCAGTTTGAGTGCTAAACCACTCAGTTCCATCTCTGGCACTGGTTATGTAATTTTTTTCAACTTCTTAAAAAAAATTTTTTTTTTCAGTTAAACAATTTCTTGGAACCTCAAGACCAAATTGAAACTTAAGAAACACAGTACTGTTTCTAAACCCATCTAACAAGTGTCTTAGGTTTTCCATTATTCCCTGTTAAAATTTCTAATCACAAAAACAAAAATTTGGTGAAAAATGAGTTTCCAGGACCAGACAGGACCAAGAGACAGAAGTAAGCATCTGCTAATGATCTACATAATACTCACTGAGATATTAATGCCACCGACTCGCTGGGGGAGACAACACTGAAGGATGAGCATTCTGAATCTTCTGGGAAGGAAGAAAGGAGACATTTAGACAGAAAAGGCTGCCACACACATCACACCCAGGCAACTCTTTGTGGAACATAATGGGTTCAGCCTTTTTTGGCAGAGCAAAGAGCACCATCCAGCTGCTTTGTCCCTTAAACTCAACAAGAGGCAAGACCAGTGGGGGAGAAGGACTAGAGAGCAAAGTCTTCCAGAAGCTCTCCATTTACCCCCACACACACACACACACGCTCAAGGAATTAATGAATAATGTGAGTCTGGCATTCAACTGTCAGTCATCTTTTCTAGGGGGTGGTAACCAACTCCACAACTGAAAATAAAAGGTTCCTTTCTCACCCTCCTCCTCTTCATTCTCATCATGGCTGCAGCAGTCTTCCAAACCATCTACTAGCTCTTCTTCTGTATCTTCAACCTCCATCTGGTCTGGCTGAAGGTCAGCAGCTGAACTAAAAAAAAAGAATTATGCCTTCAGCTCAGCCAACTCCTTAAGAAGTAACAATCAGATTCTCATTCCTTCGTCATCTCCCAGTAAATGTCTCCTCTCATGACCAATCTGCTATCTTTTGCGTAGACCTTATATCTTACTTATTTCTCTGTCCCTCCAAGTTAAAATAGATCCAGCCATAGCTCCTCAGCCATACATCCCCCATCTGCATAGATTTACTATGTCCTCCATTTTTTACTTAAGTCTCTAATAGTATATGAGAACAAAATTCTGCATATACAAATCCACCAGTGAGAAATTGGTTAAGTCACATGTCTATAAGCTGCTCATGGAGAACTCAGAAGACGTTGGTAGTCAAAGTTTCAAAAAAGTAACAAGACACAACAGAAAGAATAAGGTGTGTCAGTGCCTTCACTCTGAATTGCTGTGGTACCAGGAATGCCTGAAAAATCTTATTTGACCTAGGAAAGCCTAACACCTGGTATCGGAATTCTTATTTTTCCCCTTGTTATAGTTAAAACCAGGGTTGAGCAAACACTCTATAAAGAACGACAGTAATATTTTCAATTTTACAAGCTATTCAGTTTGTTCAACTATTCAACCCGACTAGTGAGGCAACAAAGTGGCCAAAGACAATAGTCAATAAAGAGACAAGGCTGAATACTAATAAAATTGTATCTACAAAACCAGTACCCATAGCGGCTAACACTACCACTTCGATGCTACTGGCTCTAGAATTTGTGGACAAGTGTGGAGGACCAAGACTTCACATTGTGATGAAGAATGATAAAGAAATTGTTGGTACACTTATAGGATTTGTTATTTTGTCAATATGGCGCTGGAGATTATCATTGAATTTGAAATTACACCAGAAAGAAGAAGAATCACTAAATTAGATCAGAAAAATGAAAACAATATAACAATGCTGGTTCCTGGAGAAGAGCCTGAAACATGAATGGATCTCCTCATGCCAGAAGGCGAGGAAATAAAATTCCTTTAAAAAATAAAATAATAATAATAATAAAAACTTTAGGGCTGGAAAGATGGTTCAGGGGTTAAAACTCTCACAAGCAGAAGGTCCAACCCTGTTGGGCGGAGCCTGGAAAATCCCAGAGGGAAGTAGGGAGGTATAATAATCCGGGATGAGTCCAAAGTCACCCTTGGTTCTCCAAAGGGACAGACAGTGTCCTCCAATATGTGCGCGAGTACATGCGCACATGTGCACATGTGCACACACATACACACAACACACAACACACACACACACACACACACACACAAAATAAATAAAATATTGAAAAAACCCTTTAATGTTTAGATTCTATTCCCATTAAAGGAAATACTTTAGATGTAGACCCGTTTTTCTAAGTTAATCATGATTGTTCTGGAAAGAGAAGAGTTGATTTTTTTGAAGATCAAAAAGATAAAAATGTTTCTAAACAAAAATCTAAAACAAAAAAGTTGATTTCAGTCATCAAGCTATAGTTTTCCAATTCCCAACTTAAAGTAAAATTACAACTTCTAGGACAGCTAAAAAGTAACTAACTGTCAAGGATTCAGGCTATCAGTGTCACCAAATTACAGTGTAACTATTGTACTAATCTAAATGAACCAAAAAATTTCTATAACTTACTCAGTAGTCCCACCGGAAGAGTCAGACTTTGTGGCTTCCTCAGGCTCCTTCCCAGGCCAGTCAAGATGGATAGAAGAAAGGCAAGTGGCTACTTCAGCTACAGTAGGGCTCTGAAGAGAAGGAGGAATAGAAGCACTGTCTTCTCCAAGCTGTTGGTGGTCAATAATAGACCTACAGGCAGGGCTGGTGTTGAGCCCATGGGCATGTGAGGCAAGTAGGTGAATGCTGATCCTTTTGGTACAGAAGACTGTACTGTCCAACCCCAAAGTGTCTGAGGAACTAGGGAGGACCCCACTGCCTGAACCACTATCCTCCTGGGGAAACCGATGGCCTATCACACCAGGTTTCCACCGCCTGTTCCTGTTGAGGAGGCCCCACTGGAAGCTGGGGTTCACAAAACAACCCTGTTCAAACTGGCAGCCTTGTCGTGGCATCGTCTCAAAGCCTTTTGCAGTTAATTTCCTCACAGCCTCAGTGAACCGAACCTCTTTCGTAGCAGACTGGGAATCTGGGTGTTCGTCCATGCCATAGGGATATGGTTCCATCTTCGAGGCTAAGTTATTTTGGCTGCACTGGGAAGAGGCAACACTGGCAGTGGGTTTGAAGATGCTAGGAGTACATGGGATGATGTAAGCACTGGCATCATCTGGGACAAGGCCTATGCTTTTGGGCACTTTATGGTCACCAGACTGGGGTACACAGTCTCCAGTGCCCCCCGAATGATGCCAGGAGGCAGGTTGGACCTTGGACGAGGAGATTGGTTTCAGGCTCTCTGTGGCCTGTGATAAAGGCACTTTAGTATTACTTGGCCGCATGAAGGAGTTGTTGTTCAGTATGGGCTTGTAGGACAGTGGAGATGCAAGCTTCCCTGAGATGACAGTGGTCAAGTTCTTCCTTGAAGGGTTTTCCCCAGCTGCTGCCAGTGAGAGGTATGAATCGCTTGGTGAAGATGCTACTGGCTGAGCCATGGGGAAGACTATGGAAGGCGTGGCTTTACCGGCAGTGACACTGACAGGAGTGCCCTTCTGAGGATGAGCAAAAATTCTTTTTTCTGATGGGCTTGAACGCAAGCAGAAAGACTCCAGCTGCTGGTATGGTTTTTGCCTCACGTTGGTGCGACGGTATAGCAGGGTATTGCTGAACAAGTCTGGGAGAGACTGCAGGTAGCAAGGGTTACTATGGCCCGCGATGACAGCTGTGTTCCCAGAGCTACATAAAGTGCTGGGGCAAAAGAAATAGGCTGGCTGGGTTGGGACTCCCAAGAGACCTGTTCCCAGCCCTGCTGACAGTGTGCCCACGTGCTTCTTTTCCAGCTTCCAGATTGGCTTCACCTGCTGATGGGCCTGAGGCCAGACTTTGCCTTCCAAAGGTTTCTCAACTGGCGGAGCAGGCACTGTGCCTGAGGGACTGCTCTGCCTGAAGCTGTTTCCTCGGCGGAGGCCAATGCTGTAATGCTCTGTTCCTGCTGAGGCCATGAGAAGCCCACATCATGGCCACATGGCTTCATGGCCTGACTCACAAAAGATGCTACACACCTCTAGGAATACAAGCTGCATCCTTGAATCCATCAGCCTGCAAGGGAAAGAGATGATTAGGAATGTTGTTAGCCTAAGAGAAAGGACCCTATGCTATAGTGCTCCTCAGACAGCATTTCTTCAACATTTCTTGGGCTACCAATCTTGTTCATTATTTACAAGACTTGTTTCAAAAACACTCAACTTAATGTAAACTCATAAAAGAAACTGGTTATGTAAATAAAGTTCTCTATGAACTTTATTTTCATTGAGTTTCTATACACTTTTAACCACACATATACATTATTAAGAAAGACAAAGATATCCACACTTACTGTCTCTGCCTCAGTCCAAATGATTCGACATCAGTGGATCCTCTAATTAGCAGTCTGCAAGGAACTTAGGAAATCAATCAACTGACTTCACCTGGAAAATAGCACACGAATAATATTACATTTATAGAGCCAATGATCTCACATATTTCTTGTTCCTATACAATAACCCTGAAGAATAGAGGTTTAAGGGGAAAACAGGCCAAAAATAATGAGCAACCAAATGCAGAGTTAAAGTTTAAAAGAAAGGAAGTAGGTCCAGACAAAGAAAATGTCAAATGAAAGGCAAGTAAAAGAAAGCAAAATAGTTCAGGAGAGTGTTCTTGGAAAGAAAAAAAAATCCCTCAGGGCATCTATGTTAAGGCAAAACCAAAGGACCATAAGAACACACATGCCATCATGAATGATGGTCATCTTGGGCAAAGAAATGGAATGAAGGACTGGGCAGGAAAGTAAGGGGGACAGCTGACAGCTTACTTCAAGACACCTGAGCTGTGATGCAACCCAAAAATCTCCAGAACACTCTTCCTCCCAGTCACTGCATCAGCAGCTATCAACACTGGGAACTCCTGCCTAGAGGAATCCTGCTCAGTAGTTCATCACATTCAGTGCGAGGCCTCAGTTGCCATACTCCAGGATAGACAAAGAGAGAAACAGCTGTGAGAGATCAAATTAAAAATCATCGTAACAGGCCAGAGAGATCATTCAGCCAGTAAAAGCACTTGCCACACAAGCTAATGGATGAGTTCAATTCCTGGACACACAAAAGTCAGATGCAATGGCTTGCATCTGTAATCTCAACGTTCCTATAGTGAGGACAGAGGACAAGCAGAGACAGAAGCATCATCCAGTGGCTCATGGGCCAGCTAGCTTGGAATATGTGGAGAGAAACTCTCAGAAACAGAGAGACACTGCCTCAACTAGATGATAGTAAAGGGACACTGACTACACCATCAAGGTAAGAGAGAACCAACTCATAAAAAGTTCTTTGGCCTCCACTGACACATTGAAGCATATGAATGCCTACATTCAAAGACATCAAACACACATCCTAATGATAATCAAAAAATAATAAAGTTGGGCTGGAGAGGTGGCAGAAAGCAGAAGGTTCTGAGTTCAGATCCCAGGTCCCACATAAAAATACCAGGTGGAAACAGCAGCGGTCTGCATTTCTGGCCCTGGTGGACAGAGCCCTGGGATTCTAGAGCAAAGCAAAAAGGAGACAGAAGCAATCCAGGATGATTCCTAAAGTTACCCTTGGTCCTCGACAGGGGTATACAGTGCCCTCTGTTATACACACACAAACACACAGACACAGAATAAATAATAAACTTTTTTTAAAAAAAGCATAAGTTGAGCATGGTAGCTCAGGTATGTAATCTTAGATGCTGAGGAAGCACTCCCTCTCTCTTCTATCTTCTTTCTCCTCTCTCTCCCCTCCCCCTCTTTAATAAAACATTTAAAAAATGCCAGATTTGAGGAAAAATTTTGGTGCGTGTGTGGGTCAGAGATCAACCTCCAGTACTGTTCCACAGGAGCTGTCCAATGTTGAGATGGTCTCACCCTGTGACCTGGAGTTAGCCGATAAGCTAGTCTGGCTGCTTAGTCAACAGAGAGCCCCAAAGGGTCTATCTGTCTTTATTTCTCAACCACTGTTATGTCTAGCTTTTTAAAAAAATTTTTATTCAATTGTGCGTGTGCGCGCATGCATATGTAAGTGTGTGTGTGTGTGTGTGTGTGTGTGTGTGTGTGTAGAACCACGGACGAATTCGGGAACCACCATGGACTGCCTCCACATCCTCCTTGTTTACTCTGCCCCGGGATTCACAGGTTCTGCCCTACCAGGACTAGAAACGCAGGCCACCCTGCTTCTCCCCGGCTTCTATAAGTAGGATCTAGGATCCGAACTTGGGACCTTCCGCCTGCAAGGCAGAGCCTTAACCCCTGACCCACCTCTCCAGCCCCATGTTTTTAGCTTTTTAAGTGGTGCTGGGGATCAAGTACATAACCAGCAATTCACAAATGTTTAGAACATTTGGTGCTGCAAAAAAGTAAAGTAAAAAGTAAACCAAAAAGTGGTACTGCTCAAAATGTGATAGGGACATCAAATATAACAGGAAGGGCTGGCAAGACCGCTTAGTAGGTAAAGGTAAAGGTGCCTATGCACAAATCTGGTCACCTGAGTTCATCCTTAGAGCCTACAAGGTAGAAAGAACTTTAGCTTTTTAAAAATTTTTTTATTCAATTGTGTGTGTGCATAGAGTACTTTCTGACGCGCGCGCACGCACACACACGTGCGTGCACACACACACTCATACTAAGATAGATAGACAGACAGACAGACAGACAGACAGACAGATAGATAGGTAGGTAGATGAATAAATTTAGAGTAGGGTTAATCTTCTCAATGAGGGGAGAGTCCTCATGTCTATTCCCCCCTTTAAAAAAAATGAATGAAACATGGGTTAGCGACGTAGCTCAGTCGTTAGAGAGCTTGCCAAGTATTTGAAAAGCCATAGGTTTGATCCCCAGCACTGCATACACTAGTGTGGAGGCACCAGCACACACCTGTAACTCCAGAACTTGGAGAGTTTTAAAGGCAGTTCAAAGTCATTTTCATTCACTAACATAACAAGTTCCAGGGAGGTCTGGGATACATGAGACCCTATCTGAAAACAACAACAATTGGGTCTACAAAATTGGCTCAGTAAGAAAATCTGTTGATTAGAAGTGCAGATCGCCACCATTTTCAGTGCCCCCCTTTGCATTCATGTCTAAGTGTGTGTGTGTACACTTTGTATGCCTGTGGAAGCCCAAGGGTGACTTCGGGAATCATCCTAGATTGCTTCTACCTCCTGTTCACTTCACTAGATTTCCTATGCTCTGCCTGCCAAACTTGGAAGTGCAGGACCCTACTACCCCTGACCCTGGCAGCCATCTTTGATTTGTTTGCTCTTCGCATCTGGAATCCATGAGTTTCAAGTTCCTTTCTTGACCCTTCATGGATTCCATTTTTGGAGCCTATGAGTTCTTTCTTGGCTCACTGGCCCCTCACAAGACTCATGTATGTGAGCTGTTTTCTTTCTCTCCTCTAATCCTCTTCCGCCATTCTTCTGCTTCAATTCTGGACACAAGAATGCTACATTTGGCACGGTGCATCAGGGGCTCTCTTGCCCCTCGAGGACTCTATGTTCATAAATTCCATTCTTTCTCTCCTCTAATAACTCTTAATCCTCTACAAGTGTTCTGGTTTCAATCTTCGATTTTCCAACATAAGAACCTAGAGACATAAAAATCCTAGGCCCGCAAACAGAGTGATGAAATGATCAGTACCTCAGCTACCTGTTATGAAAATCATAATGAAACCCATTCTTCTGCTTAATGAATATATGCTAATAAAATGTATTTTAGGATTGACAGATTCCCCCCCCAAAAAATGAATTACAACTTTTCACAATTACAACAATTATACATGCAGAAATGGATTTTACCTTTGAGCAATCCAAATGAGTGGACTTGAAGCAAACTAAAACTGCTTTTAGGATTGACAGATCCCCCCCTAAAATGAATTACAACTTTTCACAATTACAACAATTATACATGCAGAAATGGATTTTACCTTTGAGCAATCCAAATGAGTGGACTTGAAGCAAACTAAAACTGCTTTTAGGATTGACAGATCCCCCCCCAAAATGAATTACAACTTTTCACAATTACAACAATTATACATGCAGAAATGGATTTTACCTTTGAGCAATCCAAATGAGTGGACTTGAAGCAAACTAAAACTGCTTCTGACTAAGCAATGCACTACAAAGCCCCTAAAGTAAAAAAACAAAGGTTCCTGCCTCCATGAACTACCTCACCAACCAGTAGCTTACTTAATAGAACATTCAAGCACATACCACTTCCATTGCCAATAGATTTGCAAATTCAGCTCAACAGGAATTTCCTACTGAAGGCAAACACAAAGCACTTTCTCTGGGGTTCACTAACACTCTGAAGGATTAAGGGAAAATGTTGTTTAAATCTGATTGGGGGAGGGGTTTACAGCCCACAAAACATAGGTAGCCTGCATGCAGATGAGAAACAGGAATCTAAAAAACTGAAAGAAGGCTTTAGGGGACAAAGAGGGGAGTTCAAGTATTTCTATAGCCACAGCTTTTTAATCTCCTTGAGATCAGAATATCAGATTTGGGGGAAGTGGGAGGAATGCTAACTAAAAAGACAAGAAATGAACCCATCAGTGAATTGATCCTATTCCTTCCTTGCCCAATAAATCTTTTTAGAGTCAAGGAACAGGAAAGAAGCTGAATTGCACAAAGAATTCAATAAATATAAATCCAACCCAAGGTATGTCGAGAAGGCAGAGGCGAGAGGATCAGGGGCTGGGGATAGTCCAGGCTACAAAACATCCAGGAAAGAGGAGGACCACAGGCCCAGGAATAGACATGTGAAAAAATCTGTAACTTGCCAAGGATAATGATGACTTCCTCCTGACCATCCTTTCCATTCAATCCATCAATAAGTCTTCCCTAGCTTCAAGTTATTTTTTCCCCATTTCCACAGTCGAATCATCATAAATCTGTTAGTTTCTGAATTCCTATGATTCTTACCTTCCTTAGAATCTTTTTTCTCCCTTTGTTTTTATTTTGTTTTCTTTTGAAACAGGGTCTTAAACTGACCTTGAAATCACTGTGTAAGCCAGGCTGGCCTCTAATTTGTCCTCCTGCTGGGCCTTCCAAATGCTATGGGCACCATCCCAATCATCTCCCAGTGCTCATTTCAAAATAGAGCTTAAAGTCATCGGATGTTCCTGGGCCTGCCAGACCTAGCGGTGCAGGGCTGTAATCCTAACTGAGGAGGAGGGATGGTTGTGGGTTCAAGGGCTACAGAGTGAATTCAAGGTCAGTTTGGGCAATTTAATGAAAGCTTACTTAAGATAATTTGGAAAAGAATTCTGGGAGACATCCCAATAGTAAGAGTAAATCCCTGGCATAAAAGGTCCTAGAGCCTTAGGGAAAACAAAACAAAACAAAAACCTGTCCTGTCTGATCTGGAGTGGGAGTTCTGGGAGAGGATGGCTCTTTGCTTCAAATTTCTTTGAGCAAATACCAAGGATTAGTAGCTATGCCAAAGAATCTATGCTATCTGAAACCATCAAGTCCCGAGGGCTCAGACCCAGATCAACTTGGAAGTACCTATTTTTACAGAAAGCAATTATTCATTGTTCACTGATTAAAACTACTCTTCTAGATTACAGGCAGATGTGTGGCACTAGGTCGTGCAGTTTCCTTTTCCTCCATCTAGGTGTTTCTTTAGGTCACCAGGAGAATCCAGGACATCAGAAATGGCCCTCAGTCTATAAACTACAAGATCTCTGATGAGATTCTCTAACTAACCAATGCTTAGCTGCTAAAAAATGTTACTTAGATGTTAAAAGATGTTATTGGGTGGTACCTAATAGGGAAGGAATGCAGAAGTCAGACCCACTTCCTCTTATAAGATAAATTTCAAGCTCTATCTCCCTAAATCAAGCTGGATAGACTGTAAACTTCTAAAAACCACACTGAGGAAGGTCAAATGCTTCAAGCCTTAATGAAAAGGCAGGTGGGTATTCAAGTGAAAATAAGTCATAAGTAGTTTGGCAAAGTACAATTCAGGAAGACAAACTGAAGAAAAGATACAAGTTATTATAAATAGCTAAATGAGCCTGACGAGACTGACAAATAAGAGTTGTACTGACAAGTGAAAGCAGCCTAAGGCTTTACATGACTAGGTGCCAAGCTCTCTGAAGTCCTGACCTTTATCAGCTTCCCATGGAATCTTCTTGCTTCACAGGCAGCCCTGCAGCAGCAGGTCCAAAGCCTGGCCTGCTAGACAGTTTTATGATGATGCACATTCTCTAGGATTTTATGTCCACACTCTTGTTTTCAGGGGTCAAAAATTGAAACCAGAACATGCATAGAGGATTAAGAAGACAAGTTTATCAGAAGAGAGAAAGAAAGGAACTCAGGGGCTTTGAATCACAAGGGGCAAGAGAGCAGGCTAATAGCTGGCAAAGTCAGGGTTATTTATAGGGTTAGGTTTTCCTCCAAAAAATGGCTTTCCTTATTGGTTAGCTCCAGTTCCCACAAATCTGATTGGAGCTTTTAGTGCCCTACATATCACTGGTCTGTTCATATTGGGCCCAGCTGATCTTATGGCAGAACTCACTGGTCAAGCTATTTCTTTTCAGGAACTTAAGAACTCTGTTCTTAAACAGAGTATTGAGGGAAGTGTGGGACTTTATCTCTGTGGAGGATTAAAATCAATTTCTCCAGATTAGTAGGGTGAATTACTTTGGGGTAAACCCATCTCTGGGGATTGATCTTCAGGACCTTTAAGGACCTTCTCAGCATAACCTTTCTCTACTGTGTAACCTTAACAAAATTTTCTCCCTCAATAACACAACTAAGATACTGTTTGCATTTTTCACTGTGCTCACTTTTCTACTGATGGTGGAAGGAAAGCCATGATGTGTAAAACTACTGGCACCCTTACATTCTGCTCCACAATCTACATATTCCACACAGTGAAAAAAATGTCAGCACCGCAAAACAAAACAAAACAATCCATCAAATTTCAATCCGGAGTCCTAGAGTATGCATCCTCTTAATAGTCTGTGTGATAAGTAGGCACCACATGCATGAAGAAGACCCTTAAAATCTGCATAGGAAGGGTCAGAAATACACTGAAGCTGCATATGGAACAGAATCAATAAGAAAAGCACTTGTGTGGCTGAATTGCCTGACTTTTCTGTGGAATACCATGTTTACTTGAAGACTGAATGACATAAACCATGGTTCATCAGACTTTGGGACTTGGCAGACATGTTCTGGAAAACAAAATGAAATAAGCCTATCACTCAAGGAAAAAGCTGACAGTGCTTGTTGCCAATGATAAAACCTGAGCTGACAAAAGAAAATTAGAATTTTGGCCAAAGTATATCTGCTAATAGGTTTGACTGCTTCTCAAAATACTGCTTTTCTGAGGAGACTGATAAGAATGCAAATGTGATTCTTTTTTTATTTTCTTTTTATGAAGTAGCACAGGGTAACCTCAGACTTGGAACTCTCCTGCCTTAGCTTCCCAAATGCTGAGATTAATAGGCATGTGCCATTGTGCCTAACTCTGAATATGATCTTTTGATATTGTATAAAAAGATGTGACAACATTTGGAAGACGTACATAAATCAACCAGTATCTATCACAGGGATATTAGAATAATGAATATGTAGTGGAGCCGAAGTGGTGGTGTACGCCTAAAATTTCAGTACTTAGGGGACTGAGACAGGAAAACTACATGTTCTAGACCAGCCTGATATAACCAGCAAGACCCTGTCTCAAAGAAACAATCAATTATGGGTAGGCAAGATGACTCAGTAGGTAAAGGCACTTGCTCAACAACTTGAGTTCAACTCTTGGAATCCATGTGAAGGTGAAGGTGGAGAATCAACTCAATACAGTTGTCCTTTGCCAAATACAACACACACACACACACACACACACACACACACACACACACACACATTATACACAAGCATACACCTAATAATAAAAAGCTTTAAAAAAAAATCAAACGGGTTGGAGAGATGGCTCAGAAGGAACTGTGGATCCTTGATCCCATGTAAAAAATGCCACGCGGAAATGGCAGTGTCCTGCTTTTGGCTCTGGAAGGTGGAACCTGGGAAATCCCAGAGGGAAGCAAAAAAAAGGAGGTAGAAGCAATGCAAGATGATTCCTGATACAACCACACATATATACACACAAGCGCACATGCACACAATGAAGAAAAAAAACCTACTAGCTAAAATCAATCTTTGCTTTGTATAGTGCCAAAAGTATAATTCTCACAAATTCCTTGCTATTACTACTATTCTTCCTTCTTCCAACTATCTATGAAGCTGAATTTTCTTTTCAACCAACTAACATATCACAATAGAATAAATGAAGAAAATATAAAAATCCAACTGAACTTTCTTAATTTTTTTGAGAAAATAGTTTCTATTTAAAGGTGTGACTTACATTATTTTATATTAACCACATATATGTTAATAATGGGCCTATTTTTTCCAAATGAAACAATAATTCAGTTTCTAATTTGATAAACTACTGAAATATATATATATATATACTACATCTAAAAAAATAAAGGGCTAGAGACTATAGTTCAGTGGGAAAAAAGCTTGCTTAGTATGCATATTGAGGGCGCCACAAAAAAAAAAAAACTGAAGATCTTAAAGATTATTTTGAAACAAATAAAGGAATCCTTAGCCAAAAAATAAAAGTCTGAGAACAGCAGATCTAGAGCAGCACTGCCTGTCCAGGACATCTATGAGGGATCTAAAGGACAAGGTCCTTTGTATTTCGGGGCCCAGGAGAAATTTGCACTGTCAGTATTTGTTCCTAGCTCTGCCAGAAAAAGAGGGTGAGAAGTTCATGGTATTAAAACAAAACCTTTTTCTCTGCCTTTCACTGGCAAACCAAGGCACCTAATCCATGGGAAATTATGATCAGCCAATTCCAAGGTCACAGAGTATGGTGGGAAAACTAAACCCAATTCCAGATTCCAAGTTCACATACACCCCAAAGTTAAGGCTTTGGTCTAGGCACATTTTCCATACAATAAAGACTTTTCTTCTATTCACATACTCATTATTTTAAATTTTTTAAATTTATTCATTGTGCTGTGTGTGCGTGCGTGTGTGTATGTGTCTGTGTAGAACCACTGGCGAATTCGGGAACCACCATGGACCGCCTCCTCCCTTCTTTACTCTGCCCCGGGATTCACAGGCTCCGCCCTACCAGAACCAGAAATGCAGCCCCGCCCCCCCTTTCTGCCGGGTGTGTCTATACTCGGGGTCTAGGATCCAAACTCAGGACCTTCTGCTTGCAAGGCAGAGGCTTAACTCCTGAGCCACCTCTCCAGCCCCCTCACATACTCATTTTTAAGAAACATTTTATAAATTTTATTTCATATATCATTTATATTATGTACATATTTATTGTTTTACGTATTTGCACACAACGGTACACAGGTGGAACCCAAAGGGCAACTTTCAGAAGTCACTTCCCACTTTCCACCATGTGGTCTTCCAGGGATCCAGCTCAGTTGTCAGTTTTGCAGGAGCCTTTTCCCACTGTACTATCTCACTGCCCCCCATATACTTATCTTTGTACTCATTTACATATTCTGTCATCCTCTTCCACCCCCTTTTCTTGTGCCCGTCCTTTTCTGTGTTGGTATTCTTTGAACTTAGTGTTCCCACTCTGTCTGGCAGACAGTAAGTATTCAAAGAACACTAATTATTTTCACTCTCCCAAAGCATTCTCTTTGATTACGTAAGTCTGGCCACCTCCTACATTCACAGCTCTCTACCACAAGGATCTCAGACCTGAGTTCCAAACATACAGCCTTTCTTCCTGGAAGAAAAATGGGCAGGTTCAAAAATGTCACTCCTAATAGTTACTGAAAGTAACAGGCAGCCACTTAAGTCAAAAACCCAGATCATTTCACTCTACATCTTGTTCTATATTCCATATCTACTCTACCATCAGATTTTGTTAATTCTACCTGATTTAACAACTTTCTAAACTTTCTCAATCCCCACACTAGCACCCATAAATTCTTCAATATCTCTAGACACATATCTTCTTATTGGCAATCTGGCTCTAGTCTGAAACCCTTCCTAGTCAGACCATATAGTGCAGTACTTTTACACAGAGATCTGATGTTATTTTCTTACTAATTAGATAATTAGCTTTTCATGGCCTTCATGAAAAATACCCCTCAAATGATTTTACTCAGATATTCCCAAAAGAACTTTCAAAAGCATATAGTCTAAGCCATGTGTAGTGGCTTACATTTGAAATCCTAGGATTTGGGAGGCTGAGATGGAAGGATCACCTAGAGTTCAAGACCAGCCCGAAAACTAATTAAGTTGGAGGCAAACTTGGGCTACATAGCTAAGACTCTGTCCTAATAAAATAAAACCATTTATTTCTTATGTAGTAACATTCACACTTTAAAAAAAACCTGTGGTTTTATATGTGTGTGTACTATGTATGTGTGTGGTAATGGGCACATGCATACCAGGGGAGGCCAGAAATAGATGCTGGGTGTACTACTATACTACTCTATCACTCCTTATTCCCTTGAAACAGGGTCTCTCACTGAACTTGGAGCTAGGCTGGTGGCCAGGAAGCTCCAGCAATCCTTCGGTCTCTACCCACCAGAGTATTGAGATTACTAAACATTTGAATTCAAGTCCTCATGTTTGTGCAGCAAGTGCTCTCATCTGCTGAATCACCTCCAACATTCCCAAACATTAGCATTTTTAAGAGCTGGCTCTGTTGACACAGGTTGTAAATCTCAGCGTTTTAGGAGGCTAATACAAGACGATTACCATGAGTAGCTGAGATATGCGTCAAGTTCCAGGCCAGCCTGGACTACATACCAAAAAAAAGACAGAGAGAGAGAGAGAGAGAGAGAGAGAGACAGAGACAGAGAACCTCATGAATGCTAAGCATGTACTCTACTGCTAAGCTACACCCATAGCCCTAACCTCTCAAGTTTTCATCACAAGTTTAAAGTAGTTTACTTTTTGGTTAAGAAGAGGTAAAAAATATTAAACATATATCAAAAAGAAATGAGTAAATTATAATTAGAATATTTAATATTTCATTGCCTTATTTAACATAGCTTTTTATTTTCTTATTGAATACCACACTAAGCCTACACCAAAAGAAATCACTTAAATATTTTTGTGCAAATTCTATTTAAAAGCCCATGGGTCTCTGCCCCTCCCCCCACCAATAAAGGGGAAAAAAATTCCAAGGCAGAAGATGATGCTCAAAGATTCAATGTTTGCCTAGTATGTACAAGGCACTGAGTTCAATTTTGAGCACCTTTAAAAAAATAAAATAAAATAAAATAGGCTGAAGAGATGGTTCAGGGGTTAAGACTGCCTAGTAAGCAG
Source organism: Typhlomys cinereus (assembly GCA_023101885.1). Taxonomy (NCBI): domain Eukaryota; kingdom Metazoa; phylum Chordata; class Mammalia; order Rodentia; family Platacanthomyidae; genus Typhlomys; species Typhlomys cinereus. Next base: position 242,992 of record JALPQD010000910.1, on the reverse strand, counting down.
AAGAAGATCCTGAGTTCAGATCCCAGGACCCACGTAAAAACACCAAGCAAACACAGCAGTAGTCTGCACTTCTGACCCTGGTGGGCAGAGCCTGGGAAATCCCAAAGGGAAGCGAAAAAAGAAGCAATTCAAGATGTCCCAAAGTCATTCTTGGTCCTCTACAGGGACACACAGTACCCTTTGAGTAACACACTCACACTCTCTCTCTCTCTCTCACACACACACACACACACACACACACACACACTCTCTCTCTCTAAAGTTTTTAAAAAGGAAAGAAAAGAAAAAAGAAGAAAATCTAGTTGCATTTAATTATTGTATTCTTCTGAAACTCACATGTACCAACAAGGAACAATCTCCACACTACCAGCAGTGTCTAAGACCGGGAAAGATAGGAAGTTTTCTGAACTTAGAAGGTAACAACTCATCACTAAGCCAGATTGGAGAGATGGCTTAGGGATTAAGACTCATAAGCAAAAGGACCCGAGTTTGGATCACGTAAAAAGGCTAGGTGGAAATGGAGGTGGCCCGCACTTGCAGCTCTGAAAGGCAGAACTCCAGAGCAAAGCCATGAGGTAGAACAATACAGGATGATTCCGAAATCATCCTTGGGCACCACAGGCACAAGAAGCCCCCCCCCCCATGCATGCATGAGCATAAATAAAATAAATAAAAAGACTTCCCATTCACTACAATGAGACTTGTCCTTACCAGGCGTGCATAAGGACAGATATACCAACAAGTCCCCATAGACTAGCAAGGATCTCAGGAGAGATAATTACATGTAGTGGAAATCTTGGGGGCTAGGGCTGGATAAGTGAAGGGGAATGTCCCAATAATGTTCTTATAAGTGGGACCTCCTGGAGGAAGGGCCACTTGGTATGCCACAGAGGCCTGAACCCCTACAAGAGTAGACAATCCAGAAGGAACCCTGGGGCCCATAGAAATGGACAGGCAGGAGGGTGGGAGGGAGTGGGAAGGATTAATAAAAGGAGGGAAAGGAGGGAGGAGGGGGAAGGAAAGGAAGAGGGAAAGGAGGGAAGCAAAGATTAAGTACACAATATGCTTGTAAAACTAGGGGAAAATTAATTTAAAAAAAAGACTCCCTATAATAGTACTTTCTAAGTATTCCTAGTTTGAGCATTATATGGAAGTTTTTAACCTCCCGGTATAAATTTTGCATTCTGTGGAAGAGACTTCAACTTTTTATTAGGGCAGTTTTCAAAAAAGAATTATTTGCAAATTGCAGGTTGGAAATGTATTCATCTAAACCTATGTGTGTAGGTGTATCCTATGGACGTCTCTGGCTATTGATGACCCAGCTTGGAAACCACTGTTTTGGAGGATACCAGTCTAGTCTAGCAAAACAGCTAAAATTCTTCGTCAACTAATTCCTCTTAACAGCCCTCTTTCTATCAATCAAAGGATGACTTCCAACAAACCCAGATCAAGTCTGGTCTTTTTCAGGACTCTATCTTTTTCTAACACTACTTTGTATCTTAAATGCGCTCCCACCTCCTCATTCCCAGAAAATTTTGTAACTTTTTAAGGATAAGGTTTAGTCCGATCAGTAAGAAACTGGTAATTTTGGGGCAACAAAGGAGCAAATAGTATCTATTTACTACAACAAATTAAAGGATAGGCGGGTACATGCTCTCTCCAGATTAAAGTTAATGGGTTGAATCAACAGGTGGAGAAACTAAGACGTGATTTAGAGTATCACAAAAACTCGAAGTGAAGGGATGTCTTTTACCAAGCATAAGTATCTCTATCACACCACATGCCACCGTATGGCAAATGTTTATTCGATTAAATAATTCCCTTATAAGTTCCGAGAAAGCCCCATGAACTCTCTCCATAATTGCTTCGCTCAATAGATATTTGTTGGCGTATGCTAAGTATTGTTTGCAAATGATTAAAAAGAGAATGGCTAGACAAACGAGTTAAATGATATAGGATCTTAGTTCCAGTTAGACTGTATTAGGAAAGTTTTTATCGATGTCTTGAGTGGGAGCGTAAAAAAACAAAAACAAACAAACAAAAAACAGGCATCCACATTAACAATCGACCCTGGAGTCGGGGAAGAAATTGGGCTCCAACACAAGCTACGAGAATTTAAACCACAGCTTGGCGGGAAAGACGAGGCACTGGAGCCAGGCCTAAGGGGGTGCCGTGGGCTTCAGGCAATCCGGAAGAGACCAACTAAGTTCGCCCCGCGTGGTGGCCGCGAATAAGGGCAGGAGCAAGCGGGGCAGGAGCAAGCGGGGTAGGAGGCCGCGGCTCTCTGGCTACAGGGAGGATGGGAGAAGTGGCGAACCGGAAGCAGGGCTTCGGGGCCCGCGTGAAACGATCGGGGCACAAGCAGAGGCGGGAGGTCCGGCCGGAGCAGGGACCCGACCCACCCGCGGTCACACTCACCTCGGGAACCCAACTTCGGCCCGGCTTGGCGCCGGCTCCGTGCTACTTCCTCGCTCCGCCTGCTGGGCGAGCAGGCGACCTTAGGCGCCCCTAGCAACCACGTACCGCCACGCGACCCGCGCTCAGACGACGCCGCCGCCTGCCGCCTGCCACGCACTGCGCGCGCCCCCAGCGGACGGACTGAGGGCCGGAGTGGGCGGAGGCAGGAGAGAGGCAAGCGTCCGGAAGCCCAGGGTTTGTGTGGCCCCGAGGGTGGGAACAGCATCGGTCTGGCGCACGCGCAGTCTCTTCAGTGCGCCGGAACTCGGCGCACGGAATTCTGGGAGCGGTAGTCCTCAAATTGAGAGCAGTTAAAGGAGATAGCTCAACCCATTTTGCCTCCTTCCAACTTACCTTCACTAAACACAGCCCACACAGAGGACACTACAACCACCAACTTGCTTTATGGGCTTCAAATGTTAACTTTACAAAAATCACTTCGTTATCACTCCCAACAATATAGATCATGCTGCCTATCCCAGATGTCCCAGAATCTGATGCATTTGGAGAACCATAAAGAAATCTGTAAAGTGAAAGGATCTTTTCCAGACAACAATGGCTGATCTAAACCTGCCTAAAAGAGGAGATGGCTTAAATAAATATTTAAACTTAAAAATAAATTAAGGCCAGTTAGATGGCTCAGTGGGGGAAAGGTACCTTACATGCAAATCTGGCATCCCCAGGGCCCACATGACGAAAGGAGAAAAACATCCTGCAAAGTTCATCCTTTGACCTCCAACATTGGCACTGTAGCACATGAATGTGCCCCTCTTTCATATAAAATATTTTTAAAAAGAATCCTTTATTACTATAAATAAGGTGAGATAACGGGAAGTCAGGACTTGATATAATGCAAATTCAGAGGAATTAAATGGTAGACTAGACCAAATTCTATCAATCCAAAATATTAATAATATAATTTTAGGACTGAAGTCTAAAATTGATAGAGCATTTGCTTAGTGTACAAAAAAAGTGGTGGGTGGATATTTAAAAAAAAAAAAAAAAAAGGTATAGCTACTCAGGAGGCTGAGGCAGGAAGATAACTTGATCCCAGGATTTCAAAGTCAGCCTGGACAACATGGTTAGACTCTGGTACATTGGAGGAGAAAAAGAAAGCGCTATTAATTTTATTTTTTGTAGTGAATAAGTAGTTAACCCCCCCAAAAAATCTATGCATGACTTAATCCAGGAATCTATGTGAATTATGTGGTAAAAGCATGAAGAATGCCTCATTTGATAAAAGATGTGATCAAGGATTTTAAAAGGAGAGTTTGTCCCAAATTATCTGGCTGGGCCATAAATTCAATCCTAAATATCCTTATAAAAATGAGACAGAGTAAAGGCTTTTGTTGCCAGACCTGATTCCCTCAATTCAAATCCCACAGCCCACCCGATGGAAGGAGAAAACCACACCCCCAACAATTTGTCTTCTGATCTCCACATATGTGTTGTGGAGCATGACTATACATACACACACACATATACATGTGCGCGTGCACACACACACACACACACACACACACACATGAACAATAAAATGAATAGATTAATTAAAAAAAAAAAAAAACGGAGTGAAGCAAAAGGAGATTTGACACAAAGAGAAAGCAAAGAGGAGGCAGAGTGCCCCTGAATAGGAATGATGTGGACACAAGTGAGGCAGGATTAGAGCAGCTATGCTGAGATGGGTCTCTAAGGTCTCTAAGGTCTTTGAAAGCCTTGGAATTCCGGAAGGCCATTCCCCACTTCTGGAATCACCCTGAAGGAACACCCTTGCTGAGGAACTGACTCCAATCCTCCCAGAGATAGGATAGCCAACTTCCCTATGAAAGGATTATGGAGATGAGCCCTCCATATCCAACAAACAACTTGGTCTCTAGCCACACCTGGGCCCTGGAGCAACTGGATTGGGCCCAAAGGGAGCTAAGCATGAGAAAAAGCCAGTTACCTAGGGCTTGCCTAGGTGTACAAATATGACTGATCCTGGCAGCCATCTTTGGTGCCCTACCCTCTCATGGCACTCAGAGTGCCATGAGTTCTTTCTAGCTCCTTGCTTCTCATGGATTCCATGCCTGGAGTCCATGAGTTCTCCGGCACTCTAGCCCCTCATGGCATTAGTGCCATAAGTCCGTTTCTAGCTCCTCGGCTCTCGTGGAGTCCATGAGTTCTCCAGTGTTCTAGCCCCTCATGGCACCCCAAATGCCATGAGTCCATTTTCAGCTCCATGCTTCTCATGGATTGCATGCCTGGAGTCCATGAGTTCCAGCCTTCCTCTCCTCTAATAAGCTCTACCTTAATCCTCTACATGTGTTCTGATTTCAATTTTTGACTCCGGAATACAAGAACCCTGCAGCATTGGGACCATAGTTCCTGTAACATTTGACCCCTGAACATTTAGCAAGATTGTTTCCCGTAACACAAGAACCACCAGAAGCTGGAAAGCCAAGGGAACTTATTCCCTTCTAAGGGAAATGAGGCCCTGTTTAGAGCCTACTTTCAAAATTCAGGTCTCTAGAATTGTGAAAAAATAAATTTTGGTTGTTTTCATCCACTAAGCTTGTGGTAACTTCTCATTGCAGCCACAGGAAACTAAAGTATTTTCAAATTTTGGTTATGTATATTATGTTGTCTAATAGAGAGCACAAGTGTTCTAATGCTAGGGATTTGCTTTGTTTTAAAATACTAGTGGGTGGTGGGTCAGATGACTCACTCAACAAAGTGTTTATCACATTTGCATGAGGACTTGAATGAGATCCCCAACATCCACATAAAGTTTATTAAAGGAGATGGTCATGGCTGCATGAGTCTGTAATTCTGGCACTTGGGGAGGCAGAGACAGAAGGATCTCTGGGACTTGCTGGCAGCCAGTCTAACCCATTAGTGAAACCCAAAAAGTAAAGTGAAGGCTGGAGAGATGGCTCAGGGGTTAAGACTCTGCCTTCCAAGCAGAAGGTCCTGAGTTCAGATCCCAGATCCTACCTAAAAATGTGAGCTGGGAAGGATGGCAACCCGTGCTTTGGACCTGATGGATGAAGTCTGGGAAATCTCAGAGCAAAGCAAGGAGGTAGAAGCAATCCAGGATGATTCTTGAAGTCACCTTTGGTCCTCCACAGGGACATACAGTGCCCTCTGATACACACACACACACATACACACACTAAATGCAAAGTAGTAAATAAGAGAGATGTCTACCTCAGGCCTCCACATGCACATATTTAAACATGCATATACACATGTATGTATACCACACACAAATACACATGAAGAAAACAAGACATATTGTATTTGAAGGCTGTGGATACAGATTAGTTGGTAGAGGAATTTTCCTAGCATGCCCAAAGGTCTGAGTTTGATACCCAGAAGTATATAAACCAGGCATGGTGACTCATATTCGTAATCCCAGAACTCTGAAAAGTAAAAGTAAGAAAATCAGAAATTTGAGGTCATTCTTGGCTACATAACATTGTTAAAAAACAAACAACGACAACAACAAAAAAAACCTCACTATATTTGCCTGACTTCAGAGGGATCTTAGAGAAGTCAAAATCCTGGGTCCTGTTCAAGGCATAGATGCTACAGTTTTGAGTAATGAATTTTTCAAAAAGAAAAAGTGCTTCTAATGTCATCATCTATTTAGCTTCAATGTGACTAATATCCGAAATTCAACAACCAATATGTTGCAGGAATAGTCTTTTCCTCTATTCAAATGTCCCATCTGGGTTGCCAAATGATAGGAGAATAGTCTTGCCAAATGTTACAGGGTCCCTGTTTAGGAGTTAAATGTTACAGGAACAACCATCCCAATGTGGCAGAGTTCTTGTGTTACGGGGTCGAAGATTGAAACTAGAACACATATAGATTAAGGTAGAGTTTATTAAAGGAGAGGAAGGGTGGAACTCATGGACTCCAGACGTGGAATACCATGAGGTAGGGCTAGGGCACCCTGGAGAACTCATGGAGCTAGAAATAGATGTGCCATGAGGGGCAGGCCCATGGACCCCAGGCATAGAATCCATGAGAGGCAAGAAGCTAGAAATAGACTCATGGCAGGCGCCATAGGGGCAAGCGCCTGGAGAACTCATGGACCCCTTGGATGGAATCCATGAGAAGTAGGAGCTAGAAAGAACTCATGGCACTCTCAAGAGAGGCTAAGGAACCAAAGATGGTACCACGGTCAGGCATATTTGTACCCCTATGCAAGCCCGGGGTAACTGGCTTTCTCTCATTGGTTAGCTTCCATTGGGCCCAACCCAGTTGCTCTTGGGCCCAGGTGGGCTAGAGATCAAATTGTTTGTTGGATATGGAGGGCTCATCTCCATAGTCCTTTCATAGGGAAGTTGGCCATCCTATCTCTGGGAGGATTGGAGTCAGTTCCTCAGCAAGGGTATTCCTTCAGGGAGATCCCAGCAGTGAGCAATGGCCTTCAAGAATTTCAAAGATGTCCAAAGATTTTAGAGACCCATCCCAGAATAGCTGCTCTAATCCTACCTTAAATATACTTCTATGTTTAAGCAAAATACAGTCAGTATGATAGCACTAGTCTTATGATCCCAGCACTTGGGAAGTAGAAGGATCAGGAGTTCAAGGCCACTCTTGTCTACATAGTATGATCAATATCAGTCTGTGGACAACATGAAACCCTGTCTCCAAAAAAAAAAAAAAAAAAGAGAAGGATGAAAGAGAGAGAGAAGAAAGAAAAGAGAGAAATAAAGGGGAAGGAAGAAGGGAGGGATTGCAAAGGCTACTAGCTTGAGTGTTAATATATAGCAATCAAGTCTAGTGAAAGAAGTTCTGCTAGGCGAATGACCTGGTTTCTTCCATAAACTGGTACCAAAAAGATAAAGGGAACTATTTTACATTGAGTCTTGTAAGACCACCAATCAAATGTAATAACTGATCTTGTTTATATTTGCATTTCAATAAACTAACCATAGTCAAGGATACTGATGCTGGTGAAATACTTCATATTAAGTTATTACTATTGATTTTGTAAAGTATAGTAAAGTACTGTGATTTTAAAAGCAAAAAACTCAGTATATTAGACATCTACCTAAATATTTACAGATAACATTGCCAGTTGGTATTTGTTTTAAAGTATACAAACAGCAAAAGGATATGCTATCTATTCAAGTGGTTGGTGAGTTAACTGACCTAATCTCTCCAGTACCATGTGGGATGTGTGTGTGTGTGTGTGTGTGCGTGTGTGTGTGTGTGTGTGTGTGTGTGTGTGTGTGTGTGTGTAAGAAAGAGAGGGGAGAAAGAGGTGAGAGAGAGAGACAGAGAGACAGAGACCTAGGTATTATGTTTGTTTGTTTTTGAGTCTGGGCTTCCCTGGAGCACAGGCTGACTTTGAACTCATGATCTTCCTGACTTTGCCTTCAAATGCTGGGATCATAGGCATGTACTCCCCACTCCCAACTTACTGTGCTTATGACGTGTTTAAAATTGAATCTTCCTACCCATTATTATCCCACAGATGGCCTGCCTCATTTCAAAGGAAATTTCATCCATTTCATCTTTCCAAGTTTTTAGACCAAAACCTTGAAGTCACCCTTATCTGCTTAACCTTTGGTCATATCCCCACATACAGTCAGCCAAGAAATTCAATTTGCCTCATGTTCAAACTATGTTTAAAACTGATTTCTTCTTTACCATTTTATTGTATCCCTGTTAGAGGTACCATTCTCCTTCACCTGTATTATTACAAGAGTCTCCTAATTGCTAACCTTCCATTACGCACCATATTCCATTCATAACAGCAGAACAAAGTGATCCTTTTAAAAGAAAAACACAAGAAAGGATCCTTTTAAAACACAGAGTAGTGCCTTGGACAGTATCTAGAACATAGAAAGAGGTCACTATATGCTGATCAACATGAAATTAATGACCCAAGAAAAGTCATTTGTTAAAATGTGAACATAGTGGACAATAAAGATGAAAACCTCACAAAATTCCTGATAAAACAAGAATATCTTACTTATCTTTCATTGCTTAAAACTTGAAATTTTGGAGTAGGAATATAGCTTTGTTGTTGAGTGCTTGCCTAGCATGCATAAAGTCCTGGGTTCCATCCTCAGCACCAAATAAAACAGCCTTGGTGGTGCATGTCTGTCATGCCAGCATTCATGCAAAAAATAGATGCAAGAAGCCAAAAAGTCAAAGCAATTTTCAGCTATATATTACTAAATGACTGTAACAAATGAGTCTGTCAAACATACCTTTCTGATAAATTACACAACCTCCACAAATAACTGCTGTTCTATAGTAGCCTAGATTCCGTATCTACTGAAACAGTACTAACATTAAAGCTAGCATCTAATAGCTCAGAAAAAGTGATTTATCTGTTTAGGACAACTCTTTCCTATAGCAGCTCCACTGGGCTTGGCTTAGAAAATTAATCCTCCAAACCAGGATGTGTATATGTGTGTGCATGTGTGCGTGCATGTTCTTGCCAGATAGGTGGGGTATGATAGTGCAGGGGAGGGAAGTACTGTGAGCATGTTTACGCCATAGTTTACATGAAGAGGTGAGGACAACCCTGGGTGCTGGGTCTCACTTCCCATTTTGAGACAAGGTCTTTTATTTTTTCACTGCTGACCCATAAGTTTCCAGAGATTCTAATGCTCCTCCCACCTCTTAGTAAACACTGGGATCACAGATGTGTGCTATCATGCCTGGCTTTATGTGGATTCTGGGAATCCAAACTAAGGTCCTCATACTTCTATAGCAAGCACTTTACCCACTGAGTTATCTTGGAACTTCCAGAATCACACAGAAACTAGAACAGGGGCTGAACCTTACCTTGGAAGCCTTAAGTAGGGTAAAGCATATTTTTTTAATTAAAAAGTGTTTACATATAGAATTTTTTAAAAAGGATATACTCCCCACCCATAGAAGCGATGTGGGCTAAGGGTTGCAGAAGGCTTCAACAACAGGGCAGTAGCATTTATCCCCTAGGCCAGCACTGGGGATAGAGGTCTGTATAAAGTAAAATGGCAGATGACTGAAGCTCCAGAAAGGAAAAGATGTGTCAAGTAGGGTTGTTTCCTGAAGACCCAGGAGATATGGTCCTGGAGTTAAAGGCACATTATCAACACAAAGAGCCCTGGATGTAGAAAAGAAAAGAATTTTCTTTGGCACCAACAGTGATGAAGTTTACTGGTTGAAACCGTCCAGAATCTCAGGGAAGGAAAGAGCTTTATACATAAATCTCTTCTAGTTTCTCGTTTTCGGGGGAGTTGGCAGTTTATCACTCTTTATCAGTCTCTTCAGCTGTCAGCTGAGTTAGTAGCTTGTGAAGAATAATAAGGAAGACTTGGCAATAGTAGAGCAACGAAGACTAGAGGTTGGACCCTAGAAATCTTGGCTCATGTGCTGTGGGTTGGCCTCAGGAGGTGAATAAGTTTCCTGCAGTGTCTGGCAGAGGCAGGCCTCCGGTTGCTCTTCGGCAGTAATTGATTCCCCAAAGAGAGCAAGGCTAACTTCTCACTGGCACCCAGGGACACCAGCACCTGTGGAAAAGGAAGCAGAGGACGACATGGCTCAGAAGCAGTGGTCTCCTGGGCACATGCAGAGGATCTTCTTCTAGCCCACAAAATGTAAATGAACTTCTGGGGACTCACATTGACTGAATGAAAGATGAGAAATCTTGGAGCCAGGAATCAACCAGACTAAGGCATTTACATTTCCATTGTCATTGGATGGTAGCCATAAAGCAAGGCACAAAGGAACCGATCCATTTGTCCCAGTAAGAGGTAAGAAAAGCAGCAGTAACTGACAATGAATGAAAATGTCTGATTCCTGCCCAGTGGGCTCCATCCTAATCTTTCATTTCCAGCCAAAGTCTTTTTTTTTTTTTAAATCATAAACATGAATGTGTATGTATGTGTATGAGTGTTGTGGACATGTGTGCCATGGGGTGTGCACGGAATTAGAAGGCAACCACAGTGTTGGTCCTTGCCTTTCACCTTACTTATGACAATAAGACAGAATCTCTCGTTTACTACTGTGAAAGCCAGCGTAGTTGACCGGCAAGCTTCAAGGCATTCTCCTGTCTCTGTTTCCCATTTCACCATGGGAGGACTGGATTATTGATATATACTAACCAAGTCCAGCTTTACATTGGGAACTGGGTATCTGAATTCCTCCTCATGCATGTGTGGCAAATGTTTACCCTATAAGTCATTTCCTCAGCCCAAAGTTCTCTTTTATTATTTCTCTGCATGAATTACCAGAAATTTCTATGATATCACCAACACTCTGCCAAATTTCTGTGGTTCCAATGTTACCACACTGATCTATTTTAATCTATTATCACAGATGTGTGACTTCCACTGGGTTCTTTATATATTGAACACTAAGCAGATGAAGCAGAATAAAATAGTGTTTGCAAATATAGACTCTGAACCCAGCCCAGTCCCAGTTGGTATCTTTATGACTTAAACAAGTTACTAAATGATACCTTAGTTTTCTCAACTGCAAAAAGAGGTTAATAATAGTTTAAGCCAGATAAAAAGGTAAAAATGCTTATCATGGCACTTCTAAATTGGCACCTTCATGTCTTCAACATCTGTTGTTCCCCAACTGTCCTGTGTCTGAAAGAGATAAGCTATGGTACTTGAGAGTTCAGGCATATCCTAGTCCAGTGGAAGCTCTTTCCAGTTCCCTTCCCCTCTCCAGGGTAGGTGATGGGAACTGGGAACCAAATCTCCAGCACCCTGTCTCTGAGTTTTCTGCACCCAGACAGAAACATAGCTTGGATTTCTGGATGTGCCAGGTGCTGACCAACTACCTCAGAGGAATGCTTCAAACTGCAGAGGTCCTGATCACCATGACTCACAAGTTTCCTGGCTGTACCTGATGGATGCAGGGCTCCTGTTGCACGCTGCGAAGGGCAATGAGCGCGGCTTCCTTCACATCTGGCTGAGGGTCTCCACATGCCATTTCCAGGAGTCTCTGGGGTACTTGGCACTGCAATAGATCCTTGCCCAATCCTTCAGGTCCCAGATTGCCCAGAGCTGATGCAGCATTGCGACGGATACCATTGTGAGGATCTCCAAGCAGTTGTGTCATACTGGGCACTGCATCTGCCAGGGCAGGTCCCAGGGGGCCAGCTTGGTAGGCTGCATTGCCCACAGCAAAGCTGGCACTGCGTCGCACAGCAGGGTCCTTGTCACCAAGCCCTAGCAGCAGAAGGCTGAGCAGTCCAGCCTGACTCTGTAGTGCTCCACGCAGAGCCATGCTGTATTGGAGCAAGTGTCCCAGCAGCCCGTAGGTACGGGCCCGTACCGAGTTATCTGAGTGGCTCAGGAGGCTGCGCAGTGACCGATAGGATTCGTCAGAACCAGCTAGAAGATCTTGGATAAAGGACAAGTGGCTGGGGGACAGAACCCGGGCTGTGTGTGTCAGCAGGGACAGGAGGTCAGAGATCAGCAGGGGCTGGTCACTCAGAAGAGCAACTGAGAGGAACGAGACAATGGTCCTAGGCGAGGTAGCCACCGTGTTCACAAACTGCTTGAGAGAGATGGGATCCGTGAGAGCCAGGCGTGTGAGGAGGCTGATGGGTAGCTCAGCTTGTGGCAATGGAAGGTAGTGGCAGCAAACCTGGGAAAAACAGGAGCATGAGTTCAGAGAGAAGAAGGGCTAGGTAAAGGGGAGCCCAAAGGTGGGACAGAGAAGAAGCTAAGGAAGCCCCACAGCTCATTACACGGACTCAAGAGCGGGTCTCTTCCACATTGAAGCCTGGCTCTGTAAGGATTCAAAATCTCTGCTTCCAAAGACCCACGGCATGATGCCAAAGATTGCCAAAGAAGTGACTCCTGGTCAAGTAGCTGAGCCTCCAGGGCGTGACAGGCATAGTCTTCCTACTGAATTCTAACAGAACCAGATGAGAGAGGACTGAGAGAGAGAGAGAGAGAGAGAGAGAGAGAGAGAGAGAGAGAGAGAGAACTTCAATTATCTGTCTCTGTGTGGCCCAAGTGCTGCCTCTACTCTAACTCTTGGTCAAGCTGGATTTTCAGAGTCCAGAGCCCCAGACGTGATGGGAAGTGAACAGAGAATGTGACACTGACCATCTCCTTCTCCCACCGTAACACCAGGGCAGTTCCCCAAGTACCTGCAGCAGGTAGGCTGAGATTTTTGAGTCTCTTAGATCAGCCAAGATACCTATAAGGAGGTCAGCATCCACATCCATTGCAAAAGGGAAGCAGAGGAGCTGGCACACAGACAGCACCACAACGGGGAGGAACTCAGGCCCTTGAGGTCTAGGAAGAGAGCACGCGACAGACTCATTCTTTATGATCCTCTCCTCAACTTTCCTCCCTCCTCCTACCTCCTGCTCCACTTCCCCGGTATCAGCAACTCCTTAGGTTCCTAGTCTAATCTTCATCCCATTTCTGGCCTCATAACTCAAGCAAATTGTCAGCTGCTTCTCTCCTTCCTGATCCCCAAACTTCCCTTTGCTGATTCTGAGTCTTCCATTCTCCTGCTTCTAGTTTAGACTTACGCCTGGCTTAGACAGTGCAGAAAGCTGGGAGAAAGCAGGTGTTTCAGGGTAGACATGAGGACACTCCCATGCTGGGACAGGTGGCTGAGGCATAACTGGGATTCCTGGATGAAAATGGCCATGGCAAGGTTGAGCAGGGCTGCTATACCTGAAAACACAGAGAATGGAGATCTAGTCAAATAGCCAAGAAGCCCAGATGTCTCTGTTTGCCCAAGACCCCCAGGACCATAACCTTTCCAGGCCCTTTCCCATCTGTGAGTGGCTCCATTGTAGCCTCTGATGTCCTCTCAACTGGCAGAAGCAGCAGATGTCTCTGTGGTTTAGTACAGTTCTAACCTGCCTCTGCTTGAAAAGGGTCCTATACAGTGGCCCCACAAACAGAACTGTGCTAAGAGAAGGATACCTTGGGGTGATATCAGTGTCCAGTCTGGCTCTGGGTTGGGTGGACTGGATAGTGCCAGCTCCTCTTCTTGCACAGACACCTCCTCAGGGAGCCTCAGGGCCATGGCAAAGCGATGCCACAGAATGCTCCACACTTCTGAACTAGCCACATCCCTGATCAGGTTAGGCTTCCCCTATTGGAGACAAACGTGCAAGACAGTGTGTGTGTGAGGGGGCAGAAAGCCAGGGGTTCGAATGCAATTCATCATTCCTGTCCTTGACGCCACAAGAAAAAGGAGTCACAGAAATAATTCCTTCTGTCTTTCCACCTAATATTTCCACATTTTCTCCTTCCCTTTCTCCCACTTCTTCCTTTCCTTCAGGCAAAACCAGGATCTCACTATGTGTCCAGTTAAGCCTCAAATTTATCATCCTCCTGCCTCAGTCTCCCAAGTTCTGGGCTAATAGGCATGTACCACCACACCCAGATCAAGTGTGCAAAATCTATAAAAGAAAAAACAAAACTGTGTGTGGTATGTTCTGAGACAGAGTCTTATGTATCCCAGGCTGGCCTCTAGGTCACTATGTGGCTGAGGCTGGCCTTAAATGCCTGATTCTCCTGCCTCCATCTCCCAAATGAAGAAAAAATAATTTTGATTTCCCCATACACTATCTAGGAACTCAAGAAAGAAAAGAACATACAGTGGAAACCTTAGGGACTAAAGCTGGATGAATGAAGGGAAATGCCCCTATCAAGTGAGGTGGCCCAAAGAGAGGCAGCTTGGTATGTTACAGAGGCCTGAACCACCACAAGAGTGGATAAGCCAGAGAGAACCCTGGGGTCCACAGAAGTGGACAGGCAGGAGGGTGGGAAGGATTGATGAAAGGATGGGAGGGAGGGCCCATAGAGGGAAGCAAGGGTACTCAATACACTTGTAAAAGTAGAAAAATAAAACTTATTTTTTTTCATCTTTCTACTTTTATAAGCAAGAAAAATAAAATAAAATAAAATCCAAAACTCAAGAGAATTTGCTTTTCTCCTGAATGGGCCCTCTAAGTATTTTAGCTGAATGACTTCAGCCATAGATCCTACTAAGGACAGGTGGGGCAACTCAAAGGATAACAGCAATTTGAGAGGACAGGCAAGTAAGTGTTGGATACTTCATTTCTATTATCCAGTGTCTCAAAAAAGAAAAAAAAAAAAAGCCAAGGTTTCCTCCTCTTTCCTCTCTTCTCATCTATTCCACAGCCTCAGTACCTGGGTAAGGAGCTGCAGCAGCAGGATGAGGAGGCCATCGTAGAATCCACAGCTACACGGTGGAGTCAGCCGCACCTGTTGGACAGAGGAAGAGTGAGGTGTCTGAGAGGGAAGATGTGGCTACAGAGACATGGATTCCCAACTCCTGGTTGGGGAGAAAGCCCTCTTCCTTGGCCTGGCAGAGTGGAACAAGTTCTGGATTTAGGAGTTTTTGTGCCTGTTTCTTCTACCTGTCTTTAGCATGTAGGATGATAAGCATTTAAGTCCAAAAACAATTATAGATTAGGAAGATACTTGCTAACAGGAAGTTGGTGCGCACTTGAACATGTCTAGCAGCACCTAGAGACAGGGAAACTGAGGGTTCAACATTTTAAAGACAGGGCTGGGGTGGAGCTCAGTGGGCCAAGCTTGCACAAGGGCCTGGGTTTGATCTCTAAAACAGCAATGTTAAGTAAATGAAAATTTTAAGACAGACAAGAGTGAAGGGAAGTATAAAGGGAGAACTTTCTAAGAAGTGCATATAGCATAGTACACAGAAGGAGGTACATATGAGAGTGACCACAGTGAGTTTGGGAAACTACAACTTTTTTTGTATAGCTGGGTTATCAAACCCTCAGGTGTCAGATAGTCTGTAAAAGACAGGCTAAAGAGTATGGACTATCCCAAAAGCAGTGTGAAACCAGTAAAGACGTCCACGGCATGACTTATGTTCCATGTTAGCAGAGTTTTTGTTTTGTTTTGTTTTGCTTCTTACCCACTGCTTTACTTTCAAAATCTGAAACAGTGCAAAACACTTGGACACACAGTTATGTATTCAATAAACAATGTTTGAATGGAAAAATGGCTATTTTTCCTTGAGAAAGCTTACTCTGAGACCAACAACGTAAGATGGTTCAGCAAGTAAGGGTGCCTGTGCACAAACCTGACAACCTGAGCTCAATCCCCAGAACCTACAGGATGGAAGGAAAGAATGGGCTTCTGAAAAAGTTGTCCTCGGATCTACATATGCCCCCCCCAGTAAAGTATTTTTAATAAAAGTTGGTCTGATAGAAACAAAGAGAACAGACTAGAAAGGAGAGATCCCTGAGTAGGCAAGTAGTAAAGGTCAGAAGACAAATGATACGCACAAACAATGAGCAATGCAGGTCAGTGATAGTCTGTAGAGTGAAAAGACAGAATGCTTTTGCTAGTGATATCATCCCCTGGATGATCCAGAACAAGCAAGTGAGCGTTACCACATTTGCTGTGATTCTCTTCCAAGCGTGTTGTTGGAGAACGGATATGATGTATAGATTATAAGATACAGAGAATCCAACCTATATAAAGATGATGATGATGATGTGAATATGGAGTCTATTCCTTTGACAAAGTGTATGGGTTACTCTTTTCTGCTGCTGTGAGACAACATTCAAACTCAAGCAACTTAAAGGAAAGGAGGTGATTTATTCATTCAGCTTATGGTTCCAGAGGGGAGATACAGTCCTTTATGGTGGAAAAGACATCACTGGCTGGCCCCATCATGGAAGCAAAGAGCTAGCTGCAAACTTCCAGAGTAGAGTTCCCTTGGAAGCAGGGCAATATTAACCCCAACATCAAGGCCCACCTCCTGTGATGTGCCTTCCTCCCACAAGACTCCACCTCCCAAAGATGCCTAGACCTTTCCAAAGAACAACTAAGTATTCAATTACAGGAGTCTGTGAGAGATAACTTATATTCAAACCATGACACAAAGCAAGGGAAATAAGATTTCCAAAGGGTCAAAATAGGGGAAAAAACAAAAAAAAAGCAGCACCAAAATGGCCTGGGTTCCTAGGAAGGCAGAGTGCTAAGCCCTTCTCCACGTTAATCAAAGAAAATGGACAAGAAAAGTAGTGCAGACGTCGCAGTAGAGGAAGGGACAAAATCAGGAAGGACTTCAGACAAGAATATGAGCTCCTGCAGGGCTGAGGTAGGCAGGGAAATCTCATACTCTCAGATAACAAAGCAGTTTCCTTTCTTCCTCCTTCCCCTCCCTGCCTCCCTCCTTAGAAGTTCTGCATAAGAAAACTGAGGTCATCTCTTGGCCTTAGTGCCATCTTTCCTTGCAGAAACTCCTGTGCCATGAGAGCAAAGTGGGGGAGGAAGTGAATGCGCAGGCTGAAGCACAAGAGAAGAAAGACAAATAAACTGGCCTGTACACACATGCAGGCTACAGCAGACACAAGGAATGCCAGGGGCTGGAGGTGGAGGCTCTGGCACCAGGTTGCTGGATTGTATGTATGTATGTATGCTCAATGACTTCACTCAATGAATGTGGAACTTCATATCAAGAACACGTTAGAGACCCGCCTTGCTTACCACCCAAACAGTCCCTGTTGGCCCTTTGGACTGGACCTATGGCGTTATGGACTGGTTCTGTTCTCACGTGTGGCCAAGGATAACACGTGTAAAATAAATCACCCCTTTTCAGTCTCAAAAAAAAGAAAAAAGGAATCTGAGGTCGCGACTGTCCTAGGCTCACAGAGGCCTACTGTCTTGGGGCAATGAAAAGGAAAGAAAGGATTCCTTGATTCCTTTTCCATCCTGTAGTTTCCTCTAAGTTGCTGACATTTTGATCTTTCTCCAGGAGGGTTGTCCTGGTGTTTGACTCAGAGGAAACATGCCTGGGTGTTTTCTGGTATGCCTCACCTCTGCAGGGGCAGACAGGGCATGTGCAGCTGCAGTGATCCATTCCTGGGGCTGGAGATCGAAGTTCACCCCTTGCTGACCAAGTTGTCCTAAGAGACAGGCTGCTGCATTCTGTAGAAAAGGTAGAAAAGGAATAGGACCATCTAAAACTGAATGCTCAGAATACACAAAAAATTGTCTCTATAGACACAGCTGCAATTGGGAGAAAAATTGCCTTCTTCCAAAAAAGTCAGATGAAGGGGTTTTAGGGAGAAGGGAGAAGGCTGAAAACTCACCACAAGAGAGACGACATGTGAGTGGGTAAAGAGAGCAGCAACCTCACTCCCTAGCTTCTCCATCCTAGAATAAGGAGATACAATAGAGAGTTAAAGCATGCTGTAAGGGTCTTTCCCCCTCCCTGGACTACACTTCATGCAGGCTGTATTCAAAGGCCCCAAAGTGATGGGAATCCATCAAAAACTAAAGGGTACTGTTCCCTACAAGTCAAGGTTAGTTTCATGGGAAGAAGACTTCAGTGGAGACAGCTGACTTTAAAACTCACCCAGGGGGCAGATCTTGGAGCCGAAAGACAAGAAGGGACAGGAGGTAGAGTGCCACTTCAGTGGATTCTTCCCAATCTGCGACTTTCACCTACCAAGGAAACCCAGGCTATCAGAGCCATCTCTGGGTGAGATGACGGCCAATGTGAAATGTCCAACCACGTCGATGTTGCTGGCCTACCTTGCCCTGGATCAACAGCAACAGTGACTCCAGGGCCAGAGGTTCCTGCCCCAGAATATGGCACAGGCGCTCGCTGATGTGGCAGCAGGAGTAGAGAACCTGGAGGAGTTGGAAGAAGTGTATCAGCAGGCAGAGCAGCTCTGGGGTTCTTGACTGAAAGGCTCAGCTGAATCAGGCACATCCTTCAACAGAGCTGGTTCTACCCCAGGAGGGAGTTGACAGTTAATCTTGTCATTATAAGAACAGCCTAAGTAAAGCACACCTCTGGATGTTTCTGTGAGGGCCTTTCCAAAGAGATGAATTAAGAAACAGGGAAAGCTCATCCTGAAGGTGGGTGACATCATCCTACAGGGCTGGGGCCCGGGTAAAATAAAAGAGGCAAAAGAAAAAACTAAGCACCACAGGCATTCTTTCTATCTGCTTCCTGGACACCATGGTGGAGCTGCCGTGCTTTCCTCGGAAGCCATGAGCCAAAACAAACCCTTCCCCCACTACACTGCTTCTGTCAGAAGTTTTGTCACAGCAATGACAAGGTCTAACATAGGGTGGGAGGGAGCTTCTGCTTCTTTCTGGGAGACAGTGAGATAAGTGCACTTTCAGGGCTTTTAATGTGGAGTCAGTATCAGTTGAACAAATTTATTGGCAGAAAAAAGTCCTCCAGAACAGTTTCTGATTTCAGTCTCTCTTCTCCGCCCCCCTCTCTCAATAAAAGAAAATGGAGGTTCTGTGATGTGTAGGAAAGAAGTACCTTGAGAAGGTGGAGGCACAGGACATGATGCCGCAGGCCAGCAATGAGCGATGGCCTCAGCTGGCTGCCGTCTTCAGTCAGCTGATTTGCCAAATGCCAAGAGACCTAAGGAGACATACTTGAGGACTCCACCCCATCTCATTCCAATTCTATTCCTTGCATATCTCCAGTTGATTAGAAGTCTCCACAGGTTCACCAGGAACCCCAGACCCCATTCTATTCCCAGGCTCCATGACCAACAAGAGAACCAAGTCTTGACATAGTTTGACTTCAATGTAGAGAGGTCCAGAGGAAAGTGTTATTAGGCAACACGAAGCAAGAAACTGAATCCTGAGCCTTTAGAGAAACATGATAGCTTTCCAACTGGCTACCATCATCTGGCAGGTATCTCTGAGCCCTCTCCCTCACCACGTTCAACAAGTAGCCCAGACCCAGGATGGGAGTCTTTGTTTCTGGAGGGATTGAGCAAGGACAGACATGAAAGATTATTTTTCTGTCTTTCTGAGAAATTATAGCCAGCCTCCTCACTCCTCTGCAGCAGAGAAGAAAGGAGCAAGAACTTCTACCCAGACCTGCTCCTTGGCATCCCAGCAGCTGGGCAGTCCCACAGGAGCAGTGCACATGGCTGCCAAGGCAGATGAAATGGCTCCAGGAAGATCATCACACTGCTCCCGCAGTGGTTGGCTCACTTGTGGGGCTCCTACGGAGAAAGGCAAAGAATGCATGGTGAGATCTGGTCATTTCTCACAGACCTCTCTGCTCAACCTTTCTGTTCGCAGCTTTCATGCACCTACCAGGAAGGGTCACATGCCATTTTGGATGAAGGAAGTAAGGAAGAGCAAAGCCACTGATTACCTGGGGGTGTGTGGAAAGGATGCTGTGGACCCGTCAAGCCATGAAGGAGACCATCCAACACAGCATGCTGTGTGGTCAATAGGCTTGAATAAAAGGCTTTGGAGATGGCCTGGCTGTTCCCATCCATAGTTTCACACAGGACAGAAAAACACTAAATGAAACAAATGAGAAGTAGCATCAGGGCATTAGAAAATTGACTGGACTTAGTGTGAAGACCAAGAATACCTTGAGAACCCAAGAAAGGGGGATAAAACTCAGAGGATAGTTGTCTACTTCTAAGCATTTCCTGCAGAGAAAATGCATTAACTGCCTTATTGTTTGAAAAACAAGGATTTCAGTGTAATATTCTTTTGCCTCTTCCCTCCATTCTCTTTCTATGCTGGGATTGAACCCAGCCAACCCTTCTATTTTCTAAACAGCATCTTCCTAGAAGATGCTTTCCAAAGTGTCATCTGTGAACTATGTGTGTAAGTATTAAGTATTCAGAATGAGGGGCAATTATTCCAAACTCCCCATGCTACTTAGTGCATAGTGACATGACAAATAACATAATTGACTACTGGCCAAAATTTAGGCTAGATGTTCAAAACTTTCTAAATTGAAAGGATCAAAAATATAACACTAGAATCTCAGAACAGAAAAGTTTGAATGGACTTCTCTCTGGAGGCAGTGATGTAACCCACATCTATGTTTGAACAATAACCATGCAACTTTTCCCTTCCTTACATATGAGTTTCTGTGTCCTAAGAGCAGTAATGACTCAGCTGTTTTCTCAAGCAATCATGTTCTTTCCCTTTCCATTCAGAGCAGAAAATTCACATTGTTCACTAGTTGTTAGTACAAACAAAGTTGGGAAATATTAGATGATCCACAAGTCACTTCTATTTATAGTCCCCTGAGAATGCCAAACCACTTAATGCCTCTGGGCCTTTCTGCCTGGAACGCTCTTCCTCTCATCCTCCTGGCAAACTGCTGTGTGTTCATAACACAAATGACACCCTTCTTCGAGATTCTTTCTAGGCCTCCCCACAGAGTGCTAACAGCACCTTTTCAGTGGTGCTTCTGAACTCTATGCCAAATTCTAACCAACTTTTTACTTTCTTCTATTTGATTATCTTTAGTTCCTTCAAGATGGAGACTTTCTCTTACTAATGTGGCAAATGGCACATGGTAGGAACTCAACAACAAATGTTTATTTTGTTAACTTGATTTGACTCTTTTTTTTTTTTATAAATTTTTATTTTTATTATTATTATTTATTCAACTGTGTGCATGTGCGTATATATGTGCGCGCAATGTGTGTCTGTGTGTGTGTAGAACCACGGACGAATTCGCGAACCACCATGGACGCCTCCACCTCCTTCAGCCCCGGGATTCACAGGCTCCGCCCTACCAGGACCAGAAACGCAGGCCGCCCCCGCTTCCGCCTGGCGTCTATACGTGGGATCTGGGATCGAACTCAGGACCTTCCGCCTGCAAGGCGGAGGCTTAACCCCTGAGCCACCTCTCCAGCCCCTGATTTGACTCTTTACTATCATAAGAGTGAGTCTGGGAGAAACCGAAAGACAGGAAAGACAAAAATCTGAAGGAAGGAGTAGCTTACCATAAGGCTGTCCTTCCGCAATGTCTGTTCTGAGTCATCTGGTTGGGCCAACAGTTTCCCTAGCAGGTCCAGAAAAAGGGCAGCAGCCTCTTGAAACACTTGTAGGCTGGAGAAAAAGAGAATCTATGGCATCTTCTCATCCTTCTACTAAAACTCTAGATGTGGCAAATGGCCAGTTCTGGGAAGCTTGGAGAATCTCTGCCGAGGAACTTAGAATGTTTCATCCTTTCTTGCATACACTATCTGCCAGTTCTTGCACACACCTTCCAAGTCACTTCTCTGCCATTTTTACATTCTGGCCCTCCATTTAAATACATCTGTTCTGGGTGACTACTACTGTTCCTAGAATCTGAGAGCTTTGGGGCAAAGCAGAAGGTGCCTCAAGGTCCTTATTAGGATTGGTTGAATTTCAAAGACCACTCTGGATCTCTAGCCCTCTCACAAATTACAGCTTCTACTCATTGGGCCTCTTCCTAATGAAGATGGAGAAAAAAAAGGAGCAGAAACTGAAGTCAAACTGGACAAGAGAGCAAAACCTTCTCTTCTCCTACCTGTCATCTGTCTGGTTCCTCTCCAGATTGAAGGTACAGGCAAAATAGGCTTGGACCACAGCTGTCAGGTCCCGTAAGAAGGACCCACACCAAGGTTGCTGATAAGGAAAGAGAAAAATGAAAGGACAATGTGAGTGACAAAGACCTAAAGTAGAAAAAGCGGTATCAAAGGTACCGGGAGAGCTAGCCAAGTTGTCCAAATGGCAGGAATAAGGAAAAGGAGGGTCAAGTGGTAACAGAGTATCAGCCAGTGGGGGTTCCAAACAGCCTGAAATATGTCTTGTTTAGCCTCAGTAGCAATTTGGAGTCGAGGGGGTGCTAGTTTCAAAACCTGCCATTTTCAGTTCCTTAGTTCACTTGAGCTCAGTACTCATCTGCCCAGTGCAGCAGCCAAACTGCCTTAGCATTGGTCCTCTGAGTTCAGCTGGGACAGGAGTCAGGGTGGAGAAATGGAGGTTTGGCCCCCAAAACAGTCTCGACCTAGCACTTCACCTGACTGTAAGCCTTGATCTCTGAACTTCAGTATTGTTCTGTAAAATAGAGAATAAGGCCTAGGGTCCAACTCAGCAGAGCAAAATATTCAAAATATTGGACAATTATGCATTTACAGAATGTGGATTTTCTCTTAAAAACCAGATCTGGAATAGTAGCACAAATTTTCACAAGTCAACAATGGTCTGGAACTGAAAAGGTACCTTATTTAGAATGTGCATGCGATGTCTTTACATTCTCCATTAGTTATCCGTAGCTACACACATAGCCTGCTTCATTTATTGATACTACATGTCTAGCTAAGAATCATCAGAGTTTGGTCTAGTAATTAGAAAAAAGAGAAGAGAACATAAGAGGTGGGCAGGCCAAATTGAAATGGCACTGTGAAGGGAACCCAAGGAAAAGGAGTTCCTGTGGACCCTCAGGGGTCTGGTGGCCTTGTGCTTACCTGCTGGATACTGTTGCTCTCCTGGCTGTGCTTGAGTAGACTGAGCGGAAGCTCAGGCAGGCCTGTCTCCCGGCAGAAGGAATATAAGAGCACTGAGTCATTACAGCTGGATAAGAGACTGCTCAGGACCCGGAGTGCAGGAAGGAGATGCAAAGCCCCCTCTAGGACCCCTTTCAGGATCTGGGGGAATGAGGGAAAAAGGACAGCAACTGATATCGTAGGTAAAACAATGAAAGTCATGAATACTAAATGTGTCCAAGTTAGCAAAGCAGACAAAATGACTGCATTGCTTTCTTTGGAAGTTTACAATCTAAGGAAGAAAATCAGAGGCCAGGGAATTTTACCAGAGGAGGTGACTAGAAAAAGTCACCTGACATAGAACACTAGTTACCAAAGAGCAGTGGGCCTCACGACATCTCCATCAGACCACTGCTCTCTGTTCCCTACATTCTTCAGTCCTTCACTTTAAAGACAAAACACACAGGCTGAGGAGATGGCTAAGCAATTAAAGTGTTTTCTGTGCAAGCAAAAGAACCAGAGTTCTGATCCCATATAATATGCTATAATATGGGTGAGGTAGCCCATCTGAAATTTTAGCCATAGGAGGAAGAGCCTGGGAAATTCCAGACAAGCTAGCTAGTGAGACCAGCCATAGCAGTGAGCTGTGGTTTTACATACCAACCTCAAAAATAAGGTTGAAGAACAACTGAAGATGATTCCTAGTATCAACTTCAGACTCCCACAAGCACTCACAGGCATGCACATTTGCACACACATGTCCATACACATATACACATGCAAACATATATACACATATGTATATACCTCATAGGCACATACATGTGAAATGAAAAAAAAATAATACATATACAAAACATACTTTCTCCTTAAAATTAAAAACAATGCATACAAAGCATCCACAAAAACAAAACATCATTCATCTCTAGATTTATAGGTCAATGGGCTTGACAATCTACAGTCTATGGACCAATCTAACATCAGCCTGTATTCTCAGAACAGTATTGTACATTTTCCCACTGTTTCTTTGTTCATCATGGGGGAGGGCTAATGCATACCACAGTACACATGTGGAGGTCAGAGGACAACTCGCATGAGTTCATTTCTCTCCTTTTACCATGTTGGTTCTGGAGATTGAACTCAAGTTATCAGGATTGGTGGCAAGCACCTTTACTCACTAGACCCAATATATACTTTTTTTGTTGTTATTTATTCAATTGTGTATGTATGCGTGTGTGCACATGTGTATGTATGTGTGTGTATGTATGTGTGTGCATGAATGTGTGTGTATGTATGTGTGTGTATGTATGTGTGTGTGTGTAGAACCATGGACGAATTTGGGAACCACCATGGACACCTCCACCTCCTCCTTGTTTACTCTGCCCCAGGATTCATAGGCTCCTCCCTACCAGACCAGAAACATAGGCTGCCCCCTGATTCCGCCCGGCGTCTATACATGGAGTCTAAGATCCGAACTTAGGACCTTCTGCCTGCAGGGCAGAGGCTTAACCCCTGAACCACCTCTCCAGCCCCCCAGTATATACTTTTAAATGGTTATTCTTTAAAAGATTATTCTTCAAAAGAATTACATTTTTAATATGCCATTCACTGTTCTAAATTTTGGCACTTTTTATTTATTTAATGTGTATAATGATCTTGTGAAATAAATAGGATTACTCATTTTAAAAATGAGGAAACTGACAGATCTAGATAGATTAAGTACCCAATCAATGATCACATAGAAAACAAAAAACAATTTTCAAAATGAACAAAAAGTTGGAAGATAAGAAAAAAGACCAAAAAGCACATGAAAAGAAACTCAACATATATCATTAGTAGGATGCAAATTAAATTAAAACAACAATGAGACTGGGAACATAGCACAGCGGTATAGCACTTATCTAGCAAGCACAAGCTCTGGGTTCAAACCCTAGCACCATACACACTTTACACAAAAAGAGTCAAACCAATACAACAAATAACACTATTTCACACTTACTACAATGGCTAAATTTTTTCTTAAAAAATCAGGTAATAATAAATGTTGACAAGGATGTACCAATACTGATACTCTCAAATGTTGCTGGTAGGAATATAGTATCCATTTCTTAAAAATGTTAAATAAAATTTTACTATATGACCCAGCAATTCTAATGCTAGGTATCTAACCAAAAGAAATGAAGACATAGTTACATAAAGACTTGCTTGTGAATGTAGTAAAAACCAAGAAGTGGAAACAATCTGATGGTCATCAGTTAATGAATGGATTAACAAAAATAATTTATCTGTATAAGGGAATGGTAAATCAGCAAGACGGAAGAATGAAAGGGATTTGGAATGAAGTTCAATGGCAGCAGTTAGCCCTTGGTTGAAATATTGGTATGGGCTAAATCAAGAATAAAACTAGGGCTGAAGAGATGCTGCAGGGGTTAAGACTGTCTCACAAGCAGAAGGACCTGAGTTCAGATCCTAAATCCCACATAAAAATGCCAAGCAGAAATGGCATTGACCTGAACTTCTAGCACTGGAAAGTGGAGCCTGGAAAATTCCAGAGTGAGTGAAGCAAGGAGGAGGTATACTGAAGTGACCCTTGGGCCTCTACAGGCACACAAAAACTCTTTGATATACACAGATATTCTTTCTCTTTCTCTCTCTTTCTTTTCTCTCTCTCTCTCTCAAAAAAAGAATGAGCCTAAAAAAATCATGCTAAGTGAAAGGTGTCATTCACAATGACTTTATGGTATATGCCTCTAAGTATATGAAACATCCAGAAAAGACAATTTTATAAGATAAAAAATAAACTTCTACTTACTTAATGAGTAGGAAAGTGATTAATTAGAAATAGGTGTGAGGAATTTACAAAATACATACTTCATTTGAAGGAGAGAGAGCACTCGAGCGCACATGTATATAACATGAACACTATGGAGGCCAGAGGATAAGTCAGCTCTTTTGGAAGGGCTTTCAGAAGTCAGTTAGCTTCTTCCACCATGTGGGCTTTGGGATTGCAAGAAGCTGCCTTTACCTATTGAGGTGTCTTGCCAGCTGGTATTGGGGATTTTTAAGGATGATAAAATGACCTATAAAGTTGGACTCTGGTGATAGCACAAATATAGAAACTAGTAATATCCCCAAATGAGTAAATTTAATGACACATAATTTATACCTCAAAAAAGTTATTTTTAAAAACTTTAAAGGGAAGACAGAGACAATCATTCATTTTGTTTGTATAAAATAAAAATTCTTTTTTTTAATTTTTTTTATTATTATTATTTATTCAACTGTGTGCATATGCGTGTGTATGTGCACGCGCCCGTGTGTCTGTGTGTGTGTGTGTGTGTGTGTGTCTGTGTATGTGTAGAACCACGGACGAATTCGCGAACCACAATGGACACCTCCACTTCCTTCTGCCCCAGGATTCACAGGCTCCGCCCTACCAGGACCAGAAGCGCAGGCCGACCCCGCTTCCGCCTGGCGTCTAAACGCGGGATCTGGGATCCGAACTCAGGACCTTCCACCTGCAAAGCGGAGGCTTAACCCCTGAGCCACCTCTCCAGCCCCCAAATAAAAATTCTTAATTAAAAAAAACTTTAAAGGGAGGGAAATAAGTATAAGCAACATATTTTGGTAAATTCTTAGGGAGGAAGAACACTTCCAGAGAAGCAAAAAATAGCTTTGGAAGAAGGAACCCTAAAAATTAATGTTAATCAAGTAAAATGTTGTCTCCATACCAAAAAAAAAAAAAACAAAAAAACAAAAAACAACACCTCATTGTTCTCCTTAGTATGCCTGCAATACAAAATACTGCATACTTACTATAATTATGTTAATCATGTTAATAAAAATTTTATGGAAAATGTGTTTTACCTTATTATGCAAGTACTTAAATGAGAGCCTCCATTTTTGCCTCTGTCCATGATCCCTAAAGCATTTATTTTTTTTTAATTTTTATTATTATTATTATTATTTATTCAACTGTGTGTATGTGCGCACGCGCGTGTGTCTGTGTGTGTGCGTGTGTGTGTGTGTGTGTGTGTGTCTGTGTATGTGTAGAACCACGGACGAATTCGCGAACCACCATGGACGCCTCCACCTCCTTCTGCCCCGGGATTCACAGGCTCCGCCCTACCAGGAGCAGAAGCGCAGGCCGCCCCCGCTTCCGTCTGGCGTCTATACATGGGATCTGGGATCCGAACTCGGGACCTTCTGCCTGCAAGGCGGAGGCTTAACCCCTGAGCCACCTCTCCAGCCCCCCTAAAGCATTTATTATTAAAAAACTTAATGATTCCCTACTCTAAACATACTTTTCCCAGAGAAATCTGATACCTGATCTTTCTGTTTCTCTAAATCTTCTCAAAAGAGTGGAAAAATGGCAAACTCTCTTTAGCCTTATGTCAGTGAATGTTTCATCGTGTGTGCACGCGCGCATGCGCGCACGCACATGCACATGTTTCTAGGTGTACAGGCATATGTATGGAGGCCAGAGGTCATTCAGTGTCTTAATTGCTAAACACCTTATTTCTGAGTCAGTGAGTCAGGTTCTCTCACTGAGGCTGTATCTGAAGTTCACTGTTTCAGCTAGATTGATTAGTGAGCTCCATCCCCAACCCCCACATACCCTGGGATCTCAGGTGCACACCACCAAGCCAGATGTTTTTTCAATGCTTCATCTCTGAGAACAGTCTATATTTCACCCACAGTACCTTCTGCCTGTTACCTGCTCTCCAGTCTCACGCAACTGACTCTGGATGCGCTGGCAGAAATCAGGATTGCACAGCAGGGTCAAAGGAGCCTTCAGCTGCATGGGCACAGACTCCGCAGTATCTAGCCAGTGCTGCCACTCATCATCACTGTCTGGCTCCTGGACATGGACATTAAAAAGATCAGGAATGAGTAAGTCTCAGGATCAGAACTTTCAATTTTTTTATTATTATTATTATTATTATTTATTCAACTGTGCGCATGTGCGTGTGTATGTGCCTGCGCGTGTGTGTGTCTGTGCCCGTGTATGTGTAGAACCACGGACGAATTCGCGAACCACCATGGACCGCCTCCACCTCCTTTTGCCCCGGGATTCACAGGCTCCGCCCTACCAGGACCAGAAGCGCAGGCCTGCCCCCGCTTCTGCCTGGGATCTGGGATCACGAACTCAGGACCTTCTGCCTAGAAGGCGGAGGCTTAACCCCTGAGCCACCTCTCCAGCCCCCAGAACTTTCAATCTTAAGTAAGAAACTGAAAGAGTTAAGAAGTATCTGTAGGGGCTGGAGAGGTGGCTCAGGGGTTAAGCCTCTGCCTTGCAGGTGGAAGGTCCTGAGTTCGGATCCTAGACCCCACGTATAGACGCCAGGCGGAAGCCGGGGCGGCCTGTGTTTCTGGTCCTGGTAGGGCGGAGTCTGTGAATCCGGAGCAGAGTAAACAAGGAGGTGGAGGCGGTTCATGGTGGTTCCCGAATTCGCCCATGGTTCTACACACACACATACACACATACACACACACACATGCACACATATACACAATTGAATAAATAAAAATAAAAAAATTAAAAAAAAAAGAAGTATCTGTAAACAGTCAGTGGCTCCTTCAACATAGACATATGTCTTCAAATACCAGTTCAAAAAACTGCATAGTAGACAGTATGTAAACGATCTTCAAAAGTCCCTTGAAGGCCATTGGCATGTGTGTAGAAATATGTAGAATGATGCCCACCACAACAGCATGATTGATAGTGACAAAACATGAAAATAGCATATGATGATGATCAATACTAATTGTCAACTTTTCACCTAGGAGGCAGGACTCCAGGCACAGCTGAGAATTCTCTGGAATAAAGTTGGTCTTTTGGTATGCCTGTGAGGGATTATATGATTGCATTAATTAATATGGGAAGACTTAAGTCTCTTGTGAGTAGAACCACTCCCTAGGTAAGTGGCGCTGGACAGTACAAAGATGGGAAGAACAAGCAAACAAGTATGCATGCATTGATTCATTGCTCTCTGATCTTGTGGATGTGATGTGACCACCTGCTTCAAGCTCCTGTCACTGTAACTTTTCTACAATGATGGACTGTAACTTGGAATTGTGAACTAAATAAATGCTTCGGTCAGGTATTTTATAGTGGCGGCAACGTCTAATGAAACTAAAACATATGAGAATAATAAGTCATGACCATGTGTATTAGGAAATACCATGATATCATTAAAAAGACTATGATGGGCTAAGGATAAGATAAGGCTTAGTGGATACAGTGCTTGCTATGCAAGTGTGAGGACTGGAGTTCATTCAGATCCCACGTCAACACCAAACTCAATGACATAAGCAAATCCTTGCACACCTATGGGAAATGGGAGGCAGAGACTCAAATATTTCCAGAAGTTCACAAGCCAGTCAGCCTGGCTTACATAGCAGCAGTAAATAGATCTGGTCTTAAGGTCTACACCTACATGCACACTGACATACACACACATAAAAGAACGAGAGATTGGAGATGGGTCCCATATATAGTATTCCTACCAAAAATGCACAAACTGAAATATAAACTTAAGAAAATATCAACTGAGGAACATTCTGCAAAATAACCAACTTATGTGCTGTTATGTTTGGACATAACATTGCATTCTTCCATAGGTTCATGTAAAAGACTTGGTCCCAGCATGATGGTATCTTAATATTCCCACCCCCACCTCTCTCTAGTAGGTAGTGAATTGAAAGTTTTGAGCATACAAAGCAAAGAAACTTCCTAGCACTGAGCCATATCCACGCAGGAATCAGGTATTTTGACTGAAACCCTGTTTTGGTTTCAAAAGAAGGTTGTTATAAAACCTTGAATCTGGCTTACCCAATCTCTCAGGCTTCCTGTTTCAAATGTTAGCCTTCTCCCCTTGCTTCCCCCATTGTGGTGAAACTACCAGTTAACAGAACTGAGTAAGTGCGCAAGTCTTGCCCTTGAATCTCCAAAACTATGAGCTTCTTAGTCCAGGAAAAACTCTTGTAAAGTATATTGCTAGAGCAATTGGTAGCATTTCAATATAGATTATAAATTTGTTTGCTAATCTATTTACTGTTGTTACATAAATGATATTGTATCAGTGTGAGTCCCTGACCTTTACAACTGTATTGTGTAGTGCAAGTGAATAACCTGATTCTCATGAAATATGCACTTAAGTATTTAGGGATAAAGGACTTGCCTTTTACTCAGAGTAATTAAAAAAGACAATATGTCCACCTAGACATAAAGAAGCATGCAGCAAGTGTGGCAAGATTTTGACTGGTGAATCTAAGTATAAGAGAAATACACATGTGCATAAACAACATGCACACGACAAACACTAACAATAAAAAAGTTTCCAAAATTGGATGTGGAGGGACACCCCTATAAAGACAAGAGGACTGTGAGTTCAAAAGCAACTTGGGCTATACAGTAAAAATTATTCTCAAATGAAAAACAGAAAACAAGAGTGAGTCATTCACTCTTCTGATCTTTTGCACTGTTAAGACATAGCAGTCGTTCCTTCCACAGAATGAGATATTCATCTTAGAAGCACAGATATTGGGTGCTATGAACACATTCATCTCAGACCTCTCAAGCCCTTAGAACTTTGAAAAAGAAAAAATTTTTAAATAATTTATTTTGTGTGTGTGTGTGTGTGTGTGTGTGTGTGTGTGTGTGTGTGTTAGAGGGCACTATGTGGAGGACCAAGAGTCATTTTGGGAATCATCCTGGATTGCTTCTACCTCCTCTTTGCTTCACTCTGGCATTTTCTAGGCTCTACCCACCAGGGCTGGAAATGTAGGCCACTGCCATTTCTGCCTGGTGTTTTTTTACCTGGGAACTTGAATCCGAACTCAGGACCTTCTGCTTGTGAAGCAGAGTCTTAACCAGCTTGAGAAAGAAATTTCTATTCATTACAAATTACTCAGTTTTCAGCATTCTGTTTTGACAGAACAAAATGGATCAAAATAAATGTGTAGAGCAATTCGATGTATGCTCACAAATATTTCTTAAGTTGAAATAATTTCAAGATACAAAATTAGAATCCTAAACCGCATAGAAAGATTGAGAAGAGCTACATGCTCTGATGTAGAATTAAAAAATCCTAGAACAGGTCATATGGTAAAACAGGCATGCCACAGGACAATTTCAGGATAGAATGAAATACTTAAAAACAGTCAAACTTTCTCTCTCTGTGTACATATCCATGCAGGTAAGTAAAAGTACAGCAAGATTGGGAGGAAGCAAATTAAATTAGCAGTGGCAGGCATCTCTGGAACTGAGGTAAAGTTCAAGGGAAACATTATTTTCTGAAGATGAGCTATCACAATGTTCCTAGACTAGGCTCAAACTTCTGGGTTCAAATGAGTTTCCTCCCTTAATTTCTCAAGTCACTGAGACTTATACCAATACTCTTAACTTGGAACTTTATTTTTACCTGTGCATTCTAATTTTCGAGCATGACATGTTCAGATATTATGTAATTATGGTCTATAAACTGATAATAAAGCCATTTTTAACACAAAGGGAGCTCATACTTAGGTCTCACACTGTTCTAGAAAAACATTCACCCAGATCCAATATCGCACCTCATTTTCTAGATCCACAACATCGATACTCCGTTGGCCCACCATTTCGGTCCTCAGCTCTGGGAATGTCTGTTCACATTGGTGGGGGATGTGATTTTCTCTGTCAGAGGAAGCCAGGGAGTAGGATGAGTTCCAGACCTGTCAAGTTTTTGGGTTCATCACACCACTCCTCCCTTTCAGCCCAGGAAAGAAATAAGATACCAGTCATAAAGGTAGACAGAGGAAATATGCTTTGTGGATAAGGAGTATGGATAAGTTATATTGGCCTCCACACACACAGATCCTTGACTGTCCTCCCAGTTTAGGATCATGGTTTTAAGTAGACGTCACAGTTTTTAATCTATGACTTTCAACTCAAATAAACTTCCCTTTGGGGCAGAAGTGATCCATTTTCTGTTGCTCAAAATGCAACTGAGACATTAAAACAAAGTCCTCTAGATTCCTGATCAGCCCAGAAAATATCCAGAATTAAAACCCAAGAACCCAGGATCCAAATTCCTAAAGCCTTGCCTTGATGTAGACCATGGCAAGTGTCAGGACCCACTTTACCCTTCTCGCTGAGGTGCAGGGGTTGCTTCTCCAGCCCCCCACTCGACCCAGTTGTTCTTCATATCTGAAGTTAAGATACCAGCCAAGAGGCTTAATTCCTGAGGAGGAGCCTTTGGTCCAGGCAAAGAGGTTGTGCTGCGAGTCACCTTACTGGTCCTGTCCTCTTTCCTAAAGGCAGGTCCTGCATTTTGTTCTTTCTGAGGGAGGTGTGTAGAAAACAATAGATCAGAACTACTGGGAAGTGTGGATTCTATTCCTGTCTGCATGTCTGTTCCCTAGAAAGTCACCTCCTTCTCCAACTCCCCCAGTCACTAGCCTGGTAATGTTACAGATTTTCCTCTGGCCCACACACCTTCTGCTTGGGCTCCTCAGCCATGTGTTTACTGGGGTGTAGAAGGCGAGGCTGGTTGCTCTTGGAGGCTAGTCGATGGACCTGTTCATCCTTTAGAACCTGAAGTTCTGGAGGTAGGCGACTAGTGAATGGGGTTCCCAAATCTGGGTCTGCTGGCTCAGTTATTACTGCAGGGAGAAAAGAAGAGGAAGAAGACATAGTTATTCTAGCACTGCAGCTACCGTGTGCACTTGGCCAGGGACAACTTCAGTGTCTCTAGACCTCTGTGGAAAAGAGGTCATTTTGATGAAGCAACATAAAACAGAAGTGGTAAAAGCAAAGGACAAATTGGTAGAGAAAAGAAGATATGTGGGATTCAGATGACAGGGGGAGGGAGAAAGAGCCCTAAGAACCCTGATGACTCACTGGTGACACGACCAGCAATAAAGGGGTGATGTAAGAGATCTGGCCAGGACAGACGCTGCCGGGGGTCCTTGGTGAGCAGCCCCTGTAGGAAGTTCTGTGGAGAGAAATAAAACTTCATGAGCTCTTCCTACCTTTCCCTCTAAGCTCTCTCTAACCTATCAGCAACATTGGAAAGCTAAAGCTCCTCCATCCATTCTTACAATAGCATGACTGAACCCTCAACAACTCTTCCTTAGGAGCCAGGGCAGATCACTGCCTCATCTCCAAGGGAGCCACAATTCCTGCTTATGGATATGCTATAACCCCAAAGTAAAAATAGAAATCTCCATGTCACCCACTTTGGAAAGCTGAGAGAAAAATCTGGGAGGAAAATGAGACTGTCACCTTCATAGTCATCTTCAGAAGGCAAACTCAAAGGAGGTGACTTTCTCTCTCCTCATGGGTTATTTTGTGGATGGGTAGGAACAGCTGCATCTATGGTTAAACACATATACACACACCCCACGTGTTGCAAAGATGTGTCTGGGAACATTTGAAAACAAATCTGTCAGCAAATCTTCAGATGGTTACAGAAAGACTTTCAAAAGGGTACATCTGGTTAGGAAGAACCCTCAAGAAATTTTCAACTGGTGACCAATAAGATGGTTCAGTTAGTAAAGACACCTGAATGTAAACCTGCAACCTGAATTCAATCCCTAGAGCCAACATGGTGGAAAGGAGAACCAATTCCCAAAAGCTGCTGTCTAACTTTCCCATATACACTATGGCATATACATACCTATTCTCTCTAATAAATCAATGAAATATTAAAAAGGAAACATTTTCAATTGGACCTGAAACAAGAAAAGAAGGTGCTAATAGATTATGAATACCGTTCTAAAATGAAGTGATTTGCCTAACAATGGTTCTTGTTGAAGATACCTGCCTAGGCTATATGCCTAAGGACGAATAGTCTAGGTACTCCTTCCACTTAACATTTATTTAAATTTCTTTTAAATTTTTTTGAAAAATCTTTTCTAGTCATATAGGTTAGGGAAAAACATCCCTAATTCATCATAGGTAAAGTAAAGGAAACCTGTAATGAGATTTCATTCTGAGAAAGAATAATACTTGAATTTCACTGAGGGCTCATAAACTTGACCTAGATAAGAAATAAAGTGAGCACAAACTCTTCGATTCTTCCCTAATTAGCCTGCTGAGACTTAGCTACATCAAGGAGGTACAACTCTATCACCTGCTCCAAATCACAGGTCATTCTGATATCTGAAGAGGACTGAAAGCAGTGTTTGCAGCATCTAGATAATATTTAAACAACAATCAGTGGAACCAAGGACATGTAAAAGGACTTGTATCTATTTCCCTCTGGTTGGTTGAAATTCCTTTTTCCTTGTTTTTTAGTGTATGTGGACATGCATATGCCATGGTGAATGTATGGAGGTCGAGGATGACTTGCAGGAGTCGTCAGCTCTTTCTCTCCACAATATTCTGCATATCAAACTCAAGTCATCAGACTCTGCAGCAAGCCCCTTCGCTTGCTGAATCATCTCTCTAGCTCCATGAAATTACTTCCTCAGTGTGATAAAACACATCCTGCTTGCATAGGTTGCAAGAGCTATCATTTTCAAATTTGGCATTAGAATACCCTCCCAGAATGCCCTACTGGAATATACCCCTGTACTAAAAAGAAAAAAACGGTTATTTGACTCAGCTCCTGCAGTCCTATACCAGCTCTGGAAAAGGAGTCTGGAAAGGAACAGAGGTAGAGGAAGCAGGCTTCTGATATAAAAGTGACATCCTCCTCTAACTCTCCTTACCTTGAAACAGGGACTGATGGTAGAGGGCCAGCGCACAGGGTCCTTGAGAATGAGGCTGACTAGTTGAAAGATACTTGTGGTATAGAAGGGAGGGGTGCCTACAGCCAGCTCATACAGGATGCAGCCTACAGACCAGAGGTCCGCTGTGTGGTCATATGGTCGCTCCTCCACCAGCTCTGGAGACATATAGAGAGGTGTGCCTTTGATAGAAGTCAGCACCATTGTGTTGGTACTCATAGCCCGGGCGAATCTGCAGCGGTTGATGGGAAAGAAATGGAAAAGATTTTCTAAGCCTGGTCATTACTAGAAAATTAAATCTAGTCATTTATTCTCTGTTAACAGGTGAGATAACCTTAGGCAGAACAGACAGAGCGCCTTTGATTAATTCCAAAAGACCCGACAAGAGGGTCAATCTTCAACTTGGATTCTAGAATAAGACCCAAGTCAGTTAGGCAGGAGGTCTAAGACTCACTGAAGAAGCAGAAGCACGGAGAAGCTCTGGAATCTCACCCAAAGTCACAAAGTTTGATGCCACCACCCTTGGCAAGAAGAATGTTCTGAGGTTTCATGTCTCGGTGTAGGATGCGGTGGGAATGCAGATAGTACAGGGCTGACACCAATTGGGCAGCAATGGCTTGAACCTAGGGGTTAGACAAGAGGGAAGAAGAATGAAAAGGTCAGAGAAGGGAGCCAGCTGACAAGACAAAGACTTCTGGTCCTGCTGCTAATTAAATCTATTGTTCTTTCCTATACAGAGTTTTATCTTTCTTGGCTCTTGTTCCCCTTGTTGATTCACTCACTTGATCATTCATTTACTCAAGGAAAACTATTGAATTCCACTTATTACCTGAGTGACCATGAATAAATTATCTTGTGTCTCCGATTCATCAAAAGGTAACAGTAATATACCACATACCTCATGAGATTAATGTACAGAATTAATGAGTTAAAGTATGTAAAGCAATGCCCCATACGCATACATAGGGAGCATTTAGTGCACATCTATTATTTTAAATAAGACAAAAAATTCCTTTCTCAAGAGTAGTCACTCAAACAAGACATAAAACAAATAAGATGATTTCCTTTTTACTTGTTGGTTCAGAGGTTGTGGTTTTGCTTGTTTGTTTTGAAACAGGGTCTCATGAATCCCACTTCAAAGTTGCTAAGTGGCTCAGGAAGATCTTGAACTTCTGATCCTCCTGAGTACCGAGATTTACAGATATGAGCCACCACATCTGGTGTCATTTGGTACTGGGGATCAAACCCAGGGCTTCAAGCACATTCACAGCCTAAGATGGTTTACTTAGTGATGAGTGCCTGGAAGGAAAGTTCTGCAATAGGATTGCTGGGAAGTAGAGGGGTGACTACTTATTAGAGTATAGAGAAATCCCTAGAATGAAGTGACCAAATCCCATTTTTAACCACAATGTCCTGAGAGTGAATCCTTATTCTCTTACTGTCCTCTCTGGTACTACCACACTGGCCCTTATTTCTTAAAGGTACCTAATAAAAACAACCAATATCCACAATATTAGTAATAGCTATTTAGACACTCTGATGAGTTAATTAATTAATCCCAACAAGATAGGCATTATTACTATCTCCATTTTGCCATGATTAATTTGTCCATGTGGACTCAGATAAGTAAGGGACATAACTGAGACTTGTACTCAGATACTGTTGCTCCAATGTTCACATATTTTAACTTTCACACCCCCCCCAGATATATCTAAAGTCTTCTCAGGAATCTTTTAAGATGGATGCACGGTGCCCTTGCTTTGCCTTACAGCTCTTCCTTTTAATCGAGGAAGTATACCTGGTCTTCAGGAAGTTTTCCATCATCCTCCAGGATCTGAAAGAGCTCTCCCTCAGCATAGTCTGTCACCACCACCACCTGTAAGGAGAAGGCAGTGGCATTGATAGAGCAAGTCGTGTGTGCTCTGTAGTTGGGAAATGCCTGGGGCCCTTGAGCTTGGGGACAGGTGATCCCAACCCCATCAAAACATACTTCTTTGTCAGTCTCAAAGCTGTCAAGCATATGCACAATGTTGGGATGTCGCAGACCCCGCATGATTTCAATTTCTCGTTGCAGATTCCTCAGCTCTTTTTCTGAGCGCCCCAGTTTTGGGATGAACTTCAGGGCCACCACCTGTCAGTGGTAAAGTGAAAAGACAAGGCCTAAAGATACCATTATAAAACAAGCAGGACAGTAAAAAAAAGCTAAGGTCTTAGACCCTGTGGACAAACATAATACTGTTGTTTAGTTAATGTGATTTCTAAATACTTATAACCAAAGACAAATTCTACACCCAGCCTTAATCAGAGAAGCTTCTCTTTGCAATGAATAGTGGTCTATACAGAGACACGTGGCTGCCCAAGGTGCTCAGCCCCAACAAGACATTTGTATTGCCTTTTCTAAAAAGCTTAGGGAACATATAGAAGAGGTGGCAGAAAGAATGTAAGAGCTAGATGATAGGGAGAACAGCTCTGAAATGCTGTCATCCGTCATGACAACAGCTAAAGCAATCATGATCTCAAATCAATTGCAGTTGTCTACAGTGGGCTTGCACAAGACCCGGGCCTGCCAACAGTCAATCATGAATTAGGGAGAGGCTCACAAAGTACCTTCTCCCTGTTGAGCTATTGGCCACTGATGGATTATGAAGGAAGAGGCAATTAGTATTTTCAATTGTGTACCCCTTGAGAATCCACCAGGTTAAATGGATAGTTCCAAATCTATGGTCTATAGTCGCACAGATGACCAGTTAAACTTAGTGAACTTAGTGGGTCGTATAGAGTTATTAAAATGCATGATACACATGTATGAAATTACCAAAAACAAATCTGGTAAGTTATTTAAAAAAGAAGAATGGGGGAATGGAGAGATGGCTCAGGGATTAAAACTCTGTCTCGCCAGCAGAACTCAGAAGGTCCTGAGTTCGGATGCCAGGTCCCATGTAAAAACACCTGGTGAAGGGCTGGAGAGGTGACTCAGGGGTTAAGCCTCCGCCTTGCAGGTGGAAGGTCCTGAGTTC
The DNA here is from genome assembly GCA_023101885.1 of Typhlomys cinereus. NCBI lineage: Eukaryota > Metazoa > Chordata > Mammalia > Rodentia > Platacanthomyidae > Typhlomys > Typhlomys cinereus. The sequence goes on along the minus strand of JALPQD010000910.1, from coordinate 205,561 downwards.
GGATCCCAGATCCCACGTATAGACGCCAGGCGGAAGCGGGGGCGGCCTGCGCTTCTGGTCCTGGTAGGGCGGAGCCTGTGAATCCCGGGACAGAAGGAGGTGGAGGTATCCATGGTGGTTCGCGAATTTGTCCGTGGTTCTACACAGACACACACGCGCGCTCACATACACACACACATGCGCACAGTTGAATAAAGAATAATAAAAAAATTAAAAAAAAAAAAAACGCCTGGTGAAAACGGTGGTAGTTTGCACTTCCAATCCTGGTGAGCAGAACCTGGGAAATCCCAGAGCAAAGTAAAAAGGAGGTAGAGGTGATCCAGGATGATTCCTGAAGTCACCCTTGGTCCTCCACGGGGACACACAATGTCCTCTGATACACACACACACAAAAGAGTTCCACAACTCAAGGTTTCACACTTCTTCACCAACTCTAGTCACAACTTCTACTTGGCCTCATGACACTATGGACTCCCGCTGGTTTCTCCCACCCCTCACCAGGAGGAAACAGCTTCTGACAAACAGATGTCTTTGATGGGTTCTGGGAGAGATGTTTTGATCTAGCCAAAGGACTTAAGCTGAGATTTAGGGAAAAGAGAAGGAAAAATGAAGATGGAATAATAGATTTCAAGTGGTTTATCTTTTCTTACAGAGTATGACAAAAATAATTTTTGTTATTAGGTGCCAAGCATCTTATTACATGATTTAGTGTGAAAATACATTTAATGATCAGACCCCATCAATCATCTTCCATTCTATAGACCAGGAAACAGACACGGTGGGAGGTTACATTGTCCATAGTTCTGAGGGCAAAAAATGGTAGAAAAAGTGTCTGAACCCAGGTAATCAAACCTCAGCGCTTATACTATTGGATTTAAGCTGTAGGAATACAGACTGGTCTAAATGCATGCCTCCTGCTTCCAGTTTCTACTGGAGTAGGGGGCACCGAATCCCACTCAAAAGATAACTTTTGTTCAGCACCTGAGCACTGTATTTTTTTCGGCCCTTATACACTCTTCCAAAAGAGCCTTCTCCAATCATCTCCAAAACGTGGTACTTTTCCATGGCAACAGTTTCAAGGTCTCTCAAGAGGAAGAAGGTACTTGGTGGCGAGGAGCTGTAAATCCAGGGACAGGTCCACACATCTGGGAGGCCTGCGTCAGGGCTGGGGAGAAGGATGGTTAGTAGCCCTGTCTTTTCCTGTTTTTCACAATAATCCAGAGCTCAAAAAGCAAGGTTTTGGGGGGGGGTGGATGGAAAGATGCTAAGATCTCCGAACCGAGCGTCTCCTAGGGGCCCCCATGTCCGCCCAGTGCCCACATCGCACCTGGTCTCCTCTTCCCTCCTCCACCTGAGATACACACCTGGTCCCGCCCCTTCCAGTCTTTCCCAAGTTCCTGTCACCTCCAACCTCCTTAATACCGCTTTAGACTCCCTGTCCAGACACCGGATGGTGGGGAGCCCCCTCTGACCCCCTACCTAGAAGCTCCCTGCTCCCCAGGTCCAAGCATGCCCTCCCCGGGCTCCAGCCCGGTCCCTGCTGGCCGCCTGCATACTTTTCTCCTCTCCTGTTACCGGTCTCTGTAGCGCGCCATCCTTACCAGTTTGACTCCCTAAAACTGGTCAGAAGTTTAGAGGACGAAGCTCTCAGAGGTGTAGGACAGACGCGCACCGCCCATTGGCACTTTTTAGGGCACTTCTGGGTCGCTTGGCTCTTGGGCCCCACAAAGGGCGCCGAGTCCCGGGTTGCCTAGAAACGGCGCTAGCTTCCCTCGCCACACACACGCCTAATTTTCATATCCGACTTCCCCGAAGGCATTTCCGGTTCCGGCTGCGAGCCGGAGAAGACATGGCGGCGTCTGAGTCGGCAGCTGCCGGGGAGGAGGACTGGTAACTTTGGGTCGCGGGCTTCGGCTGGCCGCCCGGATCTAGTGTCGGGGACCGGCGGCAGCCGCAGATGGTCCGGGCGGTGGGCTCGTGGGATGGAGCGGGGGGAGAGGGATGAAGGATGGCGGGGACTCCGGTACCCCGTAAGCGAGCTTCTGGAGCCGGAACGAAGGGTGGAGGGACGCTGCCTACCTGAGACGGGACGGGCTGCGCCGGCCGGGCCAGCTGGGGCCACGCCTCGTGAGCCCGGTTCCCCTTCTCCCAGGCCTCCCACCTCTCCCGCATGGGACCTTCTCGGGAGTCGGGGAGTTGCGGGGAAGGGGGTGCGGATGCCTGCGTGTCACAGCATCACACCTCCCACTTTTCGGAATCGATGTCTCCCAGCACGCTTCCCTCTGTCTCCTTGGATCAGTCCATTTCCGCCTACGCTTTCCTCCACCTTCCCACTCTCCCTGCAGCACTAATGAGAGCTATGGTTGGAAAAGCCTTATTCCACTCCAAAAAAACCCAAAAAAACAAAAAAACAAAAAAACCCAAAAAACAAAAAAACCTCTACTAGTCCTCTCAAGCACCCTTAACAGGGAATCAACATCTTGATTCGGATGTAGGAGATATGTGGGTTCGTTACTGTTTTATTAGCTGGGTGATGCTGCCCAAACTACCGAGGCAGAAGAAGAGTCCTCAGTTGTAAAAAAGTGGGTGTGGCATTACCTCATAGAACAGTGGAGGGGCTCACCATTTATTCACACATACATAAGCGTCCTTTTCAGTAATCACTGATAGGCGGGGCCTCAGGAGAACAGGTGAACTTGAAGTCAGTTCCTCTGACTCCAGACATGCCACTGTGCACTACCACCACCCCCTCTTATCACTATCCCAATCTGTACCTCACAGCCAAGACTCAAGTCTTAGCTCACTTGAGATGGGTCAAGTACTGAAGTGCCCCTTGACTGAAACCATACCTCTGTTACATTGGTTCAGGGAGCTCAGGCCTTGGTTGCCTTATGAAACCATTTAGACTAGTGATTTTTCACTTTTTGGAGGAACATCTAAGATTCTGAAGAAACCAGAGCTACTTCACTGTTACCTGTGAGGTGTAAGGTTTTATATTGTAAGGTTTCTACCTGTGGCTTCAAATGAATAGTAATAATAGGCCAGCGAGATGACTTAAGTGTGTTAAGGCCCACGAACAGTTGCCAATCTGGTGACCTGAGTTCAATCCCTGGAGCCCACATAGTAAAAGGAGAGAGCTAACTTTCAAAAGTTGTCCTCTACCTTCCACCGGCACGCTGAAGGGTAGTAATAATAGAAAAAGAACTACTAAAAAAGGTCATGCTAATATGTGCACTTTCTTGATGGAGAGGGAAGTGTAGATGAGACAGCAAAGGTTCATCTTTCCATGTGTCATCTGGATATAGCTATAGTTGTCAGTGTAACTACTGTTGTTTCTGTATTTAAGTATCTGTCCTCTGATTTATATCAGGACCATGAATTCTTCCTGAAAAGACTAATGTGGGTCAACCATACTCTACTAATATATCTTACTTTCCTTTTAAATGAGGTTACATACAAGTAGAAAAAAAAAACAACAGTTACTGTGATGGAGATGCTGTTAGATACTTTATATAACAAATTATTTTTAATCCTCAAAATAACCTTAGGGATTAGGTTGTTTTATCTATATGTGGTAAGCAACCAAGTCAGGTTTTCAGAAATGTGACTATTCAGACCACATAGCTGGTAAGTAGTATGTATTACCTCTGAGGTTGAGGGCTCTTGTACTTCAATATAGCCTTTTTACTACCTAGGTCTGTTCAGATTAGTATATCCTTTTAAGGAGGCTTACAGTAACTGCCGTTGGCTGTGCATATTGACAGTAGCCAGGGCATGGGGACCTGTGCCAAAAACTAGCATAGAGGAAGGCAAAAATAGTATTGCAAACCTAACTAGTAATGAATGGATGCCAGATTAGATCAGAGGCACGGCTGACTATAGAATGGAATCCGAACTGGCTCTTCCCAGTTCTGCTTGTGTTAAGCCTCAGTTATTTCATCTCTGTGGGAATCTTTCCTCAAGTTGGCAGATATGATCTTTAAAATTATGATTTCCATGTCCTATATGCTACCTTGACAGCTTAAGGAAATTTTCCTCTTTTTAAAGAATAGAGAATAAATTTGCAACAGACTGCATTCAGGCAGATTGCATCAGCCTTAGCAGGCTTTGACAGTGAGAGCTGTAATGGTGACTCCATCTTCCCTTGACTCTCTAGGATCCTTCCCTCTGAAGTTGAAGTGTTAGAGTCTATCTATCTGGATGAACTACAGGTGATGAAAGGAAATGGCAGGTACGTATTCATCTCAGGGTGAGCAGGAGTCTTCTTAGTAATGCAGGATTCTGTGCAGAATCTGGTCTTAGGATTCTGTGATCCTTGACTCAGATGTTTGTTTTGTAATTCTCCTCCCCAGAGAAAGGTCCAGTGTACATTCCTCTGCCTGCTTTACTATCTTGCCCCTCCTCCCTAGCTTTCAAGCCCCTGCCTAGTCACATCCTGGGTCTCCACTTCATCCACCTGCAGATCTTCACCATGGGAGATCTTCATTACTCTGTACCCTGCCACTGCAGAGGACCAAGATTCGCAGTATGTCTGCTTTACTCTGGTGCTTCAGGTCCCAGTGCAGGTGAAGCTCCTACTGCACAGCAGTAAAGGGAGGAAGGGGAGAATCCTGAGCTAGATGACTTGATGACGACTTGTTGCTTTCCCCTCCTAGTATCCCCACGAGGTGCCACAGATCTCCATCCGTAACCCCCGAGGACTGTCAGATGAACAGATCCACAAGTAAGTTGGGCTGGTCAGGCAGGGAAAACTCAAAATTTAGTTCTGCCTGGTGAAGGCACAGGGCTGTCTTAATGATAACTATTCTCGGGGCTGGAGAGGTGGCTCAGGGGTTAAGCCTCTGCCTTGCAGGCGGAAGATCCCGAGTTCGGATCCTAGACCCCACATATAGACACCAGGTGGAAGTGGGGGCGGCCTGCATTTCTGGACCTGGTAGGGCGGAACCTGTGAATCCCGGGGCAGAGTAAACAAGGAGGTGGAGGCGGTCCATGGTGGTTCCCGAATTCGCCCATGGTTCTACACATGCACACACATGCATACACACACACACATGCATACATGCACAATTGAATAAATAACTAAAAAAAAAATGATAACTATTCTCTTTCAGGATCTCACAGACCCTGGGCCATGTGGCTAAGGAGGGGCTAGGTACAGCCATGCTCTATGAACTCATCGAGGTAAGGTGTTCAGGCCTCACAAGCTTCTTTCAAGCGTCAACAGTTTGTTTTGTTTTTTAAGGCAAATCTTAAAATATATTAGCCATTTCATTTAGTTCTTGTTTAGGTACGGTTCAATTTAGAAAGAAGTTCAGTAACTTCCCCAGATTAAAAACCAATTCCAGAACAAGATCATTGCCCAATGGGAGAATTATACTTGAGGTATGCTAAGATAGGCCCCCTTAAGCCCAGTGTAGTGGTGTGTACTAGCACTCCTACCCACCTGAAGCAGGAGGATCCCAGGAGCTCCAGCTAGTTTGAACAACAATGCCAGACTCTTGTCTCAAACATAAAAGAGGGGCCTCTCAGAAAATGAGGGTTTTTCCCCCTTCTTCTAGTTTTATATGTTGTTTTAGAATTTTTTTTTTGAGGATTAAGGCAGAGTTTATTAGAGGAGAGAAAGAGCAGAACTCATGGACGTGAATCCAAAGGAGCAAGAGAGCCTTGGAGAACTCATGGACTCCGGGCATGGAATCCATGAAAGGCAAGAGAAATGAAAGGAACTCACAGACATGCAATCTATGAGGGGCAAGGAAGCCCTGTTTTAGACTTTTGAGATAGGATTTTGTACCTCTGAATTCACAGAAATCCTCCTATCTCAACTTCTGAATGCTGGGATTGGAGCTATCAAATGCCTGAGTTAACAATGAGTTTCGAATGAATATCTTTCTCTTCAAGGATATTACAAGATACTAAAAATGACTTAGTTAGTGGCAAAATAACTGACTTGAATTTTGAAGGAAGGAAAATCAGATGTGGGAGGGAGGGATAGGACATGCAGAAGGACTGCTTACAGGCAGAGTTAAGACAGGAATGCATAAACAGAAGATGACTCTCTGGCTTGGTCACATCCAGCCAGTCACTCCTACTCCACATTTTAACAGTGTCTTCTCTCTCAGAAAGGTAAGGAAATTCTCACAGACAACAACATCCCCCATGGCCAGTGTGTCATCTGCCTGTATGGTTTCCAGGTGGGTTCCTCAGTTGGGACCTAAGATGTGTGTGGGCCAGGCAGTTGAGGGCTGGTGTGAGTGCTGATACATCTGTTCACTTTACAGGAGAAGGAGGCCTTTACCAAAACACCCTGTTACCACTATTTCCACTGCCACTGCCTTGCTCGGTACATCCAGCACATGGAGCAAGAGCTGAAGACCCAAGGAGAGGAACAGGAGCGGCAGCATGCTGTCACCAAACAGGTACACATTACCAGTCCCTGCTCTCACCTGACACTTAGACTTTCACATCCATTTCCATCACTCCAGTGAGTTTTCACCTGTTTAGTCATGAATACCTTTGAGATGAATCAATTCCCACCCCTGTTCAGAAAGTACATCCTTATGTACACTTACGTACTCTGCATGTAGCTTCGTGGGGGTGGTCCCTTCCTCCTCTATCCCACGTCATTGCTGAGTACCTACACCTGTGCTCTTAATCCTAGCCCTCAGCCAACTGGCCTGACAGACGGAGCAGGATGTTATTATTTTCCCTCTTGTTTTAGAAGGCAGTCGGTGTGCAGTGTCCCGTGTGCAGGGAGCCCCTCGTGTATGACCTTGCCTCACTGAAAGCAGCCCCTGAACCCCAACAGCCCATGGTAAGGGTCTACTTTCTGGTCTTATCTCTTAAGGAGAGAGAGGGATGGCATCTTGTCTTCATGAATGGGTTCTCTGGAGCTGGGTTTGACCTGCTTAGGAAAACTCTGCATGGCCACAGACCCTACTAGGAGCCTAAAGCTCCAGGAGTCCAACTCAGAGAGACAAAAACCAAGAATTCATGCTAGGGATGTGATTCAATAGATAATGGTTGCTTAGTGTACATGAAACCGTTAGACCGGTGTACCTGTTAAGTTTGTATGAGTGGAAATAAAAATAAATAAATATTAAAAAAAAAGAAAATGTAAACGCAGGTGCTGAGACATTCACTGCAAAAAAAAAGATTTCTATTATGATGTTTCATATGTGGTGAAGTGTTTAAATATGATGTTTCATATGTGGTGGGTGAAGTGTTTAAATTATTAATCTGATAAAATCTTTCGATTAAGATTTTAAAATGTTGGAACTGAGCTTTTGATGACAAAACATCTTAAGACTGATCTATGAGAACTTTTATTATAAAATCAATAAAATTAGATGTATTTACATTGTAATATAAATTTAACACCTGTAGAGACAAGGATTGATAATTATAGTTTAAAGGTGGTATTTTTGTGTCAAGTTGACAAGGATGAAATGTCACAGATACGAGTGCCAATTGGACAGTTGCAGGTTTGAGCTTTGGTTACATTTGTAGAGAAATAGTTTAAGTCCAGCGTGAAACTGTAGGACATTGTCTAGTTGATGGGGAAGGCCTAGCCCACGGTGGGTGTGACTAGTTCCTGGAGAGGTGAACAACATGGAGGGAAATGTTTGAGAAAATTAGGATCCTTCTACATACTTGGCCAAACATTCAAATCTGACAAATGAGAATTGTCCCTCTTTCAGCTGTTATGTGGATATTTTGTGCCCAGTTCCTTCAATTCCAGATGCTGCTAAACTGGACAATTGTAATAAAAATAAAACTTTGTTTCCTTAAAAAAGAAACTGTTAGTTTGATCCTCAGCACTAAATTACCAAAAGGGAGAAGGGGACTTGGTGGTGCATGCTTGTAATACTAGCAGAGGCAGGAAGATCAGAAGTTCAGGGTCACCTTTGCCACACTGTAAGTTCTCAATTTGGCTTGGATGAGATTTGTCTTAAAAATAAATAGATAAATAAATAAATAGCCTGTAACTTTGAGTAGCTCTTCTGGGACAATTTTACAAAAGCAGGGGTTCAGATCTACTGCCTTGTCTTAATGATCTTCTCTCTGCCATTCTGCTTCCTTCCCTCCAAGGAGCTGTATCAACCCAGTGCAGAGAGCTTGCGTCAGCAGGAAGAGCTCAAGCGGCTCTATCAGAGGCAGCAGGAACAGGGTGGCATCATTGATCTGGAGGCTGAGCGGAACCGGTACTTCATCAGCCTTCAGCAGGTGATGAAAGGGCTCTTGTGTTCCTCAGTGTCTCCAGCCTTCGTACACCCCTTTGCTCCAGGGTGCATTTTGTTCTGCCGAGGTTGATGGTGGTTGACTAGTAGTAGAAAGGAATATTCTCTGATGCATTTCATCCCTTCTCCTCAGCCTCCTGCCCCTCTGGAACCTGAGTCAGGTGTCGATGTCTCCAGAGGACCACACCCACCCAATGCCCTTGGTGCAGAACAATCCACCTCATCAGCTGCCCAACCAACTCTGCCAACTCCTTTACCTGTGGCCACCCAGTATATGTGTGAGAAGACTACAGGGGCTGGGCTAAATCAGCAGAGGTTGAATGAGACCCAGAAAACCAGGCTAGATCCCCCACGGTCTGGGCGAGGCTCCTGGCGACAGGCTGATCGGAGACAACTGAAAGGAGGGGAGTATTGTGCTCCAAAAGGTACCAGTGACACCCAAGAACTTCCACCTCCTGCAAGGTCCCTCAAGGAGCCTATGGACTTGAAGCAAGGACCCCATAACCAAGGGCCTGAAAGTCTTCCCCGTGAGAAGGGGCCGGGTAGCTGGCAGGGCCCTCCATCCCGCAGGACTCGGGACTGTGCTCGCTGGGAGCGCTCCAAGGGCCGAACACCAGGTTCTTCCTATGCTCCCTTACCTCGCGGCCAGGGAGCATATCGGCCCGGTACTCGGAGGGAGCCCTTGAGCCTAGAATCTGAGGAAGGTTCCTAGCAGTACTGTGGGGGGACAGGGAATTAGGGGTGGGAGGGAGGCAATAAAGAGATTTGGCCTTGTTTGGCTTTGTTTACTCAGCAGCACCTAGCCTGTGAGGTAGTTCTGTCTAAATTCCTACTAGATTGGGTGTGCCAGAGAGATTCCCCACCTTTACTCCAAGCCTGTTCTCGCAGTAGGACAGAAAGGGTCTCACTTCTCTGTTAATGGGTCAATTTGGGGTTGAATCCTGAGGAAGCACAACCTACAAGTCAACTATATACCCATATTTCTGTGTATGCTTTGCTTGTTCTGAGGTGGTCTCATGTAGCCCAGGTTAACCTTGAACTCTTAAGTAGCCAAAGATGACTCTGAATAACTTCTCCAAGTACCAAAAAGACGAAGGGAGAAAGGATGGTCAGAGACCAGGATAGTGTAGCAGATGTTTATAGATTTTTCTTGAGGTGAGCAGAATGTGGATTGGTGGATCACCTCAGATTTTCAACATTGTGAATGGCCCCCATAGGGTCGTTTTTATATAGCATGAAGTAGCCCTGCACCTGGGCAGGGCTGAACTCCTTTTCAATTTGAAGAACACGGTTTGCAAAATTCTCAGCCAAGGAAGGTGCTTGTCCTGGATAGAACCTCTGAAACATCTGGGTCAGCTGCCAGTGTGAACAGTAGCCCACGTACTCCTTCAGATCTACTCGCCCAGGGCGGATCAAAGCAGGGTCCAGCCTAAGAAGAAAGGCAGAGTTACAGCCAACAGTCCTACTTGCACCCCAAAAGAGATGGTCTCTTTGACTTCATTCTCCCAAGTCATGGTACGAGCAGGTTTTGTCTTGCTTCTTACCTGTCAATGTGGTTGGTGGTCATAAACACAATACGTGCCTCTGTGGAAGCCACACCATCCAAGGCATTGAGCAATCCACTGAAGGTGAGACGACCTAGACCTTGGTACTTTACTGGGTCTAGAGGATAACAGAAGCGTGGGTGGTCATATCTTTGCATTGACACCTCTCCCCCTACCCCAGGGCTCCGTATACTTCACTGCCTCTTGTTGCTAGCCCAGGAATCTATGAGCCCTCCAAACACTTGAGTGTGTGTCCCTATAGAAGTCCAAGAGTGACATTGGGAATCATGCTGGATTGTACTACCTCCTCGTTTTGTTCTAGGGTTTCCCAGGCTCTGCTTTTCAAGGCTGGAATTGCAGGCTACCGCTATTTTCTCCTAACAGGTCTTTTTGTTTATGAGGCAAAGATTTTAACCTCAAGCCATCTCCCCAGTCCTTCAGAAATTAGTGTTTTCTTTCACTACCTTCCGAGCCACTTCTTTTCCTAGAGTATTTACTTACTCTCCACAGCCAGGTCTCGACTGAGAAAGGCAGCATCCACATCCTCTAGAAGCACCAGGCTCTGCTGTGGGGCGATGCTCAGCAGATGGTTGAGTCGGTCATCTGAGAGGCTGGAGTCCGTGAGACTCAACAGGCAGATGCTATGCTCCAGTTCCCCTGCTAGCGCTGTGCTGCGGACAGTGATACAGCAGCAGGTGGTAGGCAACATGAGGACTCTTCTTTGGGTCTAGGGCACTTTCCTCCCAGTTCTGGGAGGATGTCTAGGGGACCTAAATCTCTACCAATCACCAGATGTTCCAAACTTACGTTTACCCTGGTCACTAGATTCACTTGTCTTTCCAACCCCATCAGCCCAGCTTTTCCTCAAAGCCTCTTTTGCTGATTTAAGAAGGAATGTGGCGACTCACATAAAACTGCTCTTTCCACAACCAGGGGGACCATAAAGGAGGTAGCCACGTCTGTAGGGAATGCCTAGGAATACAACAAGGATAACAAGACCTAAAGTGAGTCATATATCCAGTTCCAAGTGTCCATATTCATCCTCAGCTATTTCAAAAATCTAGTGGCTTTGGCATCAGAAGAAACCAGCTCCATAGGCAACTCTTCCTTTCCCCAACCTGGGCTAGAATTTCATCACTCACACCGTCTGGCTAAAAATCCTAGATCCCAGTGCCTTCTCACCTCTGTCAATGTACCACTTGGGGTTATCAATGAACTCTCGAACATCTCTGACAATTCGGTCAGCCAGACCCTGCTGCAGAACTACAGAACTCAGTGGTCGCCGCCGGCGTGGATAGCCAAAGGTACGCCATTCAGAGCCCATCGCTGTGTACATCACGGTCTTCCCTTCCTCCTGCTGCAGGGCCAGTGCTCGTGCTGGGAGCAGGAGGGTAAGACAAAGCTAGTCATTCTCTTGACCACTGGTGTCCTGCTCCTAAGGGACATTTCTCTCTAAGTTGCTCCAATGCCCAATGTCCCCATCCTTGTGGCCCCCACATAAAGCCTGCCTGCACCATCCCACACCTTCCTCCAGGATGTTGAAGAAAACCTTGCGGTCAGTGCCCAGGGCTGTGAAGGTAACCGATTCCCAAGGGGTCCCCGTCTGCAAATCTACCATCTGCATATCTCGACTTCGTTCTACCCGAATCCATTTTCCTTGATACCTGAATATAAAATAAATGGCCAAAGTGACCTATTTACTCCATTAACCTGTGCTAGTCTCAGATTCTCCCGTTTCCAGTCTTACCAGATGAAGTGGTTTCCCGGGCTGGGAATAAATTCAAACTTGGTGGAGATGCGACCACTCTCGTGCTGAAGGTATGAAGTTTCAACACTGAGGTGCTGAGTGCCGGCACTATAGCGGGTGAGCCAGCTAAGCAACCAGGCATAGCTCCTGTCTCGAGCAGGGACTTCCAATGTGATCATGTAGTGGCGCCGGAATGCCAACAAGCCCAGCTGAGCTCCTTTCCGGGCCAGAGCTAGGGCTGTGCCCACACCCACTAGCCCGAATCCAGCCCCAAAGTATGGATTGTCCTTCAGAGCCAGAACAAAGTCTGCAAGTGGCATATTGAAAGGGAAACACGGATGCTTACAGCTCCTGAGACACTGTCAAAACCTAGGGAGGGGAAGAACAAAGATGGGACAAAGCACAATTAGTTTACAAAGGTTCTATCACGTGTGCCCAAACCCACTCTTCTCCCTCCCACAGAAACAGGAGAGAGGAGTCAGCAGTACTGCGTTCCTACAGCTTTCTGTGAAGTAGGAATGGTATTGGTATACAAGACCAAACACTCCAGACTCTTCATCCCATTTTGCCCTTCATTAATAAAGTTTTCTGCTCAAAGACCATGTCTTCAGATTACCTCGTCTAGGAAAGCAATGTATCTAGCTTCGCATTAGAGAATTAGATGGACAGAATTTTTGTGGTTCTTGGAAACAGTTGATATAAGACCCTACTGGATGAAGACAGAAAGGGTAGTTCTTTCACTAACCTGTCAGTGACCGTTTGCCTTATCATGAGAAATGTCCTTCAAATACCCTCTTCCTTATACTCAGTCCTATCTAAACTGTTTTATGCAAATTAAACTTTAGTTTTGGAAATGGTATGTGAATGGACCTTCAGTTCTTGCATCACAGAACAGCTACATCGGATCCAGTTTTCTTCATAAGAATTAGCTCCAATTCTATCACTCTCTTTACTCCAAGCATCTTCAATAACTGCCTCCCGCTGGGTACAAACTCCTTAGTCTGAAACGCAGAGAACTCCACAATAGAATGCCCATCTTTCTAAGCTAATATTCCCTCCTAACCACCCAATGGTCATTCAGTTCTCTTGGTTCCGAATGCTCGTAATTTCCAGCATTCTGATCAATAAAAATCCTATCCGTAGCTACTTCTCCCATAGCCCTTTCCGAATTCCAAACAGTAAGATGTGACTGTCTAACTGTAGACAATAAGAACCCGAGGCAAAGGAAACAAATTGCTTCTAGCACACCTCTCCGGTGATTCTGGACTCTCGCCACTTTGCCCTGAGCCTGGTAGGCTGGGAGGTGTAATGACGGCCGTGACCTCGAAGGATGAGAGTTGAAATCCAGAACTCCTAAACACCTTTAGCACAGAAAGCCACAAACGAATCTCTCTGGGTCCTGGGCTCCGGTGCCTGACAAGCGCAGACGAGGGCTCCAGGACACCTTTCACGAGCCGGCTCGCGCTTCCAGGAACGTGGTTTGAGGACTCTGTCACTCCGCCCCCTTGACGCTATGACTCTCTAGCCCTTCGCCTCGATGGTCTCACCTCGCCGCACTTAAAGGTAGCGCGGCTCGGCCCCGCCCGCCGGATGATTTTCTCCATTTCCCGCCACACCCACCGAGAAGGTCAATGCCACTCTGTCCCGCAACTCTCTATGATCCTGCTTGGGCTGCAGGGCTAGGATAGGTGGAAGGAATTAAGGACAAGAAAAAACAAACCATAGAGTACTTGCGACTGAGAAGAGAGAGAGGCCGCTATCGGCCGGATTCCTAGAGGCGTCTGGGCCGGGGGTGGTCGGACTTTTAGGCGCCCTGAGAGGGCGGGGCCGCCGCGATCGACCATAGAGATGCATCTCCCGCCCGCCCAGTGTTGGAAGGTGAGAGCGGCTGTCGGCGGGAAGTAAGGGAAGTGCGGGCGGAGCGAGCTGGAGGCAAAAGTTTTTGGAGCCCCAGAATGAGCGGGCCTGGGCGGTGGGAACCCGTGGGCGAAGGCGCTGAAGAGAGCACGCCGGCGAGGCGGACTCCGGCGCATCGCAGCGACCGCCCGGCGCCTCGGCCGCGTCACGGCCCTGGGCCCCGCCCGGGCATCCGCCGTCTCCGCTCGGGACCGTCGTCCCTGACGATGCACCGTCTCAAGCCCTGCAGGTCGCAGAACGCCTTCCGCGTGCGCTGCCGCTTGTAACACAGGCGCGGTCGGACAATGCGGATTCCGCCGTCTCCGCCACTGCACAGATAGGAAGGCTGAGGCGCCGCCGAGCCGGGTCAAGACCACACGGTGAGTCAGAACCCCGAAGCAGGTGGCGCCCAGGGCGGGGCTGCAGTGCCCCCCCGGCCTCCTCTCCCCCTAATTAGCCAGCCTCAAAGGTAAACACGTTGCTTCTCCTCGGCCAGCTCCTTTCCCTCTTCACCCTGCGGGTGAAGCTCGGTGTGGTAGGTACAGCATCATCCTTGCTTCTCTCCGGAGCGTGTACCACGGAGCCGGAAGAGCCCCCCAAAGCAGCAGTAATCTACAGTAAGTGAATCCGTGGTTTCCAGAGAGCCTCCCTGCACAGAAGTGCACTTCCACCCGCCCTTCTGAATCTGTCCGTAGTCATTGGTTTTGAGGGTAAAGAATAGCGACACTCACCTGCATGTTGCCCCTTACTTAACCCTCATGACTCACTTTCATAAAGTGATTATTGTCATTAGTTACAGTTATTGTACTGAAGCTCACTTCAGTCATGTATTTAGCAGTGCATGTACTTTAATTGTCATTCATTGTATTGTGTTCCTCTTGGAGGCCTTAGGAAGTTAATGAGCTCGAAATTTCTCCAGATTTGTGACCTTTTATGCGAGGAACCACAGGTTCAATATCTCGGTGTAAAATATCTTACTTCACTGAATTTTCATTTGTCTGACTTGTATAGCTTGTCTGTTGTTTGTGTTCATTGAAGCGAAAATGTCAATAAACTGCTCAAAAAGCTCTACATTCAGTTGCTTTGGTCAGTTGCTTACCTAGCATGCACAAATCATTGGTTTTGATCCCCAGCATCACCTAAAACTGGTGTGGGCTCAGTTCCCAGCATCATATAAAACCAGGTATGTCAGTGTACACCTGTACTCCCAGCACTTAGGAGGTACATTCAAGAGAATCAGAAGTTCAAGGTCATTCTCAGCTATAAAGCAAATTCAAGGCTACTCTTTGTAGTCAAGGCATGAGTTTGTATTAAATAAAGAAAAAGATTCTGGAAAGGGAGAGTGATAGGAAAACAAAAGTGCAATGTGATACACTTTCTGATAATGTCATCAGGACCCTACAAGAAGAAGGAAAAGAATGTCACGAAGTATTTCTAGTGTAAATGACATTAGTACATTTTCATAAAAAGTAGGTATAGTTGGTGAACTAGACAAGAGATTGAGACAAAGCCAAGAGAGACAAAAAGGTCTTCGAGTCTGCAAGCAGAAAAGAATGTAAATGAATTTGCGGGCAGAGGTGGAAATGTGTTCCAGATAGGTCAACAAGGGCTAGATCTTAAAGAAAGAGTCTTAAACCTACACTAGGAATGATCATCAGGTAATAAGAGGGAAAGAGACCTTTCAGATCTTTTGACTCCTCTCAGTTTTGTTACAGATTAAGATTCATGACGTGACTAGTCAGTTAGCAAGAAACACAACCTGTAGTCTTTAATGTGGGTTTTTTCCTAATATGATCCTATTATCACTTTTTTACTTTTTGTTCTGAATATTATCATGAAAAAATATGCAAGGAGATGCCTCAAGGGGTTAGGCCAGTTTGGTGTGGGGGGAGGAGTAAGAGCTCTAACTATACTTTGTTTTTCTTTTTGTTAACTTGTCAGCATTTGAGAGGCTTGAGCACACAAGTCAGTGGTGATGACAGACCCTGTGTTGGAATCCCACCCAGCCAATAATAGCACTGGAGAGATGGATGGACTGTGCCCTGAGCTGCTGCTGATTCCCCCACCTCTCTCTAACCGTGAAATCCTGAGCAACACCTGTGCCTCTGGGGACCCTGCACCTTTGCCTGCTGACCCAGACTGCCTGCTGGTAGAAGCCACAACTACTGAAGAGGATCCAGAGAACATGGAGATCATTGTGGAAACAGTATCTGGAACCCTGTCCCCAGATGCTCCTAGAGAGACCACAGGTACAAACACAGTTGCTACCAGGCCAATGGGGTGCAACCCTGAGGTTTTATCTATGCTATTTTTGGTCCTTCTGTGTGACTATAATGAGAATACAAGGTAGCATGCTATTTTTATACTTTGAAATGTTGAAATTTGATTTGCAGTTGGTGCATGTTGATGGAAGACTGGCAGGGTGATACATAACCTTGTACCCAGATTTTGGCAGGATTTATCCCATGAGAGCTTGAGTCGGCTAGGCAGTAATCCAAAAGGGGAAACCTTTCTGACACCTCTGCCCAATTCTGGCTTGTCTGTTCTCTTAACAGTCCTCAGGAATTCTTCCAGTATTGACCCTACCACCAGCCTGGGATTAGGCAAGAAGCCCAGTCTGCTCTACCACCCTAGGTTTGGCAGGGCTTTCCAAAAGTAACTGGTGTTTCCTTTCTCTAGTTTACTGTGTATAAGGTACTCCACTTATCCAAAGCATGTTGTTAAGGGGGAGGGGAAGAGCTGAGCATTTATCCTAGCAGAAAGATTCTCTTTATTCTTTCCATATCTACAACTTTTATTTTTAAATGCTGTCTTCTAGTTACAGTTGTCACCACTTCCTCTGGCAATATAGTATAGTAGCAAAGGATGCTGACAAAGATTAGCTCATTCAACCATGTAATATTTCTAAACTCTCTGGTGAAAGAAATAGAAATGAGTGGGCTATACACTCAGTTCAAGGACAACTTGGGCTACATAGTAAGGTATTTATTGTCACAAGAAATGAGGAAAGCGAGGGAGAGAAACTTATTCTTAAAATTCAGAGCTTGTCTTTAAAATTAGAAGGAAAAAAATGAAGAAAAAAAAAAAAAGCCAGGTGTGTTGACACTAAGGATTGCTCTATGTTCTTTGCCAACCTGTTTTATAGCTTCATATAGTGAATTCCAAACCAGTCAGGGATACATAGTGAGATCTACTCAAAAAAACAAACAAACAAACAAAAACACCACTATATTCAATTGGCTAAAGAATAAAGGTAATATAATAACCATCTGGAAAAATGCTTAATTTCACTCGATGTCATTTATTTCTTGTTTCTGGCAAAAATTAAACATCTTTTATAACTCTTAGCATTGGAGAAGCTATGTGAGAATATATACTCTCTTAGAACTTAGCAAGAATATAAATTAGTATGATTGTTTTTCCCCCCTGGGCATCAATTTTTTTCCCCCTGGGCATCAGTATTAAACCCAGGTGTTTGTACATGCTAGCCAATTGCTCTGCCATTGAGCTGTATCTGTAATCTGAATCTTTTATGTGCGTATGCATATGCATATGTGTACATTCGTGCAGTTTTTAATGCATGTGTATATGAAGATCAGAGGTCAACCTAGGTCATCTTCTATCATGTTTCAGACAAGGAGTCTTTATTTGCCAGGTTTGCTGTTCCAGGGATTCTTTTGTTTCATTTTGATTTATTGGTGCTCTGAAATAACATGAATTAGACAAAAAGCATGAAGTAGATTTAAATGTACTCACAAGGAAAAGTATCTTTAGTAGATGAATGGGGTGATACATGCCTGGTATACTCATATTCCTGTAATATAAGTGCTTAGGAGGCTGAAGCAGGAGGATCTAGAGACTAGCCTAAGCTACATAGCAAATTCAACAAGCCTGGGCTACAAATCAAAGCCCTGTCTCAAAAAAAAAAAAAAAAAAAAAATAGTGCAACTGGAAGGAAAGAAAAAATAGTTAAAATAACAAAATAATAAAGAGAAAAAGTGTCAACATAATAAATGAAGTATAGGCCAGTCTGACTTGAGTCATGATTATACCACAAACAAGCATAATCTTAACTTATGGAATCCTAGGTCACCTGTCTTATAGAATAATTGGATGACCAAAAAATAACATCATCAAGGTCTACTCATTCTTTAAGAAATGGTAGTGCTTATTACAAAAGTGATATGGCTCTTTTGAAAAAGAATTTTTTCCATTTATGAATTCCCTTGACTTTGAATTTTTCTTTATAGATTTTGAAAATGACATGTCATCATTTATATTGTAGATCTTCTCCCTAGTTTGTCATTGTTCTCTCAAAAGTTCATATTTGGGGTGGGGGGTAAACATGCCTCTGAATGTATGTGTTTTTGTGTGTGTACGTGTATGTGTTTATGTGCAGGTGGCAGAGCCGGTGAGGTACATGTGTGCAAATACATGTGGAGGCCAGCAATTGATGTCAGGTGTCTTCCTTGATTACTTTCCACCTTTTATTTTTCTTAATTTGAACTTTTTTTAATATGTAGTTTCTTTTGTTTCTAATATTTTATTTATTTATTTCGTGTGTGTGTTTCAGAGGGCACTGTATGTCCCTGTGGAGGATCAAGGGTGCTTCTACCTCCTTTTTGCTTGGTTCTGGGATTTCCCAGGCTCCACCCACCAGGGCTGGACATACAGGCTCCCTCCATTTCCACCTGGTGTTTTTTACCTGGGAGCTGGGATCCGAACTCAGGACTGTTAGCTTGTGAGGCAGAGTTTTAACCCCTGAGCCATCTCTCCAGCTCAATTTGAACTTTTTTTAAAAAGTTTATTTATTTGAAAAATTGTGGTGGGGGCATGGAGACAGAGCATGTATACATAAGCTGTGGTGCAAAAGTGGAGGTCATAGAACAACTTTCAGAAATCAGTTCTGGGATTTGAACTCAGGTCACCTACTACCCTTACTTACCTGCTGAACTGTCTTACCAGCTCTGGCACCTTATTTAAAACAGCATTATCTGAAACTATGATTCAGCTACCTTGGCTGACCAATGAACTCTGAGAATCCAACCTGTTTTCCCGTTTCTTCCCCCCTCCCTCCCACCGGCCCCAATGCTGGGGTTATAAGCACATCTCTGTACCTGACTTGAAAGGAATGCTGAGGATCCAAACCCTGATCCTTATGTTTGTACAATAGGCACTTTTTAAAAAACTTTATTTTGCCTGTGTGTGTGTGTGTGTGTGTGTGTGTGTTTAGAGGGCACAGTGTTTCCCTATGGAGGATCAAGGGAATCGTCCTGGATTGCTTCTACCTCCTTTATGCTTCGCTCTGCGATTTCCCAGGCTCTACCCACCAGGGACAGAAGTGCAGGCCATTGCATTTCTGCCTGGCATTTTGTTACATGGGACTTGGGATGTGAACTCAAGATCTTCTGCTTGCAAGGCAAAGCCTTAATCCCTGAACCATCTCTCCAGCTATCACTTTATTGACTAAGCCATTTCCCTAGCCCCTCAAAATGCCTTTTCTTAATGCTTTCTAACTTGCTTGTTGAGTCATTAATGTACATACTAAGCATATGTTCTTTGCCAAATATTGTGCTAGATACATGGCAGACAGGCTGTCTCTTACTTATAGGCTTATAGCCCAAGTGCAGAGCTAAATTTAAAGTCTATCTGCACTCTGTGATTATGAAAATTTTTTACCTACATATTCTACTATAACTAACTTCCTGTAAGCCTCGTTCCATCTGATTCTGTGCCTTTCTCTGTCGGTCCTCTGCCTGCAGGTGTCCTGGTAAAGGTGGTGGAGGTATACTTCTGTGAGCGCTGTGAACAGAGCTTTGCAGAACCCACTCTGCTGTCCCTGCACCAGTGCACTGAGACTCTCACACAGCCTATCCAGGACTTTTCTAGCCCCCCAAACTCTGTAGAACTGCCCCCGAGCAACCTCACTCTCCATGGCCCTCTGCAGGACCCAAGCCCAACAGATAGTCCCCTGCCATGCCCCGTGTGTAGACAAGAGTTTGTTCAACCCCGGGCCCTGAAGAGCCACTTCAAGATTCACCGTGCCACTCCTAACATATTCTCCTGCCCAGAGTCTGGCTGTCTGTTCTCTGCTGAAGATCGTAAGGGTCTGCAGCATCACCTGAGGCAGACCCACAAAGCAGTTCCTGTGCTTTGTTCATTCCGGGGCTGCCCCCTGCTTTTCGGGAGTCAGCAGGGAATGGAGCTGCACCAGAAGGTCCATTACCCTTTCCACTGCAGTTATTGCAGCTTCATGGGTTCCAACGTCAAACTCTTCCGGCAGCATCAGCGAAGCCATGGGGCCAGAAAACAGGGAGAACTTTCTGCTGTGCAGGGTCTTCCATCCCAGGAGCTGCTGCCAGGTAGGGGGCCAAGAGCCCACCAGTCCCACAGTCTATCTTTTACAGGAGAGACATTTGTTTCCAGTATGAATGTACTATGAGTATAAGGGAGTGTAGGCAGTGGCTGAATGATATGGGAACACATCTAGGAAACTCGAACCAGTCAGAATATGTGAAACAAAATTGTTGTCATTGTGATCCTGAGTGAAATTAGACTTGGGTTACTTGTGATCCGAAATTAGCAATATTTTCTATGATCCATTTTAGTACTTACTTTCTGAGGACAAAAATGAAAGTGTCTCTCAGTGATCGTTACCTCTAGTAGAATACCTGATATTCCCTTAGAACAAGTGAGGTTGGAGTAAGGTGTAATGTACATGCTTGTATTCCCAGCACTTAGACGGTGCAAGCAGGAGGTCAGGAGTTCAAAGTCATCTTTGGCTACATAACAAGGTTAAGGTCAGCTTAGTTATAGGATTCCCTGTCTCTAAATAAATAAACATAAACAAAAATAATAAGAGTGACATTATACAGGATAAAGTAGAGTTATTTTAAAAAGAAACTTTAGGGAGGATAGTCTTATCAATTCCTCCTTTTAGTCTTTAAAAAAAAAACCTAGTATAAGAGTGAATAGAGTAGGAAATAAAAGAAAATCAGTCAGAAGACAGGATTGTAATAGGAGTACTTGGCTTTGTTGAGCCCTCTTCCTGGTTTAATGCTTAAAGAGACCTTTAGGAGGCAACATATAACCTTGAATGATCAAATTGGCCTTCTCAATAAAAGAGTGAAACAGTCAGGATATGTTTATTTGCCTTGAGCCACCTTAGTCATTAACCCCGGGCCAAGGAAATACATTCTTCTTTTCTGAACCTCTCAGTCCTGCCCCATTTCCTGTGACCTCAAAGTTCTTAGCTTTTAAAGGGTCAGTGTCTGAGTCTGAGATTTTTTTAAACTGAATTTTTATTGATAACTTAATGCCCACATTTCATATCCTTGAGTGGAAATACATGTACTTATTTAGCATCCAAATTCCCTTCTGCTAAAAGAGGAGGAGAGTGATTCTGCTAGCTAATAAGTAAAACACAAGCTTTCAGTGTTGTCATTGACTCCGATGTTGTTGTTGGCCTCTTTGGACTTTAATTTTTATGTGTCTTCAGGTCCCAAACTGCCTCCAGAAGAGGGAGAAGCTTCTGAGGATATAAGTACATCTTTACCTGGACAAGAATCAGCTGAAGAAGAGAATGTAGAGGAAGAAGAAACTAGCACCCAGCAGGACTCCCAGAAAGCCCTGGATAAAGACCAAGGGGCTCAGCAGTTGGAAGGTAATATTTGCTACTTGAAACTCTTGATGGTGGGAAAGACTGAATAATGGAGAGTCTGACATCCAGGCTCAGGTTTGGTTTTCTGTGCAGATTCTGTTCTATTTGGATGCAAAAGTCAAGGTCTAAGGCTAAGAAATAGCCCAGCAGCAACTGCTGACTTACATTTATGAATCCTTGAGTTTAATCCCAGTACTGAAAAGTCAAGGTTTAGTGGCCAATGACAAATAAGTCAAGAATTCTAGAAACACAGAACAGGGATAAATATTTTTTTGTGAGTGGGGTTTCCTTGGCAGAGAGCTCTGTTATTGGAAAATAGAGTTATGTTCACATTATACATACCAGAGATTATTTTATTCATTCATTTTGTGTGTGTGCGTGTGTGTGTGTTTGTGTGTGGGGGTATGCGCGCGTGCATGCGCACGCACATAGTTTGTCACTGTGGAGGCCCAAAGATGACTTCAGGGATCATCCTGGATTGCTTCTATCTCCTTTTTGCTTCACTGTGGGATTTCCCAGGCTCTGCCAACCAGAGCTAGAAGTGCAGGCTGCTTGCCATTTTTATGTAGGAACTGGGATCTGAACTCAAGACCTGCTTGCAAGGCAGAATCTTAACCCCTTGAGCCATCTCTCCAACCCATACAAGAGATTATTGATGACCAGCCTCTTTTGTCTGCCTCCTAAGATTCTTTTCTTAATCTTTGCTTCCCAGTTTTCTAATTTAATGGACTTTGAAACACATCCCATTGGGAGCATATTTATGTCAGGTGAATAGGAAAGATCTGACTGTATTTATTCCACCTCTGAATTATCTCAAACTCTGAGCCAGTGTTTAAAAATTTAGTGTACTTTACCTTCTCTTCTGCTCACTTCCTTTTGGGGTTCTTTCTTTCTGTTAACCCTGATCCTTGTAATTGCCTTAGTAGAACAAGGGCAGCAAGAACAAGAAGGCTTCATCAGATTATTCTCTTGAGCAGCTCTAAACAGAGGTTCAAATATAGCAGGTGATTGGATCAGGCATGCTTCAAGTTCTCCTAACACTTGAATTTCTTAGCTCCTCTTTGAGGCATCTATTTTAGCTATTTCTTAGCTCCTCTTTGAAACTCTATTGTTTGGTTTTTCTGAAGAGAAAGGCCACACAGCATTTTATCTGGGCAAACTGATTTTTATTATCTGGCCAGCCACTGAGCTACTGAAGAATTTCACTTCTGTCTGCATTCCCTCCAACAGATGTACCTTCTGGTACTGAGACGATCTTCAAGACACACATGTGCCCAGAGTGCAAGCGCTGCTTTAAAAAGCGGACCCATCTGGTAGAGCACCTGCATCTCCACTTCCCAGACCCAAGCCTCCAATGCCCCAACTGCCAGAAGTTCTTCACCAGCAAGAGCAAACTCAAGACCCATCTGCTGAGGGAGCTGGGCGAGAAAGCTCACCGTTGCCCGCTGTGTCACTACAGTGCAGTAGAGAGAAATGCACTCAATCGCCACATGGCCAGTATGCATGAGGATATTTCTAACTTCTACTCAGATACCTATGCCTGTCCTGTCTGCCGTGAGGAATTCCGCCTCAGCCAGGCACTCAAGGAGCACCTCAAGAGCCACACGGCAGCGGCTGCAGCAGAGCCATTACCTCTCCACTGCTTTCAGGAGGGCTGCAACTACATTGCCCCTGACCGTAAGACCTTTGTAAAGCACTTGAAAGAGATCCATGGTGTGCGGGCCATAGAGTGCCGCCATCATTCGTGTCCCATACTCTTTGCTACAGCTGAAGCCATGGAGGCCCATCATAAGAGCCACTATGCCTTCCACTGTCCTCACTGTGACTTTGCCTGTTCCAATAAACACTTGTTCCGCAAACATAAGAAGCAAGGCCACCCAGGCAGTGAAGAACTGCGGTGCACTTTCTGCCCCTTTGCTACCTTCAACCCAGTAGCCTACCAGGACCACTTAGGCAAGATGCATGCTCATGAGAAGATCCACCAGTGCTCTGAGTGCAACTTTGCTACTGCCCACAAGAGGGTGCTTATCCGACACATGCTGCTGCATACCGGTGAGTTTTGACAATACAATAATGATGATGAACACTAATAAGACAGCTCAAGTAGGTGCCTGTGTGCAAACCTGGTAACCTGAGCTCAGTTTCTGAAGTTCATGTGGTAGAAGGTGAGCACTGACTTCCAAAAGTTGTGTTTTTTTTTAATGTGTACACGTGTGTGCGTGTATGTGTATCAGAAGGCACTGTGTGTCCTTGTGGGGGACCAAGGGTGACTTCAGAAATCATCCTGGATTGCTTCTACCTCCTCCTTGCTTTGCTCTGGGATTTCTCAGACTCCACCAACCAAGGCCAAAAGTGCAGTCTACAGTCATTTCCACCTGGCGTTTTTACATGGGATCTAGGAGCCAGACTCAGGACCTTCTACTTGCGAGACAGTGTCTTAATCCCTAAGCCATCTCTCCAGCCCTAAAAGTTGTCTTTTGATCTTCACCTGTTCACCATGGATGGCATGCATACAGGCATCTTCTTCTCCCTCTCTCAAGTATAAATAAAATGTATATATAAAAGAATTTAAAAATAATGAGGGGCTGGAGAAGTGGCTCAGGGGTTAAGCCTCTCCCTTGCAGGTGGAAGGTCCTGAGTTTGGATCCTAGACCCCACGTATAGACGCCAGGCGGAAGCAGGGGCAGCCTGCGTTTCTGGTCCTGGTAGGGTGGAGCTTGTGAATCCTGGGGCAGAGTAAACGAGGAGGTGGAGGTGGTCCATGGTGGTTCCTGAATTCGCCCATGATTCACACACACACATGCACAATTGAATAAATAAATTTTTAAAAAATTAAAAGTAATGAGATAGTAAAGGTAATAGCTAACAGACTTTTTGTGTGTGTGTACCATGCTTCACACGTTGTTTTATTTGACCCTTGTCAGCCCTGTTTTCAAGTTAGTCATAAACTGAGTGTCATTCAGCTTAAGTGGTCAAGCTAGTATCTGGACTCAGGCAGTATGGTTTCGAAGCCTGTGCTCCAACCCTATACTGTCGTGTCTCAACCTCTAGCCTTTGACCAGTTCTGCCCACTCCTTGTCAGGGGCAGGTGGATGAATGCCCAGCCTTTTAGAGTGAAGAATGCCAAACCAGAACAAATAACTTCCTTTATAACTCAAGTTTTGGAATAGCCTGAGAGCAGGATAGTCAGCCACCCATCTGTGATCACCTCTAAATAACCTGAAAGTCACATTCATTCACCGCAGACTCACTTGGTTGGTGGCATCACTAAATTTTTGAATGACAACCAAGACTCTTTGTGACCTATGTAAACATCTGTGTGTGTATGAGACATTAAAACAATTTCCATCAAAATCTCTGGTTAGGAGGACAATTTTTAGAAAGATTTGGGCAAAACCATTACTATTCCCAGTTCATTTTTATACGTAATTTAGTCACAAAATCTCTACAAGGCTTTTCCTAAAATTTTATGTCTGTTTACAGAGTTTTTTCATATGTGTACCCCATTTTGTATTAATAATGTTATGACTGGGCTAGAGTGATGGCTCAGGTTAAAACTCTGCCATACAATCAGAAGGTCCTGAGTTTGGATCCCAGGTCCCACATAAAACTCCAGACGGCCTACATTTCTGTCCCTAGTGGGCAGAGCCTGGGGGAATCCTAAAAGGAAGCAAAAAGGAGGTAAAAGCAATCCAGAATGATTATCAAAGTCACTCTTGGTCCTCCACAGGGACACACACTGCCCTCTGATAGAATCAGATATATATACTTTAAATAAATAAAGTTTAAAAAAAAAAAAAAGAATGTTATAACCAAGGCAAGTGAAGTTGAGAAGAGACACAAATTCCCAAAGATCACAGAGAAGTAACACCAGAACCAGAAGGCCATGCTGCTTGCCTTTGATCATATGGAGGTAAATGGTGGGCACTAGGTAATTAGACAGTTAGTTCTTGAGTTTTCAATGGACCCACGGACAACTTTGGAATATATCAATATACCAATTATATGAATTCTATATTTATACATTTTTTGTTGGTGGCACAGGAACAAGGATGCCCTGGTAAGCATGCGGAGATGAAAGCACAACTTTCTGGGGTTGGTTCTGCTCTGTCACCTTTATGTGAATTCCAAGAATAAAACTCAAGTCTGTCAGGCTTGAGTGGCAAGTGCCTTTACCTGTTGACCCGTCTCATTCCAGAGATCCATATTTTTATTGCTCTTTTTTAGAAACCAGGAAGCAGACTGCCTAAAGCCACATGAACTATCATTTAATAAATAACTGTGATTTCTCTGTGTTTCGATTTTCTCACCTAAAGACTGAGGTTGAATAGCACCCGCCTCATAGTGGATGTTGTAAAGATTCATTGAGAGGAAATAATTTTATAAATGCTAATACTTACTACTATATTGGAATTTAGTAAGCATTCCTATCTACTATGTTCTGTTTCTCCTATTTCCATTCAAGAAACAGAAAGGAAGGGGCTAAGTGGTATAATTGTCAGTGCCAGCTAACTTTAACAGATCAAAGGTGTACTTTCAAGCTGGTTTTGCAAAACTCAGTCTTTACTTTCTTTTGTTGTTGTTGTTGTTGTTATTGTTGGTATAGGAATTGAAGGAACAGTGTGAGATAATTGTGACGCACACTTCATTCTTGTGAAATTTGCCACATAGCCTGGTAGCATATGAAGCTATAATTTTTTTGGGGGGGAGGGATAGTATACAGGTACATGTATGCCAAAGTATACATATAGAGATCACAGGATAATTTTTGGAAGTTGGTTCTATCTACCATGCGAACTCCACAGATCAAACTAAGGTTGCCAGGTTTGCATACAGGCATGGCACCTTTACCTGCTGATTCACCTTGCCAGTCTAACACATAAAGCTTTTGCTCCTGACTTGCATTGTGGCACACCAGCTGGAGAAGATGGTCTGTACACGTACTTGATCAATATCTGATCTGTATTCTTTCCTCTATCCCCAATATAAGGTGAGAAACCTCATAAGTGTGAGCTATGTGACTTCACATGCCGGGACGTGAGCTACCTGTCCAAGCACATGCTGACCCACTCTAACACCAAAGATTACATGTGCACTGAATGTGGCTATGTCACCAAGTGGAAGCATTACCTGAGTGTGCACATGAGAAAACATGCTGGGGATCTCAGGTACCTTCTCCAAGAACCTTATGCTAACTTAGCATCTTTTTGAATGCAACTTCTGGCTCTGTTCTTTCTTTAGTTCCCAGAGAATCTGTCTTATCCTCTTCTCTGTTCTTGCCATCTCAGATCCAGAGTTGGTCATGATGCTGCTGCTTGGGCCAGGAGAGAAGAGAGACTAGAGGATAGGACTAGAAATTAAAGTGTCACTTTGACACTGAAATTTCAGAGTCTGGTCTTGGCAAAATGGAGTCTACATTTGGGGCATCAAGGCCAGTTTGAGATTCAGACAAGTTCTTCAACCTGTGAGCACAATTGCCTGGGGACTTTTCATTCCTCCAGAATGGGAATGAAGCATAGAAACCTGCCCTATGGGGCTGTAGCCTTATCAGTTCAGTAGAACTGAGATTGGTGGTACTGTCTTGTGATTATTTTTTGTAGGAAATAGGAAAAGGATTGGGGATGTAACTCAGTAACAGAGCTCCTATCTAGTATTCATGAGACCCTGGGTTCAAGAAAGAAAAAGGGGGGCTGGAGAGGTGGCTCAGGGGTTAAGCCTCTGCCTTGCAGGCAGAGGGTCCTGAGTTCGGATCTTAGACCCCATGTATAGACGCAGGGTGGAACCAGGGGCGGCCTGCGTTTCTGGTCCTGGTAGGGCGGAGCCTGTGAATCCCATGGCAGAGTAAACGAGGAGGTGGAGGCTGTCCATGGTGGTTCGAATTTGCCCGTGGTTCTACACACACGCGCGCGCGCACACACGCACACACAATTGAATAAATAAAAAAAATAATAAAAATAAAAAATAAAAAAATAATAAAATAAAAAAAAATAAGAAAGAAAGAAAAAGGAAGCAATATAGAATCAGTGTTAGAATACCAACTCTGAAGCTAGACTGTCTCTCCTCATCTCTTCCTTTGGAACCAACCTTAGGCAGGTTGTTAACTTCAGTGTCTTGGCTTCCTTGCCTATAAAATGGAAATACCTGTTTCACATGGTAGTGAAAAGGTAGGCTCAATTAGATGATACTTACACAATACAGAGTGCAGAACCTGGCCCATACTTATTCACTGACTGTTAACTATTAGGATTAATTTATTATTGTGATTGTCTCTTCCTTTCCCTTCTTGCCAGATACCAATGCAATCAATGTTCCTATCGCTGTCATCGGGCTGATCAGTTGAGCAGCCATAAACTGCGGCACCAGGGCAAGTCCCTGATGTGTGAGGTATGTGCCTTTGCCTGCAAGCGAAAGTACGAACTACAGAAGCACATGGCTTCTCAGCACCATCCTGGCACACCTGCTCCACTTTACCCCTGCCGCTACTGCAGCTATCAGAGCCGCCATAAACAAGCTCTATTGAGCCATGAGAACTGCAAGCACACCCATCTCCGTGAGTTCCACTGTGCTCTCTGTGACTACCGCACTTTCAGCAACACAACACTCTTCTTCCACAAACGTAAGGTCCATGGTTACATGCCTGGGGACCAAGTCTGGCCGTTCCGCAATGCCAACCAAGAACCAGAGGGAGCCAGGCAATGTCTGGCTTCTCCATCAGACACAGAGCCCTCAAACCAGCTATCAACCCAACCTAAGAGGCCAGACCATGACCATGGGATTGTCCTGGAACCCAGTTTGAACCAGACCCTTCCAGAGACAAGTGATGAAGTCACCACTATAAGACAGGATGGTAATCAGGCTCCCCATGGAGGTGATCCAGTTGGCAGCCCCAGCCAAGTGGAGGTGGAGGAAGGTGGCTGCACACTACACTTAGAGGCCCTAGGGGTAGATCTAGAACCTGTGGCTGAGCCATCGCTTGAGGAGCTCACAGAAACAGCTCCTGTGGAGTTTAGGCCTCTGGATTCCTCAGAACCACTAGGACTAGAAGAGCCAGATGGACTGGAAGAGCCAGAACTGTCCAACTTTGAAGGTGTTGGGACCCCTAGCTTGGGTGCAGAAGAAGAGCCCATTCTGGAGAAGTCAGTCTCTGAGCCTCCCAGAAACCCTCTATCCTCAGAGGAAGCCCCTAACACCTTTAAAGCAACCCTGTCTGCTGAGATGGCGGCCTTGCCTCAGTTTCCTGAATCAGAGTCATTACTCAAAGTCCTGAGGAGGCAGGACAAGGAACAAGCAGAGGCATTGGTGCTCGAGGGACGGGTGCAAATGGTAGTGATCCAGGGAGAGGGGCGAGCCTTCCGCTGCCCACACTGCCCTTTTATCACTCGCCGGGAAAAGGCCCTGAATCTGCACTCCCGATCTGGGTGCCAAGGTCGCCGAGAACCCCTCCTATGTACTGAGTGTGGTGCTAGCTTTAAGCAGCAGCGTGGCCTCAGCACCCATCTGTTGAAGAAGTGCCCCGTTGTGCTCAGAAAGAATAAGAGCTTTCCCAGACCAGTTTCTCCCACTACACTGCGTCCTCAGCTCTCAGATACCCAGACCTCACAGGATACTGAAAGTGGAAAGTCTCTACCTGTACCCTCAGAGGTTCCTTCTAAGCTTCCCAGGAAGTTAGGAGTAGAGGAGTCTTTTACCATACCCTCTGACTCTACAACTACTCCTACAGGAAATTCCTCATCCACAGAGACCCCTGAGAAGTTCCGTTTTGAGCAAGGAAAGTTTCACTGCAACTCGTGCACATTTCTTTGTTCTCGGCGCTCCTCTATTACCTCTCACGTGGCTGAAGGATGTCGAGGGGGACGTGGCAGGGGAGGAAAGCGAGGAACCTCTCTGACCCAGCCTGTTGTGTCTCCCCTGAACAATGGAAACTCTGCTCCCCTGAGTAATGGGAATACAGAGTCCAACCCTGGTGATCAGGACACAACTGTGGCTCAGAAGCAGAAGCAGGCTGTCTTCTCTTGTTCCACATGTCCCTTTAGCTGTCGGCAAGAACAGGCCCTGCAGACTCATCAGACCCAGGGCTGCCCCCTTGGAGAGTCTAGAGAACTGCACTGTGACCTCTGCTCATTCACTGCTTCTGCTGTTTCTACCATGAGGCTCCATCAGAAACGAAGGCACCCCACTACAATTTTGGCCCCTAGCCCCCGGCCCCTTCTCCAATGTGGTGAATGTGGCTTTACCTGTAAGCAAAGCCGATGCTTACAACAGCACCAACGGCTCAAGCATGAGGGAGTGAAGCCACATCAGTGCCCTTTCTGTGACTTTTCCACCACTAGACGGTATAGGTTAGAGGCCCACCAGTCCCGACACACTGGTGTTGGCCGCATCCCTTGCAGCTCCTGCCCCCAAACATTTGGAACCAACTCAAAACTGCGCTTGCATCGACTACGGGTACATGATAAAACACCCACCCACTTCTGTCCACTTTGTGACTACAGTGGTTATCTTCGCCATGACATCACTCGCCATGTTAACAGCTGCCACCAAGGCACTCCATCCTTTTCCTGCTCTCAGTGTGAGGCCCAGTTCAGTTCAGAAACAGCACTTAAGCAGCATGCCTTGCGTAGACACCCTGAGTCTACACACCCCACTCTTAGCTCTCCAGTAGAGCTCACTGAGGGCTCCCTGCACTGCTCCCTCTGTGGCCTTCTGTGTCCTAGCCCTGCCAGTTTGCGAGGACACACCCGTAAGCAGCACCCACGGCTGGAGTGTGGGGCCTGCCAGGAGGCCTTTCCTAGCCGACCGGCTCTAGATGAGCACCGAAGACAGCAGCATTTCAGTCACCGCTGTCAGCTCTGTGACTTTGCTGCCCGAGAGCGAGTGGGCCTGGTGAAGCACTACCTAGAACAGCATGAGAGTACTTCAGCTGTACCCTCCAGTGGGAATGGAGATGCTGACCAGCCCCCTCTGCACTGCCCTTTTTGTGATTTTGCATGTCGCCATCAGTTGGTATTAGATCACCATGTAAAGGGACATGGGGGTACCAGACTCTACAAGTGTACTGACTGTGCATATAGCACCAAGAACCGGCAGAAGATCACTTGGCACAGCCGCATTCACACTGGTGAAAAGCCTTACCGCTGTCACCTCTGCTCCTATGCCTGTGCTGACCCCTCTCGCCTCAAGGTAAGGCCAACAGTCACATGGCAGGTAATGGAACTCTGGATTCTCTAATGTTAACTCTTACATATTTTAGCTCTGTGATTTTTAGACAGACTCCTTAACTTCTTAAGACATAGATGAGGGCTGGAAAGATGGCTCAGGGGTTAAGATTCTGCCTCAGAAGCAGAAGGTCCTGAGTTTGGATCCTAGGTCCCATGTAAAAAAAAAAAAAAACTCCAAACAGAAATGGAGACCGCCAGCACTTCCGTTTTGGTAGACAGAACCTGGGAAATCCCACAGAGAAGCAAAAAAGTACAAGTAATCCAGGATGTCCGGAAGTCACCCTTGGGCCTCCAAAGAGACAGTTTTCTCTCTCTCTCTCTCTCCCCCCTCCCTCCTTTCCCTGTCTCCCTCTCCCTCTTCCTCTCCCTCACCTCTTTTTCACATACACACACAAAGTAAATAAAGTTTAAAAAATATTAAAAAAAAAAAGGCAGTCAGGAATGGAAACACCTCCACTTCCAGCCCTGGTGGGTGGAGCCTGGGAAATCCCAGAATGAAGCAAATAGGAGTTAGAAGCAATCCCTGATGATTCCTGTAGTCACTCTTGGTCCTGCACAGGGACACACAGTGCCCTCTGATACACACACATACATGCAAATAAATAAAGTTTAAAAAAAAATCAGAATTTAAAAAAAAGAATTAAACTTTACAGAGCTTTTGTAAAGGTAAATCCCAAAATATATGCTTGCCCTATGATAAAGCATTTAATAGTTTGAAAGATAATCTGGGTAATAATAGCATTTATTAAACACAACTGTAATATTAATCCTTTTGAAATAGGAGATGGACAGCTGGGCATGGAACTCAATGGTAGAGTGCTTGCCTAATGTATACAACCTTGAGTTTACTTATCTGTGCTACAAAAAAGGAAGAGATGGGCTGGAGAGATGGTTCAGGGGAGCCTTTGTCTCACAAGCAAAACGACCTGAGTTTAGATTTCAGATCCCATGTAAAAATGCTGGATGGATATGGCAGCAGCCTGTAATTCTGGCTCTAGAAGACTGCCTGAGAAACTCCAGAGCAAAGCAAGAAGAAGGTAGGAATCCAGAATGATTCCTGATGTCACACTCGACCCTCCGCAGGTATACACACTCAAAGTGCCCTCTTCAACAGAGGCAAAGGGAAGAGATAAGATTAATAAACTGAGAATTAGAAGTTAGCTCATTCAAGAACACAATAAGAAGCTGGAAAGTTGGCTCCACAGTTCAAGTGCTTGCTGTACAAGCAAAAAGAATCAAGTTCAGATACCTAGATCCCATGTAAAATACTATGCAAGTTTGGAAGCCTGCCTGTAATTCCAATCCCAGGTGAGGCCTGGGAATCACCAGAATAAACTGGCTAGCACTATGAGTAAGCTCTAAATTCAAAAACCCAGCCTCAAAGCAGTAAGCGGAAGAGTGATCAAGAATAATTACCATTATCACAGAGGACCTCCATATACTCATGCACTCACATGTACACAACCCTGCACATACATATTTTCATGTAATTAAAAAAAAACACACACACAGTAAGAACCAGAATTGAGAGGACAGACCTAGGGAGCTCAAATGTCAGGTTGGGTTGGTATAGTTCTTGGGCACACTGTTGGAAAAGGGTGTATGGAAAGGATGGGGCAGGAAACAATGCCCATACTAAGTACCACATCAAGCAGTTATACATGTTCTACAATTTGCTCTTCTAGTACCACATGCGTATCCATAAGGAGGAACGAAAGTATCTGTGCCCTGAGTGTGGCTACAAGTGTAAGTGGGTCAACCAACTCAAGTACCACATGACCAAGCACACAGGTGAGTGTATAATTGACAGTCTTGCTTAAAGAGTTCCCCTATTCCTTGGCAAACTTGACCTCACTGAGACATTGTATATTTTCACTCAGACGCATGGCTCACATTAATTTTCACACTGGGGTAGGGGTTACATTGGAAGGGTGTATACCAAAATGGCTGTCAGCCCACTGAGGATGTATCAGAAGCAGAAGGGTAAAGCTGAATGCCTAGGCAGGTGCACTTTGCCAAAGTTCCCCAGGTGATTCACACAAAGACAAACACACATGTATCAAAAACCTTCTACTCAATTTTGAGAGACCAATGATAGATAATTGGCTTCTACATAGATGTGATAGAATTGTAAGATTGAAAGTTCCCTTATTCCTCTTCCTATGTATGGAATCTGCAAAGTGGTTTCTGTATAAAGAGTTAATGATTATGTGCCTTTGATTATAGTCCATATGTGAAGGAATATCTTTACCTCCTCTCTCTTGAGCATTTCATTTTTTACTTTAATAAGGGATTATATTTAAATAGATTCTTGCATTCTGAAATATCACATATCTAAGAGAGAGTTATAATTTCTTATTTAATTGTCCTATCATACTTGAGTATTCCTTTCTCTGAGATAACTAGTTGATTAGAAGTCAAGTCAGTCATCAGCATGTAGTCGGTACCCTTATGTCTCTTCACATTGTGATCTAGTACCAGCCGATGGCAACATTGATACCTGTATATGCAAGTACCTTATTGAGAGAAGGGCACAGAAATGTCAGACAGGACTGGAACATAAAAATATGTCATTAGCTTGCTGCTTGTGTTCTTTATATACTGGTATTGTAGTGACTTTTGTAGCCTACTGAACCTTGTTTTTCCTCTCTTCCGTGGTGATTTGTTCCTTGCCCTGTAGGACTGAAACCATACCAGTGTCCTGAGTGTGAGTACTGTACCAACCGGGCTGATGCACTGCGTGTTCACCGGGAAACACGGCATCGAGAGGCACGGACTTTCATGTGTGAGCAGTGTGGCAAGGCCTTCAAGACACGCTTCCTGCTGCGCACCCACCTGCGGAAGCATAGTGAGGCCAAACCTTATGTTTGCAATGTGTGCCACCGTGCTTTTCGCTGGGCTGCTGGCCTGCGTCATCATGCCCTCACCCACACTGACCGCCACCCATTCTTCTGCCGCCTCTGCACCTACAAGGCCAAGCAGAAGTTCCAGGTGGTAAAGCATGTGCGCAGGCATCATCCTGACCAGGCTGACCCTAACCAAGGTGTTGGCAAAGACCCCACCACCCCCACAGTACACCTGCATGATGTGAAGCTGGAGGATCCCAGCCCTCCTGCTCCTGCTGCTCCCTCCACTGGACCTGAGGGCTGATGTATACTCCACCCTAACCTCCATAAGAAGAACATGGTCTAAGATGTGAAAGCAAGCTAGCCTGAGGAGCTCAGAGCCTAAGGGAACAGCAGCTTTGGGATTTCAGTGTGACAAATCCCCCTGGACTCTGGCTACAATTCCTTGAAATTAACAGCTATATAAAAGATATACATGGACCAAAACATTGGTTTCTTCTCAAAGAGCACTGTTTTTAAGCTTGTGAATGAATTCCAGTTTCTCTGATATTGCTTCATCAGAGTGCCCTAGCTCTAAGGTCTTGGTTTTAATTCACTCTGCCTTTTCTCTCTCTTCTTGTATCAAGCCCTGTTTTCTTTTTTTTTCAGCATCTTCAAAAACAGTCGTAGCTAACTGCATGTGCTCTTGGGTCAACTGCTCTATGAAAGCATGTTAACGGAGGATGATTAATCATTTAACAGACTTGTCCAAATCCTGTCTTGACATTTCTAGACTGTCATCTTGATCTGTCTTGTCTCCTCCTAGGTCTCTGCTCTCCTCCATTGTTTCCTCACTTTCCAACTCAGAGAGGTTCTGAAACAGACCCAGGTCTGCCTTTCCTTTGTCCTTGAGACTGTCTTGACCCTTATCTTGCTTCCTACTTCTAAGTTTTTGGTTCACTACCTGAAAGCAGCTTTACCCAGTCTGCAGACTGGTTTAGCACCTTTCACTAAGGAATACAAGCATCAAGCCTACATAAAAGACAGATAACAGGAAAGCAATCTATTACTTAATAAGGAAGGCTGGGACTAATAAACCCTCTCTCCTTTTGTCCCACCATTTAGAAGCCCTGGAAACCTTGTTTTTCTACCTTTTTCCTGTCCCACATGACTACTTGTATCTCCCCGTCTTACCCAACAATGACAAACCATATGGAAGCCAAATTGGAGAAAGAAACTCTATTTACATAGACTAAGGAGGAGCTGTCCAGTGGGGACTGAGGGCTGTGCAGTGTTTTCTGGAGCGTCATTGTACAGTCCTGGGATTACTTTTGCCTAGGAGTCTTGAGTCTTGACTTCCTTCCCTTGGCTCTTGGCTTTGTGAAAGTTAGGATTTAGGGAGAATAATGCCTCTGGAGGTTTCTCTGTTCCAAGCCCCTCTGTTGCAATCTGCCTTCACACCAGAGTTGAGAGAGATTAGTGGTAACTGTATGAGACTGAGTCTGGCAAGAGGGAGAAGAGAACTCCAGCACATAGTGCACAAAAGGAAAGGAAAAATAACATGCTTGTGAAAACAAATGGGAAAGGTGAAAAATCAGGTCCTAGATTTGCTTGTAAGGAAGGACAAGGGAATTTCATGCCTGTGAGTACACAGTCCAAAGCTTGGTTTTCATCACCTCCATTTGTTCTTGAGGCATCCTTTCAGCCAGTGTATCCACCTTTGCTACGAAGTACCCACCTCAGGATTAATCTTGCTCTAGGTCTTCCCGGATGCAAATATACACAAAGATGGAAGCTGGACGAAGGCTGATGCCATCCTTGGAGAGCAGGTATATGTGGCGGTAACCTGGATAGGAGCAGGACATTGTATTAGGAAGCCAGGCAGTTTAGGGATGTTGGCTAGGAGTCCAGGGATTGTCTCACCTTGTTTCATGCAAGTACAAGGCAGGGTGTATTGTCCAATAAAATCATTTCGGGATTTCCAGTCATAATCCTTTACCACAAAACGCAATATAGCAAGTTCAGGCACCAGGACCTGGAACAATAGCGTCTGCCCCCAGTATGGATTAAAACCTGAAAGTAGAGATGGGCAGGAGTGAAAGAACAGATATTATTTACTATCTTTAGGCCTATACTGAGTTGCTTTCCCTGAATTCTTTCATTTAGGTGGCAATCAGCATTTTACAGGTGAGGAAACATCACATGCTAGAATTCTTTACACTGTTCCACATTGCCTTTTATTGGATTGGCAGTAACATGGACTGCAGCAAATGGAGGGCAGGATAAAAGGGAATCAGCAGTCTACTTTTAACCTCTTTCCCCAGTACCGCTCACCGTTGTTCTCTACGTAGCTGGTCTCTTTCTGTACTGTGTCTGCCCGAATGCCAAAGACCTCTACTCTCACCAGTGGGTCTACAATGGAATTCTCCTTGGTGTCATCCACTTTGGGAAGTTGCTGACCACTGATCACCTGCAATCAGAGCACTGGAACTTCATGAGTTCCTGCTAAACCCAGCCACCACCCTTCAGCCTACATACTCCAGAAAACATACAGAACTTGCATTATAGCTTCTTAGTTTGCAAAAAAAAAAACAGAACACTAATCTTCCATGGGTAATATATTCTGGCATTTTACCAGAAATCGTAAGTGAATCAAAGTATAACTTCAAGAAGATTTGAAAGTAGGCATACCAGTGACCACCTCTTCTATAGCAGTATAACAGGAGCTTTAAGCACTTGATCTTAATTGATACAGTCCTCATGATCCTTTGAGATAAGTAGCAGTAGTATCACCTCTGTTTTGCAGGTGAACACACTGAGAAGGTATAGAGAGGTTAAAGAAGTTGCCCATTGTTACACAGCTAAAATATTGGTTTGAAACTAGGCAGTTGGCTCCAAAGTCTGTGCTATCCTGCCTCTCATGAAGAATTTTCATGCAATTACAATCCTGTCAGGTGAAGCCAACTTTTCCCCCACCTGCACCCCAGCTATCCTAGGTTCTTCTCAATAATTTCTACCATACCTGGACTAAGAGAGTGTAGGCCTTGAAAAGATTGATGGGCCTCTCAGGATGAAAGTAACTCAAGACATCTCGCAGGAAGTCTGGCTTCAGCACATAGCCACAACCACCATTCTGACGAAAGAATCCATCACAGATGTCCATGGCAAGTCCAGCGGTCTGCATATTCATAGCCACTGAGGATCCCAGGAAAAACAAAGGGTAAGATTCACTTTGGGACCCAGGTATGATGGAGTATACTATAATCCCAGCACTTGGGAGGTAGAGGCAGGAGGACTGCTACAAATTCAAAGCCACCCTAGTCTACAGAGCAAGTTCCAAGTCAACCATGGCTATATAATAAGATCCTAACAAACAAAACTCACAAAGTGTTGGGGAGATGGTTCATTGAATAAAGTGCTTGTCAAGCAAAAATAAGAACTTCAAATTGGATTCCCAGAACACATAATATTGAATGCTGGCACATGGATTTGTAATTTTGGTTGTGAGATGGGAGGTTAGGACAGGAAAATGGAAGCTCAGGGGCCAGCTAACCTGGCATATGTAACAATGAATAACAACAAAAATCATCTTGAGTTGGAAGGTGAGGACTTGAGGTTGGCCTTGGACCACACTCCTGCATTGTGGCATGTGCACACATATATATTCATGGGGACTTTCTAGTCCCTCTTGCAGAAGGTTAAGACAGATACAGGATATAAGGGTACCTATTGAGAACAAGATAACTTGACAGGTCAGAGTACTTGCTATGTGAGTCTGGCAACTTAGATTTGATCCCCGGAACTTGTAAATGTGAAAGAGAATAGACTCCACAATTTGTCCTCTGATCTCCACACATGTGCCTACCTCTATCCCACATTACTAGGAGGTAGAAGCAATCTAGAATGATTCCAGAAATCACCCTTAGTCTTCCACAGGCATACACAGGGCCCTTTGATACACAGTAAAGAAAAAAAAAGTTTAAAAAAATTGTTTAAACTAGCTTGGACCACATTATAGAGCAGATCCTCAAAACAAAAAGTATGCCCCTGTTGGAAGCATCTCAGAAAACAACACTGTAGCACACAAAGCAATCCCCTGACCCTATTTCAACAAGGGAACTCATCTATCAGCTGCTCTTCTGCTCTCCCTGTTCCTGCTGCCTCCTCACCCATCTGGCAGCCCACATTCCAGAGTTCTTGGGGGTTGAAGTTGGATGAGTCTGTCCTCAAACCACTGGGGTACACACGACTTAACTGCCAGGCATTGTGCTGCACAAACTCATTGCCTGTAAAAGGGTACAAGGAGAGAGAGAAAAGTTGCAGGTATCCAAAGTAGATCCACTTTCCTATCCCAAGAACCCCATCCACTCCATTCTTGAAATCTAAAGCTGGCTCCAGAGGCTTCGATGTGGCTCTACTTTGTGTCTTCTAGAACAACTTTCGCCAGATTTCTCCCCCACTTTGTGTCAACTAATCATAAATTGTTTCTCTTTGTGGGCTGGGGATATAACACAATAAAGTGTTTGGTTATATAGTCAAGGCCCTGCATTTGCAGCATAACTAGGTGTGGTGGCACACACCTATAATCCTAGCACTAGGGATGTAGAAGCAGGAAAATTAGAAATCTAAGATCATCCTCAACTACATAGCAAGTTTGAAGACAGACCCTAAATGAATTCTCTTTGCCTTCTTTAAGAAGCTTCTTAGCTCCTTCATTTCTCCCTTTGTTCCTTTGCCTTGTTTCTAGGGGCCTACCTGTCTACCCACCAGGTCTGAATCTATTATCCCATTTCCTTCCCTTCCATTTGCTACTGACCTGCCTCCTTGATGAGGTTCTTGGCCTTGGTCTCAGAGAAGGATGATATCTCATAGAAGTGATAGTTTTTTTTTGAATGAATAAAACTTTGGAAGGGGACAGCCCTCAGATAGACGACCAAGGCAGACAGATCTGGGCACAAAATGGTTGTCGATTTCTGCAGGAGAAAGTGGAGAGGAAGATGGAATTAAGAACTAAGCGATGAGGAAAGAAGATGCTTAGGCTGTCCAACCTAAGCCTCTGCCCACTGCCTCCCCACTGCATTCTCCCTCCTGCCTCACCTGCTCAGAAAAGAGTAGGGGCCCAGGATTGGAACTAGGAGAATGGGCCATAATCTGACACCAGATAGGCAGACAAAACGTCGGGCACGTCACAACCTGGGGATTGGAGTGGGAATAAAGGCAGTCTGCATATACTGCTGGGATTAGTTTTAGCATCTGGGTTTATAGAGGGTCTGTTCTATGTTACATCTTGGATAACAAGTCTTTACTATTTTAAACTGACAGGCAGAAGCTTCTCTGCCTCTCTTTGAAAACAATGATTCATATTTGGTAAAACATGTAAATGTATCCAGATCAAATTTTGCAAGTAGCCATGAAATTTACACCTTCGAGGATTGGGAGGAGGTGATGTCACAAAACATTATCTTTGGATTTATCTCTTTAATTCCCATTTCCATCCCTAGAAATGGCAAGAGATTTAAGCTCCACAGCCTCGGATACAGCAGGACAAGCAAGAAGTGAGCAGAGGGAGTCAAATGAGTGCACAAGAGAGAAATGCAGGTTTTGAACCCAGATCTTTAAGATGCCACCCATTGTACCCCTTCTCTCTTATTCCTCCTCTTCCCCATACAGAAATAAAGCACCTCCTCTTCCTGCTGATCCTTGGTTTCTCTTCAAACTCAAGCTTTCTGAAAAGCTTTCTCTAAGCCCACTGTAGCTGAGCTTGAGAATATAATTATCATTCCAGTGACCCTATTCAGTTAACTAAACACACACACACACACACACACACACACACACACACACACACACACACACACACCAGTGGGCTTCAAACTTTAACTACTCTGTCACTTAGCTCCTCTATCTCTCCCTAGCTTTCTTGTCTTCTTGCTAAGGACTTACCCGTCTATGTAATAAGCCTGAGTCTCCCCATGCCAATTGGACTCAGGAGACAGTCAAATGAAGGCTTTAATTAGAATTGTTCTACACTTCTTGTTGATATTAAGCTTTCATTTAAGGTTTCACTTCAGGGACTTGTGAGATGACTAAGGTGGTAAAAGGATCTGCTCAAAAACAGCAGTCCAAGTGTGGTCCTTGGAAACCCACATGATGGAAGGAGAGAGCTGTCTTCTGAAAAGTTGTCCCCTCAGCACACACATGCCATAGTGCATGTGCATCCCCCATATCTCTAATACTACAAATAGATATGTGTATGGCCACATGTGGAGAGCAGCTGCAGTACAAAAGGATCATAGAAGAGCCATTATAGCATGAGTGTGGATGTGGCCTTGGACAGGACCCTGTCTGCCTCAGTTCTCCAGGTAAAAGTTGTTTAATTTGACCCCCCTACCTTCAGAACACATTGAGTGCTGAAAAAAAACCAGCCTTTTATTCCCATGTCCTTGGGACCTGCTGATGATTAGTATTTAGATTATCTATAAATAAGCACAGGGACCAAGTGGTGGCTATTGTACTCCACCAGCCAACCTGATCCCCAGCTTTTATCTATGAATTTTTGTCTTTTTCTCATTCTTGCATCATACCAACAGAGGAACACTGCACGGATCATAGCATATATTGCATATCACAACATGATACCACAGATACATTTATGCCCTTTTATTGAATGCAAAGATCATCTTCTTCTCAGCTGTCTACCTAGCTAGCTCTAGTCTCTTAAGAAACTGGCCCTTAACTTGAGATACATGCTGACTAAAAGCAATGGCAGAAGACCAACTGGCATACCTTCTTCTGTTTGTCAGTCTTTGCAGGCTCAGAATCAGGCTCCATCTCAGCACTGGAGTCTAACTGCAGCTCCAAAATCTGCTCTTTCTCCTGCTCCTCTTCCTCTTCCTCAAGATCCTCAGTTGCCCTTAACTTCTTCCCCTTCACCAAGATCTTCCCTCGAAGCTCCTAAGGGACAAAGATGAAGATGTCCAGTTACTTCTCAGCTTTGGACCTTCCTGAGGACACTGCAGGCCCACTATTCTCAAAGACAGAAGGAGAACATAGTGGCCAGAAATTCCCCACAGAACCACTGCTTTGTAAGTTAATTTGAAAATACTATTAGAGTGGGACAACTGGTAAATCTGAAGAAACTAAAAAGAACCAGACCATTGGCTGCCAGCAGTGGTGGCCACTCCTCAGTTTTCTGGCACCAATGGACAGGGCATGGGAGTGGGGTACTGGTTCTGATGAGATTACAAACAATTCTTTATTATGTGTTTAAAAAACAAAACCTAAAAGCATCTTAAATAGAGACCATGAATTGAAAAAAAATGCTACCAAAGGCCAGGAAGATGGCTTAGCAGTTAAAGTGCTTTCTGTGCAAGCCAAAAGACCAGAGTTTTGATACCCAGGTAACACAGAAATGCCAGGCGAACAGACCACCTGTAATTCCAATCCTCTAGAAATCTCTAGAGCAAACTGGCTCGCTAAATAGCTCTATAGGTGA
Source organism: Typhlomys cinereus (assembly GCA_023101885.1). Taxonomy (NCBI): domain Eukaryota; kingdom Metazoa; phylum Chordata; class Mammalia; order Rodentia; family Platacanthomyidae; genus Typhlomys; species Typhlomys cinereus. The sequence continues at coordinate 164,939 of JALPQD010000910.1, read as the reverse complement.
GCTCTGGATTTAATTGGAGACCCAACCTCAAAACAATAAGGTGGAAGAGTAATCAGGGATGGTTCCTGATATCACCCAGGGTCCTCCCAGAAGCATGTGTTCTCATGTGCATGCATACCTGTACACAGGTGTACACCAACCCTCATGCAAACATGCATATACACATGCACATGAAAAAATGCAATAAAGAAGTTTGAAGGATATACTTTGCATGGCTGAACACCATCACTCCCAGAAAGTCATGGATATTTAATTTTTTTAATTTTATTTATTTTTACATCCGTGTGTGTGTGTGTGTGTGTGTGTGTGTGTGTGTGTGTGTGTGTGTGAGAGAGAGAGAGAGAGAGAGAGAGGGATCTGTGTGTCCCTGTGGAGGACCAAAGTGATTTTGGGAATTATCCTGGATTGCTTATTTCTTTTTTGCTTTTCTCTGAGATTTCCCAGGCTCCCTCCACCAGGGCCAGAAGTGCAAGTTGCCACTATTTCTGGCTGACAATTTTATGTTGGATTTGGGATCTGAACTCAGGACTTTCTGCTTGCAAAGCAGAGGCTTAACCTCTGAGCCATCTCACCAACCTGGGTATTTAAATGGAAACCTAATTGTTAAGTATGGGATACCTCCCTAAGAGTTATTGGTCAGGGAGGCCCCAAAGGCTCCCAAAACAACACAAGCTATTGCTATGTTTTTTGGTTGCCTACCATAACTAAATGGTAGGACCTATTGCTGAAGACACCACATGCTTTTGTTATAGAACATAGAGAAATTAAGATAAAACTGACTGAAAAATTTTCCCCTGCTGATTATCTTTCACAGTGCCAGAAGGTACTATGTAAGCTTCATGGGGAGAAAATATATCATGCTGCAATAGCAACCTAGAAAGCAAGATTTTAGGTTGTAACTATGTGACTGTTACTGGTGTTACCAACCACTTTCTGACTGGACTTGAGGCCTGCTCACAGGAGACTTCATACCTACAACTATAAACCTGGTCAAAAGTCCATAACTTGCCCCATGGAACCTGCTATGGTTATGGACATGTTGTCAAACTACCTCCTAAAATTTACGTTTATACCTCTAGATTACACAAATTAGTACTGCTCTCACCTGGGTCAGAGTAGAGTCTTTCTTCAGTAGGCAGTGTTTACTGCAGACACCTAACTGGTCAGAGTGCTGAGAATAAGTGAGTCCCTAAGTGGGACATCTTTTTTTAGTTTTTATATGTGAGGGGGTACGTATGGGTGCAAATGCACATATATGTGAATATGCATATGTTTAAAGGACCAAGGTTGACACTGGGAATCATTTTCAGTCACTCTTTTACTTGTTTTGAGCTTGCTTATCGACTAGTCTGGCTAGCCAGCTTGCTCTCAGCATTCCTATACTCCATCTTCCAGGGGCTGGAATTACAGATGGATTGCCACACCTACATGGCGTCTGGGGATCAGAACTCTAGTTCTTCAATCACTAAGCCATCTCTCTAACTCTAAATGGATGATCTTTAAGAATCCCTTTCTTCAAGACTCACATTGAGGAAGACAGGGCTGATACATGCCTAGAATCCCAGCACCTAAAGCCAAAGCAACAACAAAATCAAAAGGCCCTTCTTTTCAATGTTTGTCATGAATCATCTCACTCATGTAATTGTTTGTGTTCATTCTCTTCTGTTGGTTAAAGTATAATTTTGTAATTGGTATTTTTTTCTAGAGGGTAACTGGCAACAATAATAATTGTCAGGATGCAAATTCATTCTCTCTCTCTTTCTCTCTCTTCTTTAGGCAGGCTGTCCTGCAAAGTGGCCTGGAATTCACTATGTAGCAAAGATTAGCCTTGAACTCTTCTTGCCTCTGTCTCCTAAGTACTAGAATTACAGGCATGTATAATATCTGGCTAGAATGCAAACTCTTGAACCCAGAAATTTTGCTTCTAGGAGTCCATTTTAAAGAAAAAATAAGTAGAAAAAGTTATATGTACAAGTTAAAAATTATTGGCAACCTATGTGCCTACCAACTGAATAAATTAAAACCATAAAATGAAATAGCACACTGTAGATATATTAAAAAGGAAAACAAATAAATGAAAAGCCACTCATGACAAGAATATGAAAGATTATTCCATTTGTGATTTTTCTAATATAAATACACATATATGTTTATATAAGGGTTGTGTATGTGTGTGTGTGTATATCAGAGGACACTGTGTGTCCATGTGGAAAACCAAGGGTGACTTCAACAATCATCCTGGATAGCTTTTATCTCCTTTTTTGCTTCACTCTGGGATTTTCCAGGCTCTGTCCACCAGGCCTGTAAGTGCAGGCCACTGCTGTTTCTGCTTGGCATTTTTATGTGGGACCTGGGATTCAAACTCAGATCCTTCTGCTTGTGAGGCAGAGTCTTAACCTCTGAGCCATCTCTCCAGCCCTATATAAGTTTTATTATTTTAAAGGCTATAGGATCTGGGTATGTGACTCAGGTACCTAATATGCTTACCTAATATGCATGAAACCCTGAGTTCAATCTCCAGCATTGCATAAACTGGGCATGATGGCAAATGCCTAGGAAGATCTGTCTTGACTACCCAGGGAGTTTAAGACTAGTCTAGCTGCATGAGACTGCCTCAAAGTAAATAAACAATAAAGTTGTCACATATTAAAGAGCAAGTCCTTCCATTTGAAGATAGAAAAAGGAACAAGAGAGAGAAGAAAGAGCCATGAATAGAAATGTGAAAGTCACCATATGTGGTCCCTACCTCTGGTGAGGGCAGTTGATTGATTACTGGCCCATCCAAGGTGGTGCTCAGCAGCTGCTCGCCCAGGATCTCAGTCATATATTGTGCCATTGTCTGCTGCTGCTCCCAGCTGCAATGGTTCTCCAAAGACAAGATGAGCGGATAGTCGGATGTCTGGAGGGAGAGGAAATGTGCAGCCAGAGCTCCAAACCCAAGAACCTTATTGTCCAAACACTTGGTTGCTAAACTGTCTCCCCCATGAATGAACTCAAATAAATGCAGCGATTACTAAACTCCTCCAACCCCATTAGGTCTCAGTGAGAACTTGATGGATCTGGGATCTCTTCATTGGCACATATGCATATTACAAAGATCACTCTTGGGAACCCAAAGTTTTATACCTATGCCCAAACAGACCCAAATTCCTCTGAGACCTTTGAATTTTCAGGCTCAGAATGGCAATCAGACCATCCCCCTCATTACACACACACACACACACACACACACACACACACACACACACACACACACACCCCGGGCCATTTGCAATAACCTTCCTTTCCTCCACCCTTCCACCTTCACCAGATCTTGAGTCAGCCACACTCTCAGACACTCTTGCCTTAATTAGTACTGTTTCCCACCTAGAGCTACTACCTGAAAGGCATATTGTGCTACTGTTGCCAAGACATCTTTGAACAGGATACGGGAGGTCAAGGTGTGTCCGTGGTAAACAATGGGTTCCCCACCAGGTCCATCCCATACATCCACCTCCACGCAGCGACACCCCCGCTTCAGTGCTCTGCAAGAACCCCAAACAAGCCCCAGAGGGAGGAGAGGTCAAGGTCTGATTTTCCACCTAAGGACCCTCTGCCCACACTGGAAAGAATAGTGTTCAGTAACACTTACCTATCCAAACCCCTTCAAGCTACATCTTCATGGAAACTTCTCCATTTGCCGGGACATGGTTATAGCTCACATTGATTTCCATACAACCCAGTTCACAATCCTCCTTAACAATCCATTGCACAATACTTCCATTGACTAGTAAGTACATACCAGTATAACAATTCTTAGTAAGTCTGCCCCCCTTATCTTGCTCCCCTCTTTCATTTTGTTTTGGTTGTCTTTTGAAAACCAGGCCAGTCTAGAACATGCAATCCTACTGCCTCAGCCTCTTGAATGCTGAGATTACAGATTTTGCTACTCTGCCCTTTCCAAGTGGGCTGAAGCCTAGGGCCCGCTCATGCCTCATCACTGAATTACATATATTGTCAACGCTTATTTTCACAGCTGCACTTCCTAAAGTGCAATCCTGAAGTTTCCTTTGTTTTGAATAAAAGTTCTCATTTTTGCATCCTTTAAGCTACTCATTTAGCCACTATCACTAGTACTATATCTTGATTATCCAAACTTGCCTATGATTAATTACAATAAAGTAAACTTTCATTTATTAGTCTTATGTGTGGATTATTTTATTTAATCTTCACAACGACCCTAACAGAATAGGTACTACTATCATCTCTATTTCATCAATAAGGAAATCAAGGCACACAGAGATTAGTTATGTGGCTCCAGAATACTATTTACAGTTAGAATTTGACCTAAAATGAACTAACTCCAGACTGATGTTTTTTTTTGGTTTAGTTTGGTTGATTAGTTGGGTTTTTTCGTTTATTTTTTGTTTTGCATGTGTATATATGTGTCTGTGTGCATCAGAGAACACTGTGGTGTGCCTGTGGAGGCCCAAGAGTGACTTCGGGAATCACCTTCTCTTTGCTTTGCTCTGGAGTTTCCCAGGCTCTGCCTTCCGGGGCTGGAAGTACAGGCTGCCTGGAATTTTTTACATGGGATCTAAGATCTGAACTCAGGACATTGTATTTTCAAGGCAGAGGCTTTAACACCTGAGCCATCTCCCTCCCATAACTCATGTTTTTAACCTGTGTTCTACTGCCTTCTCTTTAAAGCATTCTGCTTTCTTGCTCAGAACAAATATGTCAAAGGTTCCCAAGTTCTGAAAACTTCATAGCTGGTGAAAGAGACATAAATTTTATTTATCTGTAGATTTTCATTACCATTCTCATGCCAAACTTCATTGTTTTCTCCAAGTGCCTCAGGTATGCTGGGATCCTCAGTCCCTAAACCTCCTCTACCCCTTTTCAATCTCTTCTATCCATTGTCAGATCCCTTTAATTTCTCACAGGTGATCCATCTCATGAGCTGGACTTCTTGTCTACCACCACTGTACCGTATGTATCCTTCGACGCTGCTCTGGCCACAAAGCTGGTCCCCCACTAGATAGGTGTTGTGAGAGGAATTAATGAAGTAGTGGTTCAGAGGCTGGGTCATATCCTGGTAGACAGGGAGGCAGTTTGAATTGAAGATCTCTCCATCCTTCGAGTTGAGGTAGCTGAGAAAGCCATCCAGACTCAGCACATGCCGCAATTTGCCTAAGGTGTGGTATGGAGAACACTAGATTGAGATGTCTTAGTAGGAGATTTTACATATATGCATCCCATTTTCCAACTCCCTCTCCTAGGGTTATACTACTTAGATGTGTGCCCATTCCCAAGCTGTACATTCCAAACTTGTCCCACCTTGCATCTTAAGGTCATTCCAGGCTTTTGAACCTTAGACTTTTCCCAACTCCTTGGCCCATTTCCATTCTTAAGAATTTCTTAAAAATATTATTTCTATCACACACACACACACACACACACACACACACACACACACACACACACACACACAAAGATCATTCTAGCCAGGCCTGGTGGTACATACCTATAACCCAATACTTTGAAGACAGAGGCTGAAGGATCTTAAATTTGAGTTCAAGACCACCCTGGACTACATAGAGTGAGGTTCTATCTCAAAAACAAAACAAAACAAAAAAAAACACTGTGATCCAGTGCTATCCAACAGAAATTTTCTGTTGTGCCATGTTGAATCCAGTCTCTGGATACATGTAGCTATGAACATATAAAACATGACTTTGCATGACTGAAGCACTAACTTTGAAATTTTCTTTGACTTTGGTCAATTTGAATGTCAATTGTCACGTGGAGCTCAGAGTTATCATAAGAGGCAGCACAGAGACCAATCTAAAGGGATAAGTGTATTGCCAGGAAACTGAAGCACAGAAAGAATCCAAGTAAGAAGTTTGACAACTTGACCAAAGTACATGCATCTTTTTCCTTGGGCTAGGCAGGTACATGACCTATGACATGAGGTTTCTTCTTTCTGTCAATGCTTCTATGTGGTATTCTGGGGGAGTCTTTATCAACATCTCCTTAGACTATACTCTTGTTAAAGAAAAAGATCTTTGATTCCCTCCTTAGCCCTTGTCCATCTTAGCATGGGCTTCATATAATAGCAACAATGGCTTGCAGTTATTGAGGCCTTGTACCAGGCCAAGGACATTAGGGATAGTAACTAGTAACACAATGACAAGTTAGATAACTTGCCCCAGGTCACGTAACTAATAAGTGGAGAAACTGGGATTTGAACCCAGGCTGTCAGATACCTGAGCCATGGCCTTGCCCTGTGTCGCTGGACTGTGTAATCTCACTAAGTTGCTGCTGCAGCAGAAAGGCTTGGTTGAAAGTTAGGATAACCTGACCCTCAAGTCCAGCTTCCTTGTTCCAGGTTTGAGAAGTCTTAGAGATGGGATGATGGCAAGAATTTGGAAAGGATGTTTCACTTAAAGGTCCTAATTCTTAGCACTATTTCATTGGAATTACATTCCCAATACATGTATTCTGAAGGACATATTAAAGTCATCAGGAACACAGTTGATGTACACCGGATCCTACATTGGGATTAGAAAATCCTGTTTTTTACTTTCTGATCAATTTCATTTCTCCGAAGAGGCATAGTAGTACATGCCTATAATCCCAAGACATCCTCAAGGAACTGAGGCAGAAGGACTACCAGGAGTGTAGGGCCATCCAGAACTATATCACAAGACCCTATCTCAAAAATTAAAACAACTGAGTGTGGAGACACATACCTATAATCCCAGCATTTGGAAGGTGGGAGGAGGAGGACAGGGGATCAAAGTCAACCTGGACTAGGTTACACAGCAATTTCAAGACCAGCTTGGGCTACATGAGATCCTAATCCCCCCTCCAAAAAAAAAAAAAAAAAGGGAAGAAAGAACAAAATGAAAAAGAAAAAAGAAAAACTTCTGTTTGCTGAAATTATTGCCATTCTCTCTTGAAATCATTAGTATTCCAGCACTTTCTGTTCAACTTTAAATTCCTGGTGGGCAGTGTCTTTGTTTAAGCTAGATATTACTGGGCCTGGGGAGATGTCTTAGGAGTGAAGAGTCTACCTCACAAGCAGATCCTAGGTCCCATGCTGGTGATAGGCGGAGCCTGGAAAAATCCCAGAGCAAAGCTAAAGGAGATAGAATCAATCCAGTATAATTGTAAAAGTTCCCCTTGGTCCTCCACAGGCATACACAGTAAGTGCCCTCTGACTTTCTCTCTCTCTCTCTCTTTCTCTCTCTCTCTTTGTCACACACACACACACACACACACACACATGCTAAATAAATAGTTTTTTTTAAGCTAGATCCTTTGGGGCTAGGGTTAGACTGATGAATGAGAGTGCCTATATCAGTGGTCTGTCCAAGGAAAGACCACTTACTTGGTCTGCCACAGGATACCTGAACCGCCACTAGAACAGATGATCTAGAGGGAAACTTGGGACTCATAGAACCTGATGGTTGGTGAGGGGGGATGGGTTAGATCTATGAAAGGATGGATAAGGAAAGGAGGGAAGAAAGAGGAAGGGAGGAGTATAGGGATACCTATTCATTGTGCTTGCTAATTTTATTAAATAATAAAAAGCTAGATACTACTGTCTCTGTAATACTCAAGCTAGATCCTTACATAGTATACTACTTAATAAGCTTTAACTAAGACAAATAATGAATCAATGAATGAATGAATGAAAGAGAGTGAAGTCAAGACCCAAGAAACCTGAATTGTTTGTCCCTCAGTAATTTCACCTTATGCTCATTTTCATAAGAAACACAACTTAAGAGATGACCTAGGTTTGGATCTGGTTCCATTCTCATTAGTTGTTGGGTTTGAGAAAGTCATTTGATTCTTCTAAATCTCAATTTCCCTTTTTTTTAATTTTTATTATTTATTATTATTTATTCAGTTGTGCATGTGCGCGTGTGTGTATGTATGTGTGTGTGTAGACCCACGGATGAATTCGGGAACCACCATGGACCACCTCCATCTCCTCCTTGTTTACTCTGCCCCGGGATTCACAGGCTCCGCCCTACCAGGACCAGAAATGCAGGCTGCCTCCGTTTCCACCCGGCATCTATACATGGGGTCTAGGATCCGAACTCAGGACCTTCTGCCTGCAAAGCAGAGGCTTAACCCCTGAGCCACCTCTCCAGCCCCTCAACTTCCCTATTTTATAAAACAGACTTCATAATAGAGCCTAGTTTATCAAGAAGATTTAGACAGGAAAAGACATGCAGACATTTAGCAGGGGTTACTCAGCAAAGTCCCAGTATAGTATTGCTGTTAATTTATGAAATTGTAATAAGAATTAAGTTGATAAGAATGTGAAAGTGTCTTGCAGATAATTTACTGTTCATTCTGAGGGAATGAAGGGTGGAAATGAGCCTACTAAAGGAGCAAAGTAGAGGGAAGTTGAAAATAAAGAGAGCATGTTTTAGATGTACTTATTAAGTTACGAATAGTTGGTCTCATCATCTCCCAAACCCTAGACCCAGGTTGACTAGGTTCCTGATCCAGGGGCTTAAAGACTCAAGGACAGCGTAGAGAGTTTGGCAAAATCACAAGATCATAAAGCCAGCATTTAAAGACTGCAGATAATAAACACAGGGCAAAAGAATCATTTCCATTAGTAAAGAGGATTTTGTTTCCACTGAGGAGGAAACTATATCAAGAATTTCCTGCAAGTGAAGGATGTGAAATGTGACCATAGTGAAGGAAAAGGGACCTTGGGTTCTTCTTCCTTCTGAAAGATGATGAGCTGGTTCAGTGAGAGGACTAGGAAGGAGGTCAGGGTAGGGGTGGATGCAGTTTTCCCTAAGTTTGGAGAAAGACTGCTTGTGTCTGGATCACTCCCCTGTCTCGTATTTTGTCCACTGAATTCTACTTACCACTGGCTGAAGGCTCATAGCGATCAATCAGTTCCAGAGCAAGGTCCAAGGCATGGTCTTTTTCTTTCTGTTCCTCTCTAAGGAAATCCACAAATTCCAGTAGGGTCAGCTTCTGCCCATCAGATGAAAAGTTTTCAAACAGTTCCTCAATCTCAGTTCGCTTAGTCAATGCCTTGTAGAAGTGCACAAACTCTTCTCCTTCCAGAGCCTCAGACTGAGACACATCTGCTTCCTGCAAGAGAAATATTGGGGGAGCCAATGAATACTTCAGTGAGAAATTTTGCAACCTTCACTACCCTGAAAGGGTACCTGCGTGTGTTGAGGGGTGCACCTGTATGTGTATGTACATGTGTGTGAGTGGATGTCAGAAGTCAATCTTGGGTGTCAATCCTTAGGAGCTATCCACCTTTTAAAAATTTTTACATTTATTTATTGTATACGTTCTATGGCACACATGTGGAAGTCATAGGACAACTTGATTATCTCCTTCCACCTTGTGGGTTCTAGAAATCAAATCACGAGACTTGGCAACAACAAGCACTTGAATCTTAAACCAGCTGCACCTTACTTGCTTGCTTGTTTGTTCTTGAGACAAAGTCTCTTACTAAAACCCATGGCTTGCAAATTAGGCTAGGCTGGTCTGCCAGCAAGTTACCTCTGTCCCTCCCCAGTGCTGGAATTGCGTGTATCACCACACGTAGCTTTGACACGGGTGCTAGGGGTGGAACTCAGACCCTCATGCTAGAATGGCAAGTATTTTCCTGAGTGAGCTACTTTGGCCCATATGAGGGTAATCTTAATATGCTTTCATATTACACAACTGACATTTCACAGTCACAGACGCTTCTCTAGTAATAAAAGGCAAAATTTTAGCTATATCATTTGCTACTAGAGAAAATTTTCAAGCAGAAAGATTTTCTAAAGGTATCTGAAAGATCAGATAAGAGCCAGGCATGGTGGTACATTCCTGTAATCTTAACACTTGAGAAATAGAGGCAGGAGAATTAGGAGTTCAGATATATCCTCAACTACACTGTAAGTTTGAATCAGCCTGGTCCACATTAGAATGTGTCTCAAAAAATGGGGGAAAAAACCCAAAAAACATTCAAAGATACCTCTTACTGTTTACTTATGTTCCAGTTGGACTTTTGAATGGGCACCTGTGAAAATCTGATCATAGACAGAGAGCTCCAACAAAATAACATCCTGTTATTTTTCCTTTCATAGCATTATGACTTTCTTTTCCAACATGACTGAATGGGAAGAATCATTCCCTACTCTTCCCACTGAGTTCATTATGGTGATGCCATTCAGTTAAGATTCAATAAGAATGTTGTTGAGTGGGGTTAGAGGTCTTCTGGCTAAGTGAAAACATGGCCTGACTAGCTTTTCCAATTCCTTCCCTAACAGACACACCTGAAAAAGACGGAAGGCATATTCTTGGTCCATCTCCACGTTCATCAGAAGCAGCAACCTTTGAACTTCATGGAACGTCATCCGACCATCCTGGTTTTTATCTCCACGCTGAAACCAATCACTCAACCATCCAGCTCTGAGTCAAGGCAAAAGCACTGTATACATGTGTGCATGTGGTTTATATGTGTGTTAACAACTGACATGACTCCCTTCTTTGCTGCTAGTCCCTCTGCCACGCCAATCCATTTTCCACATAACTTCTCAAATAACCTCTCCTGAGCACCAATCTATCTGGTTACTTTGTGACAAAAGTGCCTACAGAGACTTGGGTATTCCCTACAGAAAGAAATGCAGAACCTTCAAGACAGTAGTTAAGATCTCCTTCACCCTTAATTTCTAGCCAAGCCAGCACACATTCTGAAGGGGTACACAACCCAGGAATCTCAAAATGAACCTAAACCACTGAACCTTCAGGCAGTGGTTTCCAACTCCTGTGATTGTTATTATTACTGAAAGCTCTGGTCAGTTTTCAGGGGCAGCACTTGTTTGCTCTTCTGCCTCTCACCCACCTTTCCTTCAAACCAATATTCCAATTTCTTTTCCAATTCTGCCCGTCTTCCATCCATTTCTCCTTAAGGGATCTTCAGTCTGCTGTCCTCTGTCTTTTCCCATACCACCTGGACCCATCAACCTTCTGTGTGTCCACCTCCTTCCCAGTTTTCTGCATCTGACTCTTTCAGTAAACCCTCCCCAGTCCCACACATTGACACCATCTGGTTGATACTGGTCCAGGCGCTCCTGGTGGTCCATGTTGGTGACAAGATCCACTAACAGCTGAAGTCCTCGCATCCAGATCTGGGCCTCCTCAACACTGCTGGCCACTAGGTCCAAGTTGCGGCGGCGGCCATGAAAGACAACAGTGAATCCCTGCTCCAGAGGGAACTCTCCTGCCAGGTTGCGCAGCAACTCAGAATCCTGTGCTTGGCGTATTGTTTCCACATCAGAGATTGAGACTGCCAGAGAAGAAGCAGATGGAACTCTGAAGATTGAGAGTCTGACAAATTGCAGGGGTCCGGGGCAAGGCATGAAGATGCAGAGAGGAGAAACACAAGTCGCTGGAATCTGCATCTCCAAAGACATTCATACAGGGAGATGTAGACCCAGGGATTCTGGGGTCTACATGAGTTACTGTTGTGGGTTATTTTTTTTTTTTTGGCAGCATAGCATAGCAAGTGGCTCTGCTAGACCACCAGCTGCAAACTCGCTTTCAGTAGTGTCCTTATCTTAAACAATGAATAGTCCCTATCCATGACTAGTCTCAATAGTTCACAGGAGAACTCGTAGGGATGACAAATGGGAGCACATCCGTAGAAACAGTTACCAGAGCAGTATATGCTTGTGTTTCAGGTTTGATGTTCTCCTTCTTTCAGATGTCTGGGGTGGAGGAGCCAGAGAATTCTTCTACTTCTTTACCTTAGCTAGGGCAGGTATGGTGAGCTTTGATAATATTTCTAAAGCAGACTGTTTTAGTTGTATTCTGTGATTACATTTTTAGATCTGTCATGAAGAATTTGGCCAATAGGATATACACTGTTATGATGCATTTTATATTTAAAATATTGAGATGGTTAGCATTTATTAAATGCATCTGGGGTTCAGATCTCATGGTAGATTCTTTATACATTAACTCATTGAGTCTCTGAAATCAAGAGACAGGTACTAGTTAATTCTCACTTTACAAATGAAGAAAGTTAGTCCAAATTCAGCAACTTCTCCGAAGCCACTCGGCCAGAGCATGGCACAGGCTTTATTCCAAACGGGTTGATACCTAAGATCATAGTCATTATTTTAGTAAAATAAAGTCATGATTTACTGCATCTTACCATGTGTTAAGGTTCTTCTAAGTCCCATATATACGGTGACTGATTTAATCCTCATTACAGTCTTACAAGGGCAAGTACTGGCTCTGATCTCCTTGTGTAGACTCACAAGTGGGCCTGCACATCATAACACTCCTGATTCTGCCCCTTCTTGCAAAATGCTGAACCCACAGATATCCAGGTCACTTACAGGTGGGTTTGGCTTTGCCCCCGTCAGGCTGTGCTTGCCAGATTGTCATGCCGTCGTTCTGAAGCTTGAAGTATCTTAGCTTCTTCCAGCTTTTGGTCCTCACCTTGCGCATCACCATGCCTTCTTGCATCAACAGCAGATCCTGATCAGTATTCAGCCCTGAGCCAGGAAAAGCAGGAGCTAGGTAGCCAGTAGGGAGGGCAAAGGGCCCAGGGGAGTTGGAGAACTCTGTCCAACTTCCTTTCTTTCCCTGGCCTTTCCCCCAAGTCCTTTTTCCCAGCAGGGTTACTCACGTTCTTGGATCTGGGACATCATCACCTACTTACTCCACCAGCTGGTGCCAGAGTCACCTGAAGGAACAAATCAGAGCAAAAGAGTTTGAGTGAATCCAGGAGCTCCAGGAAACAAGAGAAGGAAACCCAACATCTCCTTAGTGCTCACTACCTAGTAGATTCTTCGCTGATAATCTGTAGCTATTTGTACTTCTGATTTGAATTAGATGACTCTGTGGCTTAGATAGGCTAGAAAACCAATCTCAACTTATGTAAAGATCAGAATTGAAACCAAGATAGAGTTATCGTGGTTAGTTATTAATATTTTCCATGACTATCTCCAAGGATATGTAAAGGAAACAATTGCCAAACATTTTCTTCCTACCCAATACTCCATTCTAGGTAGCCTCACTTCACACCTTGCTGGTTCCCCATCAGATCATCATCTTGCTGGTTACCCCCTGTCAGAATCTGGAATCTTTTCACACTAGCCTTCTCTCCTTCACCATGACCATCCCAGCTTTCCTCTTGGAGCCTTGTCCCTGCTGTCATATATCAAAGTTCTGAAGGGCTAGGGTGGAATGTTTCCCTCTTTAAATTTTAATTATTTTTTTTATTACTATTTGGGAGGGGACACACATGTGCTAGGGCATGTCAGAGGACGACTCTTGGAATTCGTTCTCTCCTTCCACTGTGTTAAAGCTGGATCTCTCTTGTTGTTTCTGACACTGTGCACTCCTGGCTAGCTGGCCCTGAACTTCTGGGTTTCCCTCTTTACACATTTCATTGTCAGGGTGTTGGGATTACAGATATGAACTGAATTTTTGTAGGTTCCAGTGATTGAACTCAGACTGGCACAGCAAGTATTTTTACCTACTAAACCATCTTACCAGTCTTCTTTTTTTTAATGATTTTTTATTATTATTTATTCAACTGTGCGCATGTGTGTGTGTCTGTGTGTGTGTGTGTCTGTGAATGTGTAGAACCACGTGTGAATTCGCGAACCACCATGGACGCCTCCACCTCCTTCTGCTTCGGGATTCACGGGCTCCGCCCTACCAGGACCAGAAGCGCAGGCCGCCCCCACTTCCGCCTGGTGTCTATACATGGGATCTGGGATCCGAACTCAGGACCTTCCGCCTGCAAGGCGGAGGCTTAACCCCTGAGCCACCTCTCCAGCCCCCTTACCAGTCTTCTTATAGAAGGAGAGAATCAACTTTGAAAAGTTGTCCTCTGATCTCCACATACACAGTGATAAATGTGTACCTTCTCTCTCTCTCTCTCAAATAAAATATTTTAAAATATGTGTGCATAATTTAGGACCTGATCAAGTTGTCCTAGTAGCTAATGACAGATTATTCTTTTTTAAAACTTTACTTATTCAGTGTGTGTGTGTGTGTGTGTGTGTGTGTGTGTGTGTGTGTGTGTGTATCAGAGGGCACATGTGCCCCTGTGGAGGACCAAGGGAGACTTGGGGAATCATACTGGATGGTTCTACCTCCTTTTTGCTTGACTCTGGGATTTCCCAGGCTCCACCCACCAGGGCCAGAGGTGCACCTTTTCTGCCTGGCATTTTTTATATGGGACCTGGGATCTGAACTTAGGACCTTCCACTCTTAACCCCTGAGCCATCTCTTCAGTCCAACAAATTTCTCTTAAGAACTAGAAGATTTAATATGTGACCTCTTTGCATCTAGGTCTAGCTAAAAAAAATTTCAACCCCTCTCCCTTTTTTTTGAGGTAGAATCTCTGGTACCCCAGGCTGACAAAAACTTCCTGTGTATTTCAGGATGACCTTGAACTCTTGACCCTCTTGCTTGTACCCCGATGTCCAGCATCATACATGGGACTGTGCTAAAGCTAACAAAGCTTAAGAAGCATAAAGCTCTGTGTTTTTGTAGAAGCTAAAGACCTGTGCTTGAATAGAAACATGTTGCAATGGTTAAGTAAAAAGTTTTAAATTTGACAATGGCGAACATCTAAAAAAGCTTTAAAAATCTCTGAAGTAGCTGAACATGAAGTATGCCTATAGCCCCAGCACTCCAGAGGCTGAAGTAAGAGGATTACTCTGAGCAGGGCATGAGGTAGCACACCTGTAATCTTAGTACTTGGGAAATGGAAGCAGGAGGATCCGGAGTTCCAGGTCAGTCCACGATATCCTAATTCAAAAAATTAATAAAAAAACACTCCCCCAATCAAATCTATAAAGGAATCATTCAGTTAGCATTCTGGTAAAACATGGTGCAGTTCAACTCTTAGTTTACAGATGATAAAACAGAAGCCTAGAAAGTGATGTGACTTGTCTGGGGTCCTACGACACATCAGAACCCTAGTTGTCTTTAGTGAGAAGACCATATAAAGTCTCCCAGAGGTGATTATACTCTTTGGTGAGAGTGGAGAATCATTGAAAATACAGCTTCTCTGACTTTAAGACCTAGAAAGACAGGGGAAGGTTAAGTAGTTTCTTGGGAGGAAAACAGCTCAGTGATAATTTCAGGAAGCAAAAATTTCACTGGCTGAGGCTGAAGATGTGATACTCATGTGATGAACATGTAAAAAGACCAAAAGGAGTATGGATGGAAGAAGAGACCCAGAAAAGCCCTTGCAGAGAGATAGAAGAGCACCTCCTTTTCTGAATGCACTGCCTAGAATCTGAGGCTTAAAGAATCTCTATGGAGACTGAAGAAGAACAGTTCATTCTTCAATTTCAGAGGTGCTCGGATTGTAAAGGGTGAGGATGGCATGGGATTAAAGTTTAATTTTCTGTGTCAACAACTTGTCTTCCCTCTTTTCTAAAATTTTAACTCCCACCTTGCAGGCATAGGATTAAGTGGTGAGTCTTAAGCCTGGAGGAAGACAATTACTTTCTCTATTCCTGTGTCCAGAAGCTCACTATGATGTCCTGAAACATTGGAAACCTGAGACATCCTCTTTGGGTGTCCAAAAACCAAACGTTTCTCACACTAGCCTTTGAAAAATCAGTTTCCCCATTGGCGTCAAACTTCCAATCTCAGGGCTTGGTCCTTCTTTCTTCCTTCTAATCCTGTTCCCATTCAATGATCACTATTTTATGTGTGGTCATAGAGTACCAGCTGCACCTCAGGGAGCCACAGTATTAGTGTTAGACTTCACTTCACAGAGGAAAGAGACTGAAGACAGAAAGTGGCCTGCCTTGCAAAGCCATTTAATGAGTGGCAGAACTATAACCAGAACTTGGGTCTATATACAACCAGTGCAGAGCTCACCACCTCTTCCCTTAGACAGGGCTGTCTCCAGAAGGCTGGTCGAAGTAAGGCCAGGAGTCAATGGGGAACACTGATAGTTTCTCTCTCCTTTGTAACATCTTCTGTGATCCCCGTATGCCACCAAATAGCTTTCCCTCTTCCTACTTTCTTGCTTGTCCCCATTCCATGCCTAACCTCTCTCCTTTCTTTTCTTCCTGGCTCACTCTGCTCTCTTCCACACCTCTACTTTTCTCTTCGCTCACTCAAGTCAGGCTCTTTGTGCTCTCTTCTTCTCCTCCTTCTCCTCATCCTTTTTCTCCATCATTTTTCCTGTCACTTCCTGCCTTTGTTTCCTTTAATTCCCCACAGCTCTGACTCTCAATCCCTTTAAGGACTTTGAATCCATCGTCCAGAAGAGAGGACACGGGTTCAAATACTCGGTAGTATGTCTTTCTTCTGGACCTTGCTTTCCCCCGTATCCCAGGAGACCAACTAAACAAAGCACTAGAGAATGTCAGTTAGAACCTAAGTGTTCTCAGCCTTGGTGCTCCCTTTGGAGTCTGAAAGGAAGGATGGTTACAACTGATGCAGATGTGATGGTGAGAAGAGGGATAAAGGAGAGGGGACACTGGGAAGGACACAGAAAACTGAAAGTAAGGAGAATGAGTCAGTCAGGCATAGTGATATCATGCCTGTAATCCTAGCACTACAGAGATACAGGTAGGAGGATCAGGAGTTAATGGTCATTCTTGGCTACACAGCAAGTTTGAGTCAACTTATACTCAATAAATAAAACAAAAAGCAAAAAGAAGAGAGAGAGAAAGAGATTTGGTCTTAAATATTAGCTCTTAGACACATATTTGGAGATATCTGAGAATACAGACAGATATATTCTCCATGCAGATAGGAGAATAGACACATAAACTAAGATGAAAAAGAAGTGCAGAGCAAGATTTGGCCCTTGACTTCCAAGTGGCTTCATATCACCTGCAGATAGACTCTGGAAATGTCAACATTAGTATCAATGACATAGTAGGAATTGGTGTATCTCTGACATGCAGGAAGAAAGATAGTCATTTTGTTTATTCCTTTGCTTTGGAGAAGGCTAGCTTGATCATAGAAAGATGACAGACAGCTGTGGTCATAGGTCATAGCCCTCAGATTTCAGAGTGAGAAGCCTCTCTTACAGCATACGTACTCCAGAGACTCAAGGCTAATCAATATCTCCTGGAGAGTGCCCTCAAATATACCAGCTCAAAATTTCCAATTAAATATTTAAGAATATTTAGTAAGCATTTTAATAAACACACTAGTGCAAAAGCAATCTGGCAAGCCATAAATTCTCCTGTTACAGACCAGGAATTTCTGAAATCCTAAAGCACACAGTCTGCTGCTGTACCAAGAAGCCTCCCTAACTCATTAAATATCCAAGAGCAAGGTACTTATTCCCAACTCTTTCTAAGGGCGTCTTACTATCCTCCCTATTTCTAGTTTTTGTCCCCATGCACCTGACAACCCTTGTTTGGTAACCTTAGCGCTCTACTAATATATCTTTGTTGAAGCTAATTCCTTTTCTGGTCTTATTGGGCTAGGCTCAGCACTCCTGGCCCTGGACAGCTAAGAGGTTCTGCTATAAAGGGGTGATTGACACAGACAGGAGGCAAACTGAAGAATCTAAGAGGATAGAGAAAAGCAGGA
The DNA here is from genome assembly GCA_023101885.1 of Typhlomys cinereus. Taxonomy (NCBI): domain Eukaryota; kingdom Metazoa; phylum Chordata; class Mammalia; order Rodentia; family Platacanthomyidae; genus Typhlomys; species Typhlomys cinereus. The sequence continues at coordinate 147,380 of JALPQD010000910.1, read as the reverse complement.
AGAGCTGGTTAAGGAGTCTCTAGGTGGGGAAAGGAGTCTAGTCCAACCTAGTCAGGGTAGGTACTCATCTGGAGGGCAGAGCCAGCAACACAGGCAGGATCGAGCCTGGGTCAGTGGCTGGCCAGAACTCCGGGCCCTTACCGTGAGTGGGAGAGCAGTCCTGTGTCTGTGAGTTCCAATGTGCTCAGCTGTGAGGTGAGAAAACCAACCTGGCTCCTTTCTCCTCTGCACGCCGCTTGCTTCTACCGTCTTCTACTGCAGTTTGCTGCTGTAACTGGCAGAGGAGTAGGGAGGGGAGCAGTGTGAGCGCCTTCCTTGGCCCAGCCCATCCAACTCTTAAAGGCCCAGGACATTGGTCATGTGAGAGAGTAGGGGAAGGATTGAGGTGGGGGGAGCCACAGGAAAGGATTGGAACTGACAGGTAACATATCTACAGGGAGGAGAAGTCTGGCTGCCCTTTATCTTGATGCCACCCCACCCCAATCTCACTGCCCCCAATCCTGCTGCTGCTCTCTAAGTGAAACCTAAGGAGTATCTGAATGGTGGCGCTCTGTGAATCACTCCTTTTCATTCTAACAGTCTCTGCGTGTAGAGGGCTGCTTTGCCCTCATTTCATCTGGCTGCCTTCCACGGTGTCTGTTTCTGCCTGCTTGCTTCTGGATTTCTGTATCTGCCTTGCAGTCTAGCTCTGCAGAAATGGACGGGGAATAAAATGAGGAGAAAGGAAGGAATGAATGGTCAGAGTGTGGAGGGACAAGTTAGTTTCTATGCATACATGTGAAACGATTCATTGTTTATGTATGTGCATACGAACTACACACACACACACACATTTTGTGCATGCTAGACAAGCACACTTAGATTCTTTCTCTAGATACATATCGAGAGAGAGAGAGAGAGAGAGCATGAGAGAGTGAGGGTCTCACATGCCCAAGCTGACCTTGAACAAACCATGTAACTGAGGATGACTTTGAACTCCTGGTCTTCCTTCCTCTTTCCCAAGGCTTCGACTACAAGCATGTGCCACCGTACTTGGTTTATGTGGTGCTGGGGATCAAACCTTTGTTTGCGCATGCTGGAAACCACCCTACCAGCTGAACCACATCTCCAGTCCTCCTCTTTCCTTCTGTAAATGTTTGTTTAGTCCCAGGACATATATTCATTTGTTTGTGAGACAGAGTTTCCTACTACAGTCTCCTGAATACTGAGATCACGGGGCGACACCTTCACAGATGTGTTAGACATGAAGTCAGTTCATGCCATGCAGGTTTCCAGAGCAGATGACATTCTTTTAGAGAAGCTCACATCCATGCTTTGGGATGTGCATTTTTAAAAATTCTTTATGAATTTTGATACTTGACATTTTTATATTTGTATACAATACATTGCCAGTACTTTCCCCTTTACTTTCTCCCTTCTTTACTCTGTTGCCTGTCCTCCTTCCTTGAATTCTTCCTCCTGTGTTTATGTACTTTTGTTCTTGTGCCCCACTAGGTTTAACCAGGGCCTTTTGTGTGATCCTAGGCTTGGAACTATCTCTTAGAGTCTAACTACCTTCTCTTTGGTACACAACTCCCTATTTTTGCCCCCTTCCCTGAGCATTAGTTAGTTGCCCATTGTTTAGCTATACTCCATAATGCCTCACAGGTTTTCTCTTCAGTTCATAGCTGACTGGGTAGGTTCATTGTAGGTTCATGGTTGCCACAGCCGTGACTTTTCAGCACTATGACATCTCCAGCTCTTTCCTCTGTCTTCAAGCTCTTCTATTCTTTACTCTCCCTCTTCTGTAAAGATCCCTGAGCCTTTAGGACTTTGGGGAATGATTCCTCAACTTTCCCTTGTTCTTGTGCAACCATGGTTCTCTGCATCCACCTCTGCTCATGTCCTCCCTTTATCTTAACTCTCATACTTTAAGATCTATGTTAAAAGTGTCTTTTTAATCAACTCCAATCACGAAACAAAAAGAATCCAAAGCAAAGGAGAGCATAGACTGGAAAGACACACAGTAGGAAAGGAAAGTAGTAAGTCCCTTAGAAGGATGAGTAGATAGCTGACATGGAAACAACTATCGAAGAAAAGGGGCCAAATTAAGAAAGGAAAAAGAAGTAGAAGATGTTATCATGACCCCATACTTCACGAACAGAATCAAGGTCCAGGGGTTTACACAGTAACCTACACTGTGCACTGGTAGGAGGGACACCAACTCTTGCTAGGATTTAGCAGCTGGCATCTGCCTTTGCTTCGCCTTGGGAAGACTGAAGTGCAGCATTTCTCAATCAGTGGATGGCATTTAAGGCTACTGAGGGGAGAGGGCACCTATCCTGAACTTCTGTGGGGGTCTTCTGTCAGTGGGATGTTTTGGTCACAGGCACAGAGGAACCAACTGTGTGGAATGTGATTCTGTGTGTTGCTCTCTGTGTGTCTAGAGGTTCCCTCAAACACCCTTCGGTGGCCTAATAGTCCACCATTAGTGATTATTTATAGCTAAACTTTTAGTCCCATTAAAATAAAATCCTCTTAAGTGAAACCCATAAAAGCCAGGATAGTACTTACTTCAGGAAGGACCTGTGGTTGAATAGAGTGCATAGCTGGGCAAGTTCTATTTTCAGTCCTGAGTGCTAACAGGGGTCTTCATTTTATAATAATTCACTAAGCCATGCATTTTATCACTGTAACTTTCTATGATCTATATATTTTACGATGAAGGTAACTTAAACTTTTGCTATTAATTTTGTTTTTGATAGGGTGAGTCGCCTTGTGTTGCCCAAACTGGTCTTGAACTTGTGGTCTCAAGTGATACTCTCACGGACTATGTGCACATGCTCCCGTGGTTCTACACACACACACACACACACACACACACCCCACGTGCGCACACACATATGCACAATTGAATAATTAAAAATTTTTATTTTATTTATTCAATTGTGCGTGTGTGCATGTGTGTATGTGTGTGTGTGTGTGTGTGTGTAGAACCATGGGCGAATTTGGGAACCACCATGGACGCCTCCACCTCCTCCTTGTTTACCCTGCCCCGGGATTCACAGGCTCCCCCCTACCAGGACCAGAAACACAGGCCGCCCCCCCTTCCTCCCAGCATCACGTGGGGTGTAGGATCTGAATTCAGGACCTTCCACCTGCAAGGCAGAGGCTTAACCCCTGAGCCACCTCTCCAGCCCCATTATTTTTATTTTTTAAATATTTACTCACGTGTGTGTATGTCTGTTTTGTGTGTGTCTCAGAGGACACTGTGCATCCCTGTGGAAGACCAACTGTGACTTCAGGAATCATTTTGGATCGCTTCTACCTTTTTGCTTTGCTCTGGGATTTCCCAGGCTCTGCCCACCAGAGTAGGAAGTACAGGCTGCCACAGTTTCTGCCTGGCGTTTTTTAGCTGGGACCTAGGATCCGAACTCAGGACCTTCTGCTTGTGAGGCAGAGTCTTAACCCCTGAACCATCTCTCCAGTCCTGTTTTTTTCATTTTTTAAAAATTTTTTTTATTATTTATTCAACTGTGTGCATCTGCGTGTGTACGTGTCTGCGTGTGTGTAGAACCACGGACGAATTCGCGAACCACCATGGGCGCCTCCACCTCCTTCTGCCCCGGGATTCACAGGCTCCGCCCTACCAGGACCAGAAGCGCAGGCCGCCCCTGATTCCGCCTGGCGTCTATACGTGGGATCCGGGATCCGAACTCAGGACCCTCCGCCTCCAAGGCGGAGGCTTAACCCCTGAGCCACCTCTCCAGCCCCTGTTTTTTTCATTTTTAATCTTACTTATTTATGAGAAGGAGAGGGAAAGAGGAGAGAGAAGGAGGGGGGGCTAGGGAAGTCAGTTCTTTTCTCCCACCATATGGACTTCTGGGGATTGAACTCCAGTTGCCAGGTGTGCACACAGGCACCTTACATGCTGAGCTATCTCACGGTTCCTCCACTATTTTTTATCCCAAGATTATATATACCTTTTGCCTCTTTCTCTTCAGCTCAGTGCTATCCAACTTCATTTCCTTCAGAGCAATGTAAGAGACAGGCTGCTGCAGTTAGCCTACGCATTGCTGATAAATTCATGACCCAACAGCTTAAGGAAACAAGATATTTTATTTAGGCTTATGATTCTTAATTACAGTTCCTCATCCAGCTTGGCAGGGGAGCTCATATGAACACTAGGAGCTGAGGGAACTGGCCACAACATATCCACAGAACTACTGAGAGAGGGACAATCCTCACTTGCTAGGCCAGCATGTCTGGCCAAATATATAGAAGGATGCCAACTTCCTTAACTAGCTCCCTCCATCTTATTCACCTGCTCAGGGATTAGTCCCATCCACTAGGCTGGGCCCTGGCTATCAATCTCTTACAGACTTGACTACCAATTCTTTACAGATATTCCCAGAGCTCTGGGCTTTCGCTGTCAAGTTGGCACCTGTAGGTAACTATGACACAGGCTGTGCTCACTTATCCCGGCGTTTCTGGGAGAATGCAGATCCCAAATATTCTGCTTCAGCGCTCTCGGGAGCACACCAGTACTGCTCAGCCCGTTTTCTGATTTGGGGGTGGGCTGGGGACTGGAGAGGCTTTCACAAGATTATGGCAAGAATGCTTAGAAGGCAAGCCCTTGGAAAGAACACAGGGTCTGATTGGATCCAGAGCAGCAGCAAACAGGGCCCGAGGCACAGGAGCTGTTGTCTGCTCCTATGCTTCAGTAGTTCCTATTTCTGCAAGCATCCTGCCGCCCCCCCCTTGTTTATTATTAATAGATACAGAAACCTGATCAGGGGAGCAGCAGCAGAGGGACTTTCTGGGAACGATGCCCAGGAAAGGCCTAGAAGCCCTAAATTGAAAAGTAGCAGCAGCTGGCAGAGGGAGACCCAAACATGGTATGATCGACTCTGCAACCCTGCCCAGACTCTCTTGACACTCGGAGTCAAACTACCCCACCTGAATCTTCCTGTTGCTTAGAAAATTCAGGCTGGAAAGTTTTAGCACATTTTCCCCAGCCTATCCAGCAGAATCATGCAAACTTCTGAAATAAAGCATTTCTTTTAAACTTTATTTGTGTCTATATATCCAACAGCACTGTACGTCCCTGTGGAGAACCAAAGGTGACTTTGGGACTCATCCTGGATTGCTTTTACCTTCTTTTTGTTTGGCTCTGGGATTTCCCAGGCTCCATCTACCAGGGGCTGAAGTGCAGTTTGACAGCTGTTTCCACCTGGCATTTTTATGTGGGACCTTCTGCAAGGAAGATTCTTAACCCCCAAGTCATCTCTCCAGCCCAATAAAGTATCTTTTGAGGGCCAACAGGACAATTCAAAATATTAGATTACTGGGCTAGAAAGATGGCTCAATCAGTAAAGTGCTTGCTGCCCAAACATGGAGACCTGCGTTTAGATCCCCACCATCCATGTAAAAGGTCAGCAGGGCAGAATGTACCTGTGATCCCTGAAGTTTGCTGGACAGCTAGTCTAGCTAAATCTGTGAGCTCCCTATTCGGTGAGAGACTGATTGAAAGAAATGAGGTAGAGGGCTAAGGAAGTAGCTCAATTAATAAAGCATTTGCCATGCAGGTATGAGGACCTGAGTTTGGACTTGCCAATGCTCATGCAAAAGCCAGATACAGAAGCCCATGTAATGGCAGCACCGGAAATGCAGAGACAGAAGGATCTCTGAAGCTAACTGACCAACAGGGGAGGGGAGAGAAGAGGAGAAGGGGAGGGGAGGAGAAGAGAGACAGAGAAAGAGGGAGAGACAGAGAGATCTGGCACATTGACATACACATACCCACGTGTGGATGTGTGTAGTCAGTAGGTCAGTAGTCAACATTGGGTATCTTCTCAATTGCTCTTCATTTTAATGTGTGTGTGGGGTATGCCTGGAAGAAAACATTGACATCATCTTCTGGCCTCTGCATGCATGTGTGTACACATAACACGATCTTCCCTTTAGGTAGAAGAGGAAGGACTCAAACAAGAAGGTGGCTTCCTGATAAGGTTTTTTCTGTTGATAAGGCCCCAGGTAGCTCAAGCAGAAGTCCAGTAGGTTCATGCTTAATACCAACAGTTGATTATGGCTTTTTTTCCTCCTCTTTTGGAAAGGGGGGGGGTTGCCTACCAATGTTTTCAAAACATTTTACTAATTTTTTTGTACATTTTCCATTTCATAAATGTTTGCTTTTACTTTTTTTGGGGGGGGGATAGGCCTCATCTAGCCCAAGCTAGCCTTGAACTGTATAGCTGAAGTTGGCCTAGAATTCCTGATCCTACCTCAGCACCCAGTGCTGGGATTATCTTTTTCCTTTCTTGATATGAAAAGCTAGAGGCTTTTTAAAAAATCTTTAGGCGTCAAAACATATTATCTTTTTTTAACTTGGTGTGCGCATTCCAGTGTATCAAAGCTAGTGACTTTTGAGTCTTCTGTGTGAATTGGAGGTTATATAATTCTTTGTGTTTCATATGTGATATAGTGAATTTGTGCTATTTTCACACCTTAATCCCAAACCTTCTCCTCTTTCCTTTACAGCCCTTCTTCTTTGCCAGTTTCCCTTTTATTTTCATCTATGTTGCCTTTGATGGCACATGCTTGAGTATTTGCTGGAACACGAATCATCGTATCAGTGGGTAATGTATTTCTCTAACAAATCAGTTTTAGCTATGTACCACAGGATCTAACATGTTTCCACTATCATTCATATTTGATTTCCCATGATTTCATCTTAAGCAATGAAATCAGAAATACAATATCCAAGTTTCAAATAACTAGGGACTTTATAGTTCATCCTTGCTTCATTCCACTGTGGTTAAAGAACGTATTTTTGAAGCTCTCTTAATGTTGAAGTTATCAATTCTAGCAAATACTCCAGATGCAACTGGAAAGAACATGTATACTGTTGGTTGGGCAGCATACTGTCACTTAAGCAAGATATGATCATTTAAATTTCCTGTTACTGCTTTGCAATTTTAAATGGTAAAACTTTTTAAATTAAATTCCACGTGTCAAGAAAGAAAAACTTCATTATATGGTGTACTTTTTTTGTGGCATTGGGAATCAAACTTTGGGCTTCGCATACACTAAGTATGTGTTTTACCTTTGAGCTACAACTCAGGATCTCTATTCCATGGATTTTTTTGTTTTTGGTTTGTTTGCAGTGTCCCTGAAGCACTGGCTGGCTTTGAATCACTGACAGTGATTTTTTTGCCTTAGTGTGTCCAGTACAGGTGTGCACTCAGAGGCCAGAGGTTGATGTTAACTGTCGTCCCCTCTCTCTACCTCAACATTATCACAGGGTCTCACTGAACCTGGAGCTTTTTTTCAAATCAGTTGGCCCAGTCCCTGGATTTCTCCGAACTCTGCCCTACACACTCATGGCTGGGGTTGTAGGTGTGAACTGCCCAGGGATCTTTACGTGGATGCTAGGGACCTGAATTCAGGTCCTCATGCTTACACAGCAAAGCACTTTATCCAAAATCATCTCTCCAGTCCCCTCCATGGCTAATGTTTTTTGAAAATTTACTTGGGAGAGGAAGTAATACACGTTCCACAGCACACATGTAGAAGTGAGGATAAGCTGTTAAGTTGGTTTTATTCTACAATGTGGCTTCTCAGGTCATCTCAGGTCTGTGGGCAGAGACCTTTACCTACTGAGCAGTTTCACTGGCCCTCCTTGATGAGTTTATATGATAGTTTTGTCCTCTTTTCCCTAATCTTTTAGCAACAGGGAATCCTATGTGGACAGTGTGAAAGCACACACACCCTTTACCCTGCCCCCAGCATTACAACAGCCACAAAAACCCTTTTCTCTTTTTGCCTTTGACAAAAAGTTAGAGTGGGTTGACTGAATCCTTGCATGAACTAGGCGTGAGAACACTCTACAAATGTATAAGTCCGTAACTCTGCAGATGAAATTTAAAGTTCCTAATAAAGTATTTTAAGCATTCTCTTTTTACTTACAGAAATCTTTTCCATTCATCGAAATGGAAAGCCAGGAGTGAGGTTCTTCCACTTTAAGATGAACTTTATCAGGTAAGGAACCCTATCCCAGCCTCCAAAGAGCATGCATACATGAGCTGCAGCCTCTGGACTGACAGAGCCTGCCCACAATAACCATCACTGCCGTCTCAGCAGGTCAATGTACATAAGCAGAGAGGGAAGAGGATCGCCTAACCAAAGCACATAATATGTCCAGTGACAGAATAAGCCTACAGTTAAAAGAATTATTTTTATAAAACCAGAAGCATATTTTATTTCACTCCTGTTGAGGATGGAAAACACAAAATTAGGGAAGGGGTCTCTTGATATAATTCACAACATCAGGACCGAACATAGGGATTAAGAGCCACTCCACCCCTCCCCTCCAACTCCTGTCCCAGTTCCAAGGCCAGCTGAGAATAGATGGGACAAGAATTAAGACACTATTGGCACAGTAATATGGCCAATGCACCGAAAGATGGAGAATTTTCCAGGGAGCAAGGCCCTGGGCCTCAGCTGTTTCCACAGTGGAGTAGGAATGAGAAACTTTGGCTGGGCAGGAAGGTGGTTGTCAAAAATCAGGGTTATGCTACTTGAACTTTCCAGGTCACCACAGGCTGTGGACTGAGGAGTCGAGACATCTCTCCAGTTGATACAATTCTCTGCTTTCTCCAAAACCTCTCCTTTTCAGGTTTGAGAGCTGATTTTCCTCTTCATCTTGGAAGGCAGGTACTTGCTCTACTCTTTCTGCATCTAGATTACTCTATTACCACTTTTCTGGGCTCTAGAGACAGAAGCCAAGTAACAAGGCTGACTCACTTTGTGCAAGTCAGCTGAAAAGAGCCCTTGGCTTGGCAAAACTGCCTCTGTTAAGGTTTCTATGAGCTTACCCCTTATATAACCTCCTCAAACTTGTCGGACTGTGTGAGATATGAACACTCTAGAGTTGGACAAGTAATCCCAACTTGGAGATGAGGCTAAGAGCAGGTGCTAACAATAGGAAGGGTTGGAGAAAACAAGACAGTTACATTAGGTCACAGATTCAAGTTAGAGGGGAATTCTGACACAATATGACCAAGTGAAAAATACTTTAAATTGTTAACTCTATAATTTCCATAGACCAAAGAAAAATATCAAAAGAACAAAAAAGTAGAAGCAAGCAGCATCCAGCCCTCCATCTTAAAGCCGAAGGAACTCATTCAGCTAATACTGTTTCAAGTATAATCATAAGGAGAGATGGCACTGCTGAAACTCACACCAGAAGGGACCAGGTAGCCTATCACCTTAATCCCAAGTGACTCTAGGGTTTCAAAGTTATCTGGGAAATTTACCTTTGAAGACGTGAAGACCTGTAACCTTTCCTGCCTCCGAACAATATCCTTTCAGGATAGTTGGATGAATTAAGACGTCTGTTTAAAGTTTAATAGGAGAGAAATGAGAAAAAAGGAAAAGCACTGAGATTTGGAAAAAGCTAGCAGCTAAAGCCAGAAACAAGTTAAAGATCCTTACAGCAGCCAGGACTGGGAGCAAGAGAACAGGAGGAGGCAAACAGGCAGGGTGGGGGGTGGGGGTGAAGGGGGTGTCCCTGCTGTCCTTTGGCTTTACATCTGTTCCCTGCTGCCCATTCTGCCCAACAGCCTGATGCAGCTATTGGCCTGCCAGAGGGGATGTAATGCCCAGACCAATTTTTTATTGAGCTTATGCAGCTAACAAACTTGTAAACAGTGCCAATTGACAAAGTTTTGCTGAAAACTACAGCTTGTGTCCATTAAACACACCTCTCTGAGAATAAAAACAAAAACTAAGTAAACAAATACTGAGAGAATTAAGAGACACATCTTGAGTCTTCCAAGAAGGCAAAGTAAAAATAATGCCACATGGCTTGGTCCCAGGTGCTCGCCATGCTTAGAGTGCTGCTGCTATCACCACTGGCTCCAGCTCTTCCAGTGGCTTGGCAGAGGTGGGGGAGCAGGGTCATCTTGGGCATGCTGCAGTTACAGCATTTGCTGGTGTTGACACCCTTCTGGGGCTGTGGGGTGGCAGACTGCTGGGTCAGGGGCCCATTTCCTGGGAACAGCAGAGGCAGTCCAGGTCCTCAGGCAGCCTGATGGCAGTCCACACACGTCGCTCAGCGGGGGCACCTTGCCCCTTTCTCAGGTATGGTTCAGCATGAGGTTGTCTGTTCCTGGTCAACAATAAGACCTGAGCTGTTTTCCTCGAGGCTCCACCTTTTTTCCCCAACTGGGGGGAAACAGCGGGCACACAGAGGAGGATCACTGAGGGGGTAGGGGAATACCCCGGGGATCGGTGACCTGGCCCTCCTGCAGGTTCTTCACCAGTTGTGCCAGCCAGCGTTTCGTGGTGGTGTCATCTTTTAGCACCTGGGCAAAGGTTGTGTCCTTCAGCTGGTCAGGGAGGCACTGTCTGAGTGCTTCACGCGCCCTACATCAAAAAACAAACAAACCAACCAGGGAGACAACAAATAAGCCCACATTTTGGGGCTAGGGAAGAGCCCCTTTTGTTACACATAAATACATACTATCTTGGGAATCTATTAAGTTTCATTAAGAAGCCATTAAAATTGTTTAAAGCTGATATAAGGAATAGGTTTGGAGAGCCCTAGAATACAAAGTTCACAAACAATTTCAGAATGATTCACAATGCAGAATTTCACACAGAAAAAAAAAAAAAAAAAAAAAAGGAATAAAACGATGAGAGGGGTTTACTCTAAACTTTTTTTCTATTTATTTTTTGCACAGTGTAAGTGCATACATGCACACACCATGGCTGACATCAAGTGTCAACCTCTATTGCACTTTATTTACTGAGGCAGGGTCTCTCACTAAACCTTCAGCTTGTCAATTTAGCTAGTCTAGAGCTGGAGAGATGTTTCAGGGTTTAAGACTCTGTGTCACAAGCAAAAGGTCCTGAGTTTGGATCCCAGGTCCCATGTTAAAAACTCCAAGTGGAAACAGTAGCAAGCCTGTACTTCCAGCCCTGGTGAACAGAGCCTGGGAAATCCTGGAGTGGAGTAAGGTGGAGTAGCAGCAATATAGGATGATTTCTGAAGTCACCCTTGGTCCTCCACAGGGACACACAGAGCCCTCTGATGCACAGACACACACTAAATAAATCTGGTTAGTCTAACTAATATGTCCTGGAGATCCTGTCTGCCTCACTGGTGTGTTATTACAATAGACTATCATACCCTTTCATATGGGTGCTGGAGAGCTGAACTTTGTTTCGGACACATGCAAGACAAGTATTTTATTATCACTGAACGTTCACAACTGATGTTCACAAACGTCTTTGTGATATATTTGGGTAAATGTCAAAATATTCATGTTAGAAGATCAGTTACAGTAAATGAAATTTTTAAAAAACCATTAACAGCCAACATGACCTTACATGTATATAACAAATTAATGGATTTTAATTCTACTTGCTAATTTATATTTTAACCGAATCTGTTTCAACTTTATATTTAGAAAGCTTAATTAGAAATGAACTAAATGATGATAGTAGTACTATCAGATGGAGTTTTAGTGTTCCATTTTCTTTGAAGTGATGTACAGCAGAGTGGAATCTGAAAATCTAAAAATGCAAACACCATGCACAGGGATGTTCTAAACAGGTATAGCTTTTGTAGAATATTAAATAAACACATTTCAAACTTCGGCTAAAAGAGGAATCGTTGAATAATAGGACAAAATGATCAAAGAACTAGGAAGAGCTGGGATAATCTCACTGGCAAGAGACTGGAGTTCCCATACAATCAAGCTATCCCCATTCCTTGGAACTGAAATCACTCCATTATGTGGCTTGGCAGAATCTGAACAAGTGGCTTTCAGCATCAATAATGGATTAACAGAGCAAAGGTCAAACATTTCTCAAGTGCACTGCACACACGATATATGATTTCTGGCACAGAAATGAACTTAAGGGGAAAAATAATTAGTTCAAGGACTTTACAGGAACTGGAGAATTGGAAGCATGCTGTAAGAGCCCTCTGGGTTATGAACTTTCTAAGAGATCTTTGAAGGGTTCTTGTCTTTCTGATCACTTGAAGTAGGAACAGAAAGCTCACGCCACAGAAGTAGTGTATCAGAAGGTTTCCCTTTGAAACATCTGGATTTTCCAGAATTTCAAAGCAAGGCAGAACTAACTGGTGGATTTTTAAGTTTGGAACTTTAAATTTCAACAGAAACTTAAGTTTTCTGTTAGACAAAGTAAATATAATTATATCCCATCTCTGTTCTCAAGATATAGTAGGACCTAGGTAAGACTGGGTATCTATTGAAAGAATGTGTTTTTAAAGTCCAACAAATCTTGTAAATGTTTACCTGGGATTATCTGAGAGTCGAAGGTAACATCTTACTACATGCTTCAACAGACGGGCAGAAGGTTCTTTGGATAGCTGCAGGACCATTTTACCCTGTTTTATCCCAAACAGGAAGAGACAGAAAACAAAATAATTCTAATTAACATTAGAGATCAGATTATCTAAGAATTATAGGTTCCAAAGTTTGTTCTGAGACAGGAAATTGTTTTTTAGCTTGGAACTTGCTCTTAGGCTAGACTGGCCTCCAACTTGTGGTGATCTTGGCCAGAATTGTCATTTCTAGTTAGAGGACTAAAGTAGTTCAGTGGCAGGTTCAAAGGGACTAAGGAATATGATCAGAAGGTGTCAAAGAAAAAAATGAAAGAACTTACCAATATCATGGCAACATGGGAAAAACGCTCATATGTCTGACATATATAAGCCAAACCAGTGTCATCTAAGAGGATCTTCTGGAGGATGAATGTGGCAACCTGGAGTAAAACAAAATTAAGACATCCAAACAGTTGTTCAGATCTGTTATCTAATTGTCTATTCACTTACCCACGTATAACCATCAACCAGAAAAGAACAAGCAGAAACCCATGTATAAAAAATTTACTTTATCATATATGTGTGGTACAAAAAGTAAAAACTATCATTGTATTAAAGAATTGTTGTGTGATAGGATCTCTTTCTAAAGGGTTTATAAGCCTTGTTTTTCCTAATAAATACATGAAGGTGGTATCATTTTTCTCACTTCTCATTAAAAAAGAAAGTGGTAGGTAATTATCAGGAGAACTGCTCAGAATTTGAGACCAGTCTGGGTTACACAGTGAATTCCAAGTCTCAAAACACAAAAAAAGGAGACTGGTGAGGTGTCTCAAGTGGGTAAATGTGGTTGCTGCCAAGTCCGATGACCTGAGCTTGATTCCAAGGAGTCACATGGTAGGAGAAAATGGACTCCTACAAGTAAAACAAATATCCCTCTCAAACAAACCCATAATTTAATTTAGAAAATCATTATTTTGGGGAGCAAGTTTGAGCAGGGTCTTACTCTGTAGCCCTGGCTGATCTTGAATTCAGATGACCCTGCCTCAGTCTCCCCATACTGGAATTACAGGCATGAACTACCATGCTGTGTTCAGACAAATAAAGGGATTTTACTGTTTTATTGGGCTAAATAATTTCTCCCAAAGGTAGCCAAGTCTTAATTGTTAAACTCTAAGAATGTCTCATGTAGAAAAAGGGACTTTAGAGTTATGATTAGGGATCTTAGCTGTGGAGATTTTCTGTGTGGGTCCTAAATGCAATTACAATGCTTTTGTAAGAAGTAAATCTTTGACCACAAAAGAGAAAGTAGTATGAGAAGAGAGAAAGCCATGAATATACATTATTAGGTTCTGTAGAGAAGTGAACCATGAACCAAGGAATGTAAGGAATGTAAGGAATTCTAAAAACTAGGAAAAGGAAGTAAAGAGATTTCTCTGTAGCCTTCAGAAAGACCATGGCCCCATTCACACCACAATTTTAGTTTGCTGAAACTGATTGGTGCCTTTCCTTAGTGTTAACTTACAACAGCTTAAAATACAGAATATTTTCAGCAAGTCAAGAGTTCTCCCTTTGCCTTGTACCATCTATTCAGGTATTACCACCACTCCAGAGAGTTACTTCTAATTGTTTTGAGAGAGTCTCACATAAATGGAATCACGGCAAGAACTCATGCATGTCTGACTTCTTTTAATATACCTCTTAGTTACCTATGTTACATATATCAGCAGCTCATATTTTTTATTCTAAGTGCACTTTATGACTTTATTATAATTTATTACTCCTTTATGAATAGAAATGTTATAAACATTCTAATATACATTCTAAAATATAGGAGACCTCATTTTTCCTGAGAACAAACTGAGGAGTGGGACTGCTGGGTCACAGAATAGGCTTATACCTAGCTTTAGTGGATAACGCCAAGTAACTTCTCAAAAGAGTTACATTAAACATTTACTTACAGGGATTTAAAACCAGCTAACCAACCCACTCAAACAAACTTTACCATGCAGTACAAGGGTTGGACCTAGATGTTTATATTTTTAAAATAAGCCTCGGGTGATTATATCATACAACAGTTCTGACTGACAATCTTTTTGTTGCATTAAACATTGTACAGAAAGTGAACATGAGGGGGGCTTGAGTGGCAGGAGTGCTTGAGGTTACAAGCATGAGGATCTCAGTTCCAGTCTGAGAATCTTTTTGTTGCATTAAACATTGTACATAGAAAGTGAACATGAGGGGGGCTTGAGTGGCAGGAGTGCTTGAGGTTACAAGCATGAGGACCTCAGTTCCAGTCCTCAGCATCTATGTAAAAGCCAGGCATGGTCACAAGTGCCAGTAACCCCAGTATTGGAGGTCAGAGAATGGCGGATCCCTGGAACTCTCTGGTCAATCAGATTAGACTAACAGTCAAAACTCTTGAACTTTGGGTTTCAGTGGGAGACGCTGACTCAGGGGAATAAGGCATACTCTATGACAGAAGAAAACACATGATATCAACCTCTGGCCTCTGCATGTGGGTACACAACACACCCACACACACTGTTGACAATAAAAAAGAGGACTGACTCCCCTTCCCCTAAGAGCAAGAGTCAGGTTCATGCATGCAATATTAGCATTTGGCAGACGGAGGCAAGGGTACTGTTGCAAGTTTGAAGTCTTGGAACAGAGTATCAGGTCATCTAGGGGCTACATAACAAGACTCTGTTTCCAAAGGGGGAAAACAAAATGACCGTAAGGAGCAAAGAATTAAAGACAAGCCAGAAACCATAAATAAAAGGCAAGACATTCTGGGTCAGAGAGATGATTTAGCATGTAAAGGTGCTTGCTATGCAATCCCGACAATCTGACCCAAGCAATGTAAAGGTGTAAGGAAATAACACTCTACAAAGTTGTATTGTGATTTTCACATGCATGCCTTGGTGCAAACAACCCTGTATCATGTGTACATGCATAATAATAAATAAAAAGAACAGGTCATGAAGATTATTCTAGCTGAAGCATAAAAAAACCTAGAAATAAGAATGAATTAGTTCTAGTTCTGAAGGCTTAGATATATGGGGTTACTGGGATGAGGAATAATCAATTGGATTTTGTAAGAAATTTAAGAAAAGGCTGGAGAGATGACTCAGGTTAAGACTGTTTTGCAAGCAGAAGGTCCTGAGTTTGGATCCCAGGTCCATGTAAAAATGCCAGGTGGAAACCAAGGTGGTCTGCACTTCTGGTTCTGGTGGGTGAAGCCTGGGAAATCTGAGAGCAAAGCAAAAAAGGAGATAGAAGCAATCCAGAATGATTCCTGAAGTCATCCTTGGGTGTATTCCTCTGATACACACAAATAAATAATGTTTAAAGAAAAAAAAAAGAAAATTAGGAAAGACGGATCAAGAAAAAGTTATATTCTGTAATCCTACTATTGAGATAATTATTGTAATCTCTGATGTACAAATTCATACAGGACATCTTTGGTGTTTATCATAAAAACCTAATCATAATTTACACATTGCTAGGCATCTTGCTTAAATATTTTTATACACATCCCCTCCCCAAACTGGTGGACTGGGCAGAAACATATTTGAAGGCAAATACTTGATTTAAGGCTTGTTATCATGCCACCTCTTTTTCTATCCACTACTTCAAACAAATAGCAATCCTTGCTAGAAACATTCCACATAGAAACTGAAGAGAACATGGAGTTCAAAACATTTAGAAAATGAAAGAATTCAAAGATAAAAAGATTTCAAAGAGCTGAAAAGACTTGAAGATGTGAGAAGGCACAGAATAAAAAATTGAGTAAAAGTAAATTGATTATGCATACATACATACATATACATACATACATATACATACATACATACAGTATATGAAAATATTTGAGTGCTTACTTCAGCAGCACATATACTAAAATTGGAACAATATAGAGAAGAAAAAATAGTACTTCTGAAAGGGTGGTTATCATAGTGGTTATCACTGAGAAAAACAGAGACTTTGTATACATGAACAGAAAAGGGCTAGATTTTTAACAGAAAAGGGTTGAGGCTTAAAAAAGACAGGTAAGGGGGCTGGAGAGGTGGCTCAGGGGTTAAGCCTCTGCCTTGCAGGCAGAAGGTCCTGAGTTTTGGATCCTAGACCCCATAGGGCAGAAGCGGGGGTGGGGGGGGGGAGGCCTGCCTTTCTGGTCCTGGTAGGGCAGAGCCTGTGAATTCCAGGGCAGAGTAAACAAAGAGGAGGAGATGGAGGTGGTCCCTGGTGGTTCCCGAATTCGCCCATGGTTCTACACACACACGCATAATTGAATAAAAAAAAAAAGACAGGTATGAAAGATGGACAATATAGCAAAACTAATATTGGTGAAACAAGAGGTTAAAAAAAAAATAAAAAGGTAAGTCACCTACTAAAGGGAAGACTTTACTATGAACATTCAATGTCACCAGACAGCAGGACTATCTATGGTAACAGGATTCTCCGAAGGAAGAATGAGATAAGAATTTTATACCTAGACATGCTCTTATCAATGGTAAAAGTGTATAGTAAACAGAAGTTTACACATATATGTCTTACTACATAACAACAACATCAAAACAGACTAATAATATACTTGGGAGGAGGAGATGGCTCAGAAGATAGTACTTGCAGTGCAAGCACAAGGACCTGAGTTCAGATCCCCAGCACTTACATAAAAAGCTAGGCGTGGTAGAGTATGTCTATACATCAGGCTAGGGTGGGGGTAGGTAGAGACAACTTGGGGGTTGAAAGCCAGCCTGTTTAACTAAAACTATCAGCCTCGAGTTCAGTGAGCAACTGTCTCAAAAAATAAGGTGGAGGGTGAAAAAGGAGGACACTTGCCATCGGACCTTGTCAAGAACATGTATGGGTGAGTGCACACATGTGCGCAAGTGAGATGTGCGAAGGAACTTTGTGTTTAACTTAATATCCTAAATAGTATGGACTTTCAGTCTTTTGTGACGGTGTCTTGCAGTCAGCTTAGGCTGCTCTTAAACTTGTGATCTTACCTAAACTTATGTGTTTTTTAGCAATTATTTAGTAACTTTTACACGAAAGAGAAAAAAACACTTGTAGAAGGTAAAAAGGCCAAAGAGAAGTAGAATATGACCATAAGACAGCAAAAACAAAAGCTGAATCCCAGTTAAAAGCACATACCGTTTTAGACAGTTCACTCCCGGATTCCATTATGCGCAAACACAAGGGGATAATTTCTGTTGTCAACAAAAAGTTGATTACTTCTTGCTCATCTGTTTTCACCAAGGCCCCTACAGAATATATGATCAAAATTAAAATGTTAGATTAAAGATTTCTAGTTAAATTAATTTTGTATTGCTCACTGAACAAGTTTTGGAATTTAAAGACATCAACCCCGTGTCAAGGAAATCAGTTTGATAATCAGGTTAAATATAGAACAATAAAAAAGAAGAGTCAGGCATGGTGGACCACATATGTAATCCATCACTTAGTTAATACAGTAGAGAAAGAGAGAGAGAGGAAAGAATGACCAGTCTGGTGTATCATGTAGTCAGTAGCATCTCAGCAATCTAAATATTATCCCTGTTATTCTTTTTGTTTGAGATAGGGTTTCATGTAGCCCAGGTTAGCCTTGAATTTCCTATGTAGTGAACGAAGAATGACCTTGAACTTCTGTATCCAGCCTCTACCACCCAAATACAGAGATTACACGTATGTGTCACCATATCTGGCTTATAGAATGCTGGAGATCTAACCTAGGGCTTCAATCCCCTGGGGGGATTGTTCTTGATTCTTGCTGGACAACCTAAAAAATATTATTATCAATCTATTCCCACTTACTTTGGCAAAGGAAGGAGAATGCTACAACAACAGTAAAGCATCTTCCTAAATTCTTATATTTCCTGGGCTAGGGATGTAGCTCATTTGATTAAGTGCTTGCCCTGACATACATGAGGCTCTGGTTTCGATACCCAGTACTCAGGATACCCAGGCAGGAGGATCAAAAGTTCAACGCTATCCTTATCTATACAGTTTGATGCCAGTCTGGATTAGAGACTTTGTTAAAAACAACTCACCAAACAACTAACCTACTGATTCATGAGTTAAAATCAGACATCTAACAAAAGGTGAATATAAAAGTAATTATCCATTAAAACAAAATTTTGTAATCAATCAGAGGGCACTGTATGTCACTGTGAAGGACCAAGGGTGATTTCAGAAGTCATCCTGGATTGCTTCTACCTCCTTCATGCATCGCTCTGGGATTTCCCAGGCTCCGCCCACCAGGGTATGAAGTGCAGGTCACTGCTGTTTCTGCCTGATGTTTTTATGTGGGACCTGGGATCCAAACTCAGGACCCTCTGCTTGCAAGACAAAGTCTTAACCCCTGAACCATCACGTCAGTCCCAAATTCTAACTCATTCCTATACTACTACTCTTTGTTGAATTAAATGTTGTCAGGCAAGCAACCTGGGCACTTAAATAGTGTTTAAGGGGAAAAAAAAAGTGGGACTGTAACTCAGGGACAGTGCATTAGCTTAGTGCAAGGCTCTGAGTTCCATCCCAAGAACAGTTAAACAAAAAAATAAAGTTCTTATTCATTATCCCAATGGTTTCATGCTAAAATTGAATTTTAGATACTTGTCTTCATAGTTTTTCTAACAATATTTAGAATGTTGGTTGATAGAGTTATCAAACATTAGTAAACAATATAACCTTAAGACAAAAATGAACAAGCTGAAGAAGTAACCAACAAAACATACAACTCAGATTATTATGAATAAGTATTTTAGACTTGCAAAAATATTCTTAATAATTTACCAGTAATGAGCTGGGGATGTAGTTTAGTTGGTATAGTGCTTGTCCAGCATTCATGAAGCTCTGAGTTGGATCTCTAGTGCCTCATTAAAACAACTCCACTTGGGAAGTGGAAGTAGAAGGACTAGAATTTCAAGGCACCCTCAAATACATACCAAATTTAAGGCCAGCCTGGATTACCTAGGAGAACCCTGTCTTAAGAAAACAAAATAAAAAATAACTTACCAATAACTCCGAGGCTAGTGAGTCGAAGGTACTCAAAGGGGCGTGTTTTGCTGACTGTGTGCAAAAAGGGGTATAAAAAAAGTGGGATGTGTGCTGCAAGAAAAGCTGACCTGGAAGAAAAAGAAACAATCACACTGAGATACCACAGTGGACTTTTAAAATATCAACTTTCCAAATCTTGGAAACTTACAATTTGTAAGGACATTGCCTGGGTGAGCAATCCTTAGGAAAGAAACCATTACTATTCCTGAGTATTAAGTTCTGAAATATCCAATTTTGGCCTTAAGGTGATATATGTCATCAAAAATGAGAAATATTGAAGGCTATTGACTTCTGGTGAACAAAGACCAGAGATGTTTGCTCTGCCTAGAAGAGTCCACCCTCCTCTTCTATTCACCATAACCAGTTCAAGATATCAATATGGAACACCACCAGTATAGGCCAGAGCAGTTAAAATTAAAACAACGTGATTTCCTCTTTAATCAGCATCAGGTACTTAAAAAAAAAAACTGGTTAACGAAAATATCTCATTGTAAAGTCCCAGAACTCAGGCACCTAGGACAGGAAGATCATGCGTTACAAGTCAGCCTGGGAAACCCTCTTTACTGTTTGCCCAAAGCTACTAAGTACACTAAAGAGATTTTTATTAGATTAATCCCTCATTTAATTTATAACTGAATAGTAATTCCACAGATATAGTAAAATAAGCCTTATAAAACAAGACATTTGGGGATTGGGGGGGAGGAACTGGGGAATGGGGAGGGAAGGGTGAGGGGAGGGAGAGCAGGGGGGTCGGGAGGAGGAGGAGGGAGGGAGGGAACTGGTGTACCTACTAAGTTTGTATGAGCGGAAATAATAATAATAAAAAAAACACAAGACATTAAAACATTACTTTTTTTTAAAAGTCATAACCCCAGGCTGGCTTGATCTCACTAGTCAAAGATGATCTGAACTCCTGATCCTTTTGCCTTTATCTCCCAAATGCTAGAAGTACAAGTATACACTATCATGTCCTGTGTATTTGCTGTATCTAACCATGCTTTTTTTGTTTGTTTGTTAGAATCTATAAAATATCCCAAACATTTTGAAAATCAAGTTAAAGGGCAGACGAGTTAAGGGCTCAGTTGGTTAGGGCACCCTGATTGCAAATCTGAGTTCAATCTCTAGAGCTCACATGGTAAAAAGAGAGCATTTACATTTGAAAACCACCTTTTGACCTCCACTCACCCTCTATGGCATGCTTGTACCTGCCCCTCTCAAGTATTATTTTTAAATATGCATGTAATTCTTTTGAACGTGTGTGTGTGTGTGTGTGTGTGTGTGTGTGTGTGTGTGTGTGTGTCCACAAGAGACACTTGAGTGTGGTGCTCATGAAGGTCCAAAGGCGACACTGGAAATCCTACTGGCATTTTTGCACGGGATCTGAGGAATCAAACACAGGTCCTTTTGCTTGTGAAATAAAGGCTTTAACCCATCTTTCCAGTCCTGTTTTTATATTTTCAAATAAGAGAGAGAGTGCAAATGAGAGAGCAGGAACATCTGTGCTGCAGAGTATGTGTAGGTCAGAGAACAACTTTTTCACAATTTGGCTCCCTCCTTCCACCATGTGAACTTCTTGAGATTAACTTGGGTCACTAGATTCCTGTCTCTCTCTCTCTCTTCTCTCTCTCTATTGGGGGGGGGGAGAGAAGATTCATGCATGCATACTATGGCCCACAGGTAGAGGTCAGACAATAACCTCTGGAGGTCAGTTCTCTCCTCACGCTATGTAGGCTTCTGGGAATTGAACTCAGGCTTAACAATTTTGCAAACGAACTGCTGTACCTTGCTAGGCTATCTTACCAGCTAGGCTGCCCAGGTTTTCTAGTAACTTTACCCACTGAACCATGTTACTAGCCCAACTAAAATATCCTTCTTTTCTTTCTCTCTCCCTCCCTCCCCCCCTTCCTTATCTATCAGCTATAGATTGTGGTGTGTATGTGTGTGAGTGAGTGAAAGGGCACTGTATGTCCCTGTGCAGGACCAAGGGTGATTTTGGGAATCATCCTGGATTGCTTCTACCTCCTTTTTGCTTAGCTCTGGGATTTCCCAGGCTCTGTCCACCGAAGTACAGGTCACCACCTGGCTTTTTTACATGGGACCTGGGATCCAAACTCAGGACCTTCTGCTTGAGAGGCAGTTTTAACCCCATCTCACTATCCCCCCAACTAAAATATTCTTTAAAAGTTATAGTTAAGAGATGGAGAAATGGCTCAGGGGGTAAACCTTTGCCTCCCAAGTTTGAATCCTTAATCCCATGTAAAAATATCAGGTGGCCTGCACTATGATCCTGGAAAACTCCAGAGCAAAGAATAAGAAAATAGAGTAATCCAGGATGATTCCAGAAGTCTCCTTTGGGTCTCCACAGGCATATACAGTACCCTCTCATACAGCCCTCCTGCCACACACAAAGTTAGGCAACTAATACAGAAACCAGTCTAAAAATCTTCCTGCCTTGGTTTCCTGAAATTACAAGTGTGAGCAACACATGCACATGCCCAGCTTAAAGATTATATATGGGCTTACATCACTGCCATAGAACATTTTTAAGACAACTAAGTCACACTTTTATTTTACACAAATGCATAAGCATGTACGTGTGTGTGTTGAGAATCAGAGGGCGCTGTGTATTCCTGTGGAGAACCAAGGGTGACTTTAGAAATCATCCTAGATTGCTTCTACCTTCTTTTTGTTTCACTTTGGGATTTCCCAGGCTTCTTCCACCAGAGTCGAAAATGCAGGCCCCCTGCTATGCCATGTTTTTTACCTTTTAGAACATTAGCAAATCGTTACGTTAATTTGATGTCTGTGTTCAGAGTTACTTATTGAATAGTATTTTCAATATTATTCCTACGAGTTAAGTATGAGCTTTGAATACTGACTGCTTCATTTAAACATAATATACTTCTTTCAAATCCAAAGCCAGAAATTTAGAACACAGCTTGTGAATTTAATACAGCAGAAATCCATGTCAACTGTCAATGGGGGGACTGAGAGCCTGAGGTATAAAAACAAAACTAGAAGTATTTGTCTAGCCTCCCTTTGAAGCTAAATAAAAACCCCCTCTAATTCCACCCCCTTCAATCTTCAAACCAATCAACCAACTACAACAAAATCTCACAGACAAAGTATTTTAAAAATACTTAACTCATTAAACTGTAAAAAAAGAAAGTCATTGCCATGGATGGGTAACAAGTTCTGAAGATTCCCATTCACTCACTACACTGCATGCTTTTCCTCTCACCAACTCACCAAAACACCCTCCACCCTCATCAACTTTGCCTCATCCAAAGCATTTACCTGGTTTCTGGGTGTGACGCCACACATTGCAGTAATGCCAGAGCATTGCAAACTCTGTTAGACTGGTGTGCTGTCAAGGTAGGCGGGTTGATAGATGGGTAAATATTTACAATTTCCTAAAAAATGGAAATAAATCACAATTAACTACAAAAATAATAAAGTACTAAATCCAGGTAACTTTAAAAGATTCTTAATTCCATATATTCTATAAAAACTGAACTATACAAGAACAAAATGCTTCTATCCTTTCATCACAAACAGTTACTATGTGTCTCCAGGAATACTTTTATGGAGGCAATTGGCATCTCCAACCCTTCCTCTTAGATCCCACAGCTATGGTCTTTTAAAGAAGGGACTCATTTTTAACTTATTTCATAACTCTTAAATACATTCTGCTTTAAGTTATAATGAGATAGACAGCAAACATAATTCTGTTTGTTTTAGTTGTGAAACTTTCATGAAAAATGCTATTTTATCCATTTTTTTATTAGGGATAGATAGGAATCTTAACAGATTTTATATTATCAGGAATTTGGGGAGAAACATGGATATTTAATGTTGAGATTATTCCATTTTAACTTATTCTCCACCAGTCACCATTCTGGCCTGAGCCTCATTTCAGTTATTTATTCTTTTTTTTTTTTTCTCTTTCATAAAAATATGGAATGATTCATGAATTTGCGTGTCATCCTTGCACAGGGGCCATGCTAATCTTCTCTGTATCGTTCCAATTTTAGTATATGTACTGCCGAAGCGAGCACCAGTTATTTATTCTTTAATGTGCAAATGTCCCAACCTGTAATCATATTGCTATAATCCTTTCTTTAACAATTTCTTGCTCTAGACTACATCTATGGTGTTTACACTGTATTTCATATTCTTTCTTGTTATATAGATTTATCTTGTTGTATTCCTAAAACTGTTTCTCAGTGTAGTTCTTAGTACTAGAACCTCCTGTTCAAGTACAAATTTTACGGAGTAGCTCTTAGGCCAACTCTCTAGGTAGAATCTCAAAATCTGTATTTTAGTAAATACATTTTTCTAAAACAGGCCCTTAGAAATGCTTAGTATTAAAAGAATTATCTTTCTAAAGTTTTCAAAATCATCTGAGCAAAGGTAGAGAAAAGGTAGAGGACTGAACTTCTGCTCGTGGGTAATACACACCTGTAAAAGTGCTGCAATAGTACCGAATGAATGCCACAACATAGGTGCAAGGTCAGGGACAGATTCTCGCTTCTTGCTCAGCTCCAGCAAAGCATTTTCCCTTGTCTCAGGACTGGACAGTTCGTTGATCCACTGATAGATCTTTTCTCTGTCTACTTGAGCCAGTGCAGTAGGCACAGGCTAAGGGGAAAACAAGAAAAGAAATGTGACTTTCCTATGATCAAACCAAGTTTTTTTTTTTTGAAGAATATACACAGGCAGTATTTACAAGTTCCCATCTTATCTTAAAGAGATAGAAACGAGAAGGCACAGAATAGAAAGGACTGTATGTATTGAAGTACAAGATGGACTTTGAAGTGGACTCAAATTTACTCCACTTGAATAATGGCCTTCTATAAATGGAAGCATAATTGTAAGCTTTTAGCTTGATACCATCAATTCACCTTGCCGAACAATGAACTACCAGTTGCTTTAAATGGATTAAAATGCCAAGAGGCTTAAGCTTTTACAGTAATGTGCTGAATGTTGTTTTGTAACTCCCACTGGCAATACCCCTCTCAAGGATTCATAGACTCCTAAAGTGACTATGACAGAACAGAAAAATTCCCTTCTCCTTTCCAAAAGTAGTGTTGTTTAAGCATTTGCCCTTTCTATGCAGTTAAGATAGGTCCTCAACTTAAAAACTACAGCAGTTTTGGAAATCAGTTGTACAAGAAGAAGGAAATATATGCTTAGAACATTACATTACCTTAAAAATATAGTAGAAACATAGGCTAAATTCTAACTTTAAGTCCTATCTTAAGTTCACGGAGAAAGTCCTAATGGACTCAGGGTCACTGATCCAGCAACATAGTATCTATCCTGATTAGTTCTTTCCCATTCTAATCAATCCTTCTCAAAGTCTTATATACCCAACAGTAAACTCCATGACCTCTACTAAGAGTCAGTCTGTGACTTGTATTCAGCAATCCCATACTCCACCTGCCTGGTAATCAGTTAGCACACAATGACCCCTGCAGGCCGGATCCCATCCTTACATATTGCCTTTCCAGAGCTGACCAGCAGAGATGGTGCCTCAGGTAGAGGTGCAGACACTCTGGAAGGCCAATGTCTAGAACTTGGGTTCTAAAGGCCACGGCCACTTCCTTTAGAAATACTCGCACTTTGTGCAACTATGTGTGGAAGCTACAGTCTCCAAGAAACTAAGAACTAGAATTACTCAGCAAGAGTGGTAATATGGTTCTCACTAACTTGGGCTTTACAGTCATTCCAGGAACAGGAAGGCAGTTTGTTGCCTACTAAGGTCCTATCCTCCTTTTCACAATCCCTATTAATTTTATCCTTGATTTAATAGCAGAGTAGTAGTTAAACCAATTCAATACCCATCTGTCATGGTAAATTACTTTTAAAATAAAAATTCGAGCTAAAAGAGTAGTTTATCAGACACTATTTTATAAACTTAATCTCAGCCTCATTTTATAGTTGAGGAAACTCAGGTTTCTCTCTGTGAATTACAAACCAGCTTGGTTTACACAGTGAGTCCAGGCCAGCCAGGCCTGTATATAGTAGAACACATTGCAACAACAACAACAACACAAACACAGTTTCTATTCTTAATCCCTTTGCTAATGCTGTTTTTCCTTTGCCTTAAAGTTGGATATAATATGAAAATGATTTTTTTTCTTCTGGGGTGGGATGGAGAGTGGCCTGAATGTGCCAGTATGTCCAGTCTAAACATAGCTTTCTAATAAAATATTTCCTTTGGGTCAACAAGGGGCAGTGAGATAGCTCAGTGGGTGAGGCACCTACTCACAAACTTGGTGACCTGAATTTGACTCCTGGAAGCACACATGGTGGAAGGAGAGAACCGCTTCTGGATGTTACCCTCCGACCTCCACTCATGTGCCATGGCATACATGCATGTATGTGTATCCACTCACTAATAAAGTATTTTTTTAAAAAAAATCAATATATAGAAATCTCAGAGAAAAAATTATTATGATTAGCTCAATACATTCTGAAAGAACCCTTATATTAAGAGTCACTCTGAGGCCAGAGAGATGGCTCAGGGGTTAAGCTTCTGCCTCGCAAGCAGAAGATCCTGAGTTTGGATCCTGGATTCCATATAAAAATGCCAGGTAAAAATGGCAGCAGCCTGTTATTTCTGGCTCTGGAACACTCCAGAGCAAAGCAAATAGGAGGTAGAAGCAATCCAATGTTATTTCCGAAGTCACCCTTGGGCCTCCACGGGCAACACACTCTGATAATAAAATAGTAATAAATAAAGATACTCTCTAGTTATTGAGGTTGCAAAACAATTAATAATATGTTAATGGGAAAGTCAGTAAAACATTTTGACACATTATGCTCAGACAGAGCATTAATTTAGCTAGTGACACACACATATACACAAGCTTCCATGCATGTGAACAGCAATTTTATAAAACATAGGAGTTTAATTTGGGAGAATGAAAAATACTTTTTTACATTTTGAGATAAATACCAATTCATAATTATTACTATTTTTAAAAAATATTTTATTTATTTTTATTGTGTGTGTGTGTGTGTCTGTCTGTCTCAGAGGGCACTGTATATCCCTGTGGAGGACCAAGGGTGACTTCGGGAATCATCCTGGATTTCTTCTACCTCCTCCTTGCTTCACTCTGGGATTTCCCAGGCTCTGCTCACCAGGGTTGGAAGTGCAGACTGCCGCTGTTTCCACCTGGCCCTTTTACGTGGAATCTGGGATTTGAACTCAGAACTTTCTGCTTTCAAGGCTTAGTTTTAATCCCTGAGTCATATCTCCAGCCCACATTATTTATTACTATTATATATGGTAGTGAGATGAAAACAAGGCCTCATATATGCCTATTACTTTGTTTTTTTATTTTTATTTATTTCTTCCACTCATACAAAGTTGATAAGTACCCCACTCCCCTCCCTCCCTCCACCCCTCTCTGGATCCCCTTGCTCCCTCCCACCTTTTCCCCTTCCTTTCTCCCCCTCCCTCCCCCCATTCCTGGAGCATCCTTTAGTGTGCCTTGTCAAACTTCTCTCTGGGTCCTCCTCTCTGATGAGGTGTAAGGACTCAGTAGCATTGCCTAGAGCTCTTTTTTGTGTTCCCCTTTAGTATGTGAACACTATTGTGGCTGTTAATCCCTTGGCTCTAAGGATCGTAGTGCCTGTGATCCATGCTAGACTTTGGGGGTTCAATGATATGTTCGTCACTGCGCAAGTCATGCAAAGTCCTATTATGATTACTTCAGCCCTAACTTGTATGGAATATCTTGCATATCATTGCTCCTCCGTCTTTAGGGTTATGCCTATTACTTTGTATCAGCAACTGGTACGCTATTTTGGACATTGTTTCTAAATAAGACATCAAAAACATAACTCTAGTATTTCTATAGATCTTGATAATGACAGTTAAGAACTTAAACTATCTTTCTTTCCTTCTGAATCTCAAGGATTATTTAGGGACACATTTCATAAAAATAAAAGAAGCTAAAATTTTCATGTCTTCCTGAAAGGGGACTGGAAAGGAAAAGAGTGGAATAGGTGAGGAAAGAGTGTGAACTGTTTGTTGGTATGCTTTTTCTAAAGAGTGTTACTTAATGATCACACCGCAGTGTCATTACCCTCATTTACAATGAATGATATAGGGAGACAACAATAGACACATTTCCACCTTATCCTACTTTCTATTGAAACATCACTTAGCTGGGGGCAGTAGTAGTAGGCACCTATTATCCCAGTTTCTCAAAAGGCTAAGGCAGACTTATCACTCTAACCCAGAAGTTTGAAATAAGTTGGGCAACATGAGACTGACTCAAGAAAAATCAAACCTCAAATCAAAATAAGATCGCCTCCAAAGACTCCTAGTTCAAACAACATAGCTCTTTGAACTTTCTAGCACAGAGGTGGTGGCTGATATGAAACTCAAAAACAGCATATGCTGCCCAGTGATGAAAGGGCAAACTCACTTAGGAAAGTCTTAAGTCTTTCCTATTGGATACTATCTAACTTAAAAACATCAACAGCACCAGGATACTGACCATGACCATAAGAGCAGAGGTTAATATATACTGAGACTTTGATTCTTGAATGATCTTTTCCTCGGAAAAATACAGTTGCAAACCCCACAAAATTCTATATAAAATTTAAGTAATTTGTGGACTCCTTCTATTGCAACCAGGGACCCAAAATTGAGAATTTTAGCTACTAAATTTAAAACTAGGAAAAATCTCAACTTGCAAGGAACTGTTAAGCACTATCAAAAATAGGATGCATATTGGATTGGTAGCATGAAGTATCCTTAAAACCCAGTGTAACTATTTACAGAGGACAAATACATTAATTTCCCAAGCTTCAATTTTTGTCATGGTTAATGTGGAGATGCTATATTATATTACTACCAGGCCCGGTCAGTTCTAAAATCTTAGAAATGACTTAATTCTGTTCTAAGAAAGAAACATCAATTTCACTGAGGTACAAGTCACATACATTTTAAGTGTATCTTAGATACATTTCACAAACCTACAAACCTGAGTAACGATTACAACTATGATATAAGTTATATCTATTTCCACACACCCCATATAGTTCTCCAGGGCTCTTTCAGTAAACCATAACCAACCTTCAACAATCATTGGTAATCTCTGTGGCTATAGATTAAGCCTGTACTTCAAGAAATTATTATGAGTCAACATTTGCTGAGAATACCACATGCTAGTCACTATAGATTATTTCGCTTTATCATCCAAACTATACAAACAAGCAGGTCAATAAAGGCTTAACATAACATGTTCAAGGTATACTGATGGCAGAATTAAAATTTAAGCTCTAAGTCTACCTATCTGGTCTATAGGATGACAACAATTATTCCTCCAAGTAGAAAAAAATTACAGTTCTTACAACCGTAACAGATGCTACTCTAAGAAAAATTCTAAGTGGTGCTGAAAGTATTAAATTAACTTAATACACTAAGAGTCAACGTTATTTTCAAAATAACTTTTTGGGGGCTAGAGAGATACTCAGAAGTTAAGCCTCTGCCTCATAAGCAGAAGGACCTGAATTCGAAATGTAAAAATATAAGGCAGAAATGGCAGAGCCTGGGAGAAACCTAGCAAAGAAAAAAGAAGGTACAGGAATCCAGAATGATTCCCAAAGTCACCTTTTGGGCTTCTACAGTAACACATAGTGTTTCTGATAAATACATGCGTGCGCACACACACACTACACCACACCACACACAAATAAAATAAATCACTGTTGCAGTTCGCCCACATTGTTGCTGATAAATTACCATCAAACAACTTAAGGGCACACGGGATTTAATTTTCTCTTACTATTGTCTGATTATAGTTCTCAGTCCAGCTTGGTGGGAGAATCCACTGAAACGCCAATGCTTGAGGGAACTGGCCACACCATCTCCACATAATGATTGAAAGAGACAATCCTTACTTGCTACACCAGCATGTCTAGCCAAGTAGACACAGGGATGACAATTTTCTCAAACGGTTCCCTCCATTTTATTCATCAGCTCAGAGGCTAGTCTAATCCACCATGGGCTGAACCTTCCCCATCAACTAGACAATCTCCCACAAGTTCTTTTTGGGCTTAACTAATTGTCTACAGATGTACCCAGAACTCAAACCCTCAACAGTCAAATTGACCACCTGTATCTAATTATGACATCACTTTTTATTATTGCTTATTTTGTTTTTTGTTTTTGAACAAGGGTTTCATTCTGTAGTTCAGGCTGGCCTGGAACATGTATGTATACCTAGCTGGCCTTGAACTTGTGAAAGCAACCATGAGGATCTGAGTTTGATTTCCAGAACCCACATAAAAACCAGGGCAGGCTGATACACACCTGTAAATCCAGATCTGGTAGGCAGAGACAGGTAGATCTCTGGCACTCCATCTAGCTGAATTGCCAAATCTCAGTTCAGTGACAGACTGTCTCAAAAAGCAAAGCAAACAGCTCCCAAGGAAAAAGTCAGAGGCCAAACTCCACCCACACACAAGCACACACTCTCACACATCTATACATATAAAAAGGAATAAAGATGCACACACAAGTTTTCATTATTAAGCAAAAAGTATATTCTGAAGAGATGTAGATTGTTGTGGTCATTGCTACACATATTCTTAATTTCCAGGGAATGGGATGTCATTATTGGCTCTGGCCTAAATCACAGTAACATAAATAATCTGGTTTTCTGCAAGGTATAATGGATTGCAAAAGAGGTGGTTCTCATTTTCATGTTTTGGTCTCATCACTACTCAAATATCCTAATGAATCAATGAGAGGTATCAATGAACTTGTTAGTATTATGGTCCAAACAGCATAACAAGTAAAAGTATACCAAGTTCCCTGTGTGTGTAGAAGAGTGTACATATGTGTGCCCGAACATGGAAGCCCAAAGCTGGATGTTATCTTTGGGTCACTTTCCACTTATTAAGGCAGGATCTCTCAGTTGGACCCGAACCTTGCCAACTGGCTAGGATAGGCCAGTCAGCTTGTCCTGGGGTATTCTCTGGTTTTACCTGGGGAGTGACGGGATTATAAAGTGCTGCCGTGCCTGCATGGCATTTACAAAGGTTTTGGGACTTCAAACTGGTCCTCACTCTTATGTGACAAGTGCCTTAACCACTGAGTCATCTCCCCAGCTCAGAAGTTCACATTTTAAAATATAGAGCATAATAAATTTCACAGAAAAACTATGTATTGAGAACTTAAAACAAGCAATGTACCATAGGTTTAATGGTTGTTGATAAAAATGTATTCAGGAGCAGCAGAAAATAAAAGATAGCGAAGAGTCTCAGAAGAGTGGGTCAGTATTAAAGAGATGGCATTTTAACTTGCCTTTCCATCTTTCAACTTGCTGCTTTTCACATTACAGGTACAACAGAAGAGAAAGTACAAAAAAGGTAGGGAAATTAAAATAACTTTTAAATTTGAGAGTTATAAAAGATACCTCTCCATTTTGAACAGTTTCCAAACAGAAACAGAATACAGACTACTACTGGCTCTGGAAATGAGAAAACAGCAAATTCATGAAACAATGTTTTTTATAGCTGAGTCACACTCAGCTGACTGGTTACTTTTTGGAATGTGTATATGGGTTCTGGATATCCAACCCAAGGTGTCATACATGCTGGATCAAGTGTTCCACCACTGAGCTACATCATCAGTCCTTTAAACATTTGAAAAACATTTACTTGAGAGAGAGAGAGAGTGTGTGTGTGTGTGTGTGTATGGATGGTTGGGGGGGGTGGGCAGAGGACAACTTTTGGATGTCTGGATCCACCATGAGGGCATCAAACACTGAACTCAAGTCACCAGTTTCCACACAAGCATATTTACTCATAAAACCAACCACCTTGCTAGTTTTGTTTTTTTTTTTTTAACTGCCCAGACTATTCTTGAACTTGTGGTTTTAATTTTCCTGGTCAGATGTAGTTACAAGTGTGCGATCAGTGTGCCCTGATCAATTAGTTAAGGTTGTTTTTCTGTACCTTACCTAGCAATTAGGTCATTTTGCCTGATGATGTAATTTCAATATATTACCCTCCTTAATCATTTTCCCCTGTGAAACAAAGTAGAACTGGCCTTCAGAAGAGTGTCATTAAATTATCATTTTTCCCATACGGATGTTAGTGCTATCAATGGTCACTTCATCTGTGACCTTCCAAATCAGTAGTTTTACTTTTAAAAGGAATTGTCCCAGCAGTGAGGAAATTATATAAACAGGACTCACAAGATATCTGTCCCAGACTTCAAGAGGGACACTGACAACCAATAAGTAATCCAAGAGTTTATACGGAGATTGTTTATGTATATAGGATCTTCCCAAGCAGAAAAGTTTGGGATTACAAGTACTATAAATAGATCGGTCAAGAAAAATCACTGTGTTAGAGGGATATAAAAGAAAGGTTGCAGTGTGACTACACTCCAGGTATAGAAACAGACTGCACTTTGGAGTAGAAAAGCATATTTTTGAGTGGAGTTTAAGGAGCAAGGTTGACAAAAACAGATGCCATCACACAGATCCTTGCAGGACACGCACGCCAAGGTGTCTAGTCTTCATACAAATGCACAGAAAAGCCACAGTATTAGTGTGGGCAAATGAACACGATTCCTCCTTCTTGTTTAAAGATTACCCTAGTAAGGCGAGTCGCGCAGAGAATCGTAAGTCAGATGCAACAACCATGAACTCCTCCCGGCCTCTCGTCTCCATACGCTAAGCAGGTGGCTCAAGCTGGAAGCTATTTCCTTCCCATTGTGATGTGCCCAGGAGCCGAGTTCCGGAAGCCCAGGCCGGGACGCAAATGACCGCGGAGCCGCGCTCGTCCCGCCGGCGGGGCCGCACGCAACTGCCTCCCGGCGCGCTGAATCAATGAATGGCCCGCCGGGGCTGCGCGGGAGGCAGGGCGTCCCGGGCGCGGGAGTAGGCCCGGCGCCGGAAGAGAACGCGAGATGCCGCACGCGAGGCCCCGAGAGGGGGCCGGCGAGGGCCGTGGGGCCGGCTCCTACACAGTCGCGACGCGGCGTGGAGGACGCCGGGACCGCGCAGGCTGCGGGGAGAAGCACCTGAACGCGGGGCCCGACACGGGGAGCTAGAAGAGAAGGTCCAAACGCGAGGCCGGGGGCCGGATCCAGGCCCAGCCACTCACCGCTGCCGTCGCCAGGCTGTGCATGTTGGGAGCG
This sequence comes from Typhlomys cinereus, assembly GCA_023101885.1. Classification (NCBI taxonomy): domain Eukaryota; kingdom Metazoa; phylum Chordata; class Mammalia; order Rodentia; family Platacanthomyidae; genus Typhlomys; species Typhlomys cinereus. The sequence continues at coordinate 114,804 of JALPQD010000910.1, read as the reverse complement.
GCCGCCGCTCTCCACCCCCCCGCTGGACGCGCCGGACCCGCGTCCCAGCTTCAGCGCCTCTGCAGCCGAAGATGATGAGCCGCCATCCGCCTCCGCCTAGCTCCGCCCTCTTCTCGGCCCTCTGACCTCTCACCCTTGACCCCGCCCACACGACCCTTTCCCGCCCCTGCTCCTCGGCCTGGTTGACTACGAAGCCCCAGATTACGTTCTTTGACCTTTCGGATTCAAGCCCACCAAGGACCTCTGCGACCTACTGCTCCTTGTATCCCCCCCGCCCCCGGCACCGCACGTAGCCCCAGAGGAGCGTGAACTCTGACCTTCCTTTAAGGCCAGACAAGGGCGGGAAAGCCCAGCGGTCCAGAGGACAAGCACTGCGCATGCCCGGCTAGGCTGTGTAAGAAGGAAATGAGGGGATAAACTCGGGAGGGTACAACCGCGCATGTGCACCGCTGCACCGTCCACGGCCGGGGAGGGGCTGCCCGGGCTGGGGGCGTGGCTTGGTGATAGGGCCGGGCGAGGGCGTGGGGGGCGGAGGCAGCGCTTCTTGGCTTGCGCGCATGCGCCTGGCCTGGTCGCGTCGAGTGTGCGTGCGTGCGTACGTACGTGTTCGCGTGTGGTCACAGTTCCCGCCATCAGACTCCCTGTGGCAGGGGAGCGAGCGGTCTCGCGGTTTGGGGGCCGGGTGTCCCCCTCTTTAACCTCCCCGGCTCCTCCCCCTCCGGGGGAACGCTATAGTTCCGGGAGGCCTGTCGTGGGACTCGGGACCCTCGGGCACAGGTAGGACGGGCCGGGGTAGCTTGGGAATCGAGCGGTTTCTTACGGCCTCCTCCCCACGCGTTGCGGCCCGCCCACTCGGCGTCTATGCTCCGGAGTGGGTCCGGCTGCGCGCTCACGCCGCGTTCAACCCCCTGCCTGCTTCCCGGGCCCTGCGGGGACTCCGCTCGAGCGTCCTCGCCCCGCTTTCTCTCTTCTTCGGCCTGTTTGTGTTGTCACTCGCCGCCCCCCGCCCCCCGCCCCCAGCCCGAAGCTGGCCCCGGTTCCTCCTTTTCCCCTCCGCTCCAATATCCCTCAACCGAAAAGCTCACGTCGAGAGCGCGGGTGCGCCGGGGTTGTCAGGTTGACCCCTGAAGCCTCGACCTGGGGATGTTGGCCGTAGAATCCTGTGTCTCCAGACAGTTGTTCAGGAGTCGTTTTCGGGTTTTCTTTTAAGTTTTGGACTTTGGGGGGGAGTCGTGATGCCCGTCCAGTGTGTCGTTGGACGAGACGTCTAAGGAATCAGTTGGATACAGGAGGCTAGAGAATAGAGGAGCCCCCGACACAAAGATAATTATGTTTGTGTGTGATGGATGTTGTTTGCCGTGTTAATATTTTGGGTCATGAATATGGATGAAATCGCATAAAAAGAAAGAAGGGGGGGTGAGGAATGCATTGAAAGATTCTCGATATGTAATGACCTGATGATGCCGGGAATAAAGAGATGAAAGAAGTCAGGTATAGTGTTGCATTCTGTGAAAGGCATACATTGGAGGAGGACTAAAAAACCCAAAAAACCCAGCGACACAAAAATAGTTATTTTAGTGACAGGCTTTTTTTTTTTTTTTTTTTGGACAATGAAATGATCTGGTTTTAGTTCTGGGTTCTCTTTTGCTTTTGCATTCCATTCGAAGCTTTAAATTATATTTATATATTGCTGACTTAAGTTTTATTTTAAGCCTATTCTGTTTGTTTTCAGCTACATTTTCAACTAGTTGCTTGACAGCTCAGTTTTTGTTTTGGCTTTGTTTTTCTTAGGATTTTCAAATATAGCATGTCTAAGGCCACACTCATCTTTGTATACTCAGTCCTTTCCCTTCTTGTGTCCATTTATGTAGCTGTGTTCCATTTATTCAATTACACAGACTAGAAACTTGAGGTATTCTTGACTTCTTCATTCCACATATTCATATTTCAGGTTGTTTTATTCAAATATATATGTTAACATGTATTATTTCTGTCCATCCTCGCCATCATTTTACTACTTCACAATCTTTTCTCCTGGATTTGACATCTCTCACGATTGAATTATGAGGATTAAATGGGTCTGGAGAGATGACTCGGGTTAAAACCTCTACCTCACAAGCAAAAAGACCCGAGTTCAGTTTCCAAGTTCCACATAAAAATGCCAAGTAGAATTGGTGGCTGCCTGTACTTCTCATCCTGGAAGGAAGGAGTAAAGCAAAAAGAAGATAGAGCAATGGTCTGGAGAGATGACTCGGGTTAAAGCCTCTACCTCACAAGCAAAAAGACCTGAGTTCAGTTTCCAAGTTCCACATAAAAATGCCAAGTAGAATTGGTGGCTGCCTGTACTTCTCATCCTGGAAGGAAGGAGTAAAGCAAAAAGAAGATAGAGCAATCTAGAATGATTCCAAAGTCACCGTTGGGCTTCCACAGGCGCACACAATACCCTTTGATACACACACACACACCATACACACAAACAAGTACACATGTGCAAAAAAAAGATAAAACCTTGATAAAGCACTGACAGAAATTGGAAAGTAACAACTTATTGTAATTGTAAATAGAACAATACTTTCCCATTTGATCTTGCTTTACTCTCTTTCATTCTCGTTGCTTTCTGTTATATCCAAACCCAAGTAAACTGCATCACTTTCCCATCTACTCAACAGTTAAAACTCTTCAATAGGCTTCCCATTGCTAAAGTGCCTATCATGTTTAATATAAAATTGAAAATCTTGTGTTGGGGATATGTAGTTCAGTTGATAGAGACCTTGCTTAAAGTGCATGAAGCTCTAGCTTCAGTCCCCAGCACCAAGTTTAAGGAGTTTAAGGTCATCCTCATGTACATGGCAGGCCTGAAGCACTTGAGACCCTGTGTCAAAACAGAAACAAACTCAAATTGTTACTGTTACCTGAAAGACTGCATAACCTAGTTCTCGCCTGCTTCTTTAGCTTTGTCTTCTCTCCTCCCTCTTTCTTTCACTAACTTCCACCACTTTGCTTTTAATTTGCTTAGACAAACTACGTTATTTTCTTGTTCAGGGTCTTTGCACATACTGTTCTACTTGGAATTGTGCCAGACCATTATCTTCCAATCAGCTTATTCTTTAATTTCCAACTTAAGTTGTACTTTCTCAGAGGAGTTTTTCCTAAGTTTTGCTCTATATCCAACCCCAGGTTAGATATAAGCTACTCACTTTCATTTCTATTCATGAATTAAACTGGAACTTGCTTTGGGAACCAGCATATCTAGTGAAGCACCATCTTTGTGATATTATGATAAATACTCTGTTCTGTAGACAAAGAAGTCTACGGGAGTGTAGCTCGGTGGTAGAGGGCTCGCTTAACATGCTTGAAGTTTTGTTTGAAGATCTGGGTTTAAGACATAGTTCTGCACAAAAAGGGGCGTAGACAAGGAATCTCCTGTGATTTTATTCCTTTTTATTTTTTTGGTATGTGTATATACAAGAGAGTACTTGAGAATGTGTGCCTGTGGAGGCCTAAGGGTTACATTGGGAATCATCCTACATTGCTCTACCTCCTTCTTGCTTTGCTCTGTGGTTTCCCAGGTGCCACCTTCCAAGATCAGAAGTGTAGGTTGCTGCCATTTCTGCCCCACATTTTTACTTATGTGGGATCTGGGGATCTGAACTTTAGCTTTTGAGGCAAGGATCCTTTAGCTTTTGAGGCAAAGGCTTTAGCAACCCTAAAGCCATCTCCTCAGCCCAGTTTTACCCATTCTCATACCATCAAATTATTCAGATTTTAGACTCTTTAATTGGAATCTAAATTGGAGATCAATCTTACCTAGAATAACTTTGTTTACTTTTAGTTACAACACTAACTTACCTCCTTTGTACATTTGTTGTATAGATTTGTATTCAGAAAGGAAGCCCTTGGAAAGTGATGAAAGAGATGAATGAAAATGGTAGACAAGGAAGGAAGTATTAAATCATTTTATGTGTTTGTAGAAATTACAGAATTTATATTGAAAAATGAATGAAAAATAGAAAATGTTTGAATGCCAAACACAGGCAGTTGATTTTATTTTCTGGGTAGTAGTGGGCTAGTAAAAGTATTCCTTGAAAAACGAAGACTTGGGCTGGAGAGATGGATCAAGGGGTTAAGAATGCCTCACAAGCAGAATGTCCTGAGTTTGAATCCCAGGTTCCAGGAAGAAACTCTAAGCGGAAACAGAGGCAACCCCTGCATATCTGTCTCTGGTGGGTAGAGCCTGGGAAATCCCAGACCAAAACAAGGAGATAGAAGCAAGCCAGGATGATTCCCAAAGTCACCCTTGGTCCTCCATGGGGACACACAGTTCTCTCTCTCTCTCTCTCTCTCTCTCTCTCTCTCACACACACACACACACACACATGAAGAAAAAAGAGAAAGGGACACTTACTGTTTATTATTCTATAGTAATACACCAGAAATGTATGCAAATTCTCTGTGTGTGTATCTCTAAGGGAGGAAGCTAAGGAAACAACTAGTGAATATCTAGTACTTAAGAAATACTTGTGAGCTAGAGAGATGACTCAGTGGTGAAAGCTCTTGCTTCATGAACGTGGGGACCCAAACCCATGAGAAGCTAGACAAAATAGGGATGTCTGTAATCCAGTGTTTCCATGGCAAGATAGGAGGCAGAAATAGGAGATCTCTGTAAATTTGTGGGCTGGCTAGCCTGGAGTATGCTGTAGCAAATGAGAAACATTGTTTCAAGGTAGAAGGTGAAGATGGACATGCAAGTTTGTCCTCAAACACATGCTCTGGGAAGCAGGTATGCTTACACACTCATCAAACTTTTTTTTTTTTTAAGTTCTTTAGAAACACTATAGGGGCCGGAGAAATGGCTTAGGGGTTAAGCCTCTGCCTCTCAAGCAGAAGGTCCCGAGTTTGGATCCTTAATCCCACAAAGAACACCAGGTGGAAATAAATAGTGGTGGCTTGAACTTCTATTCTGGAAAGGAAGAGCCTGGGAAACTGTAGAGCAAAGCAAATAAGTAGAAGCAATCCAGGATGATTTCCAAAGTCACTCTTGGGTCTCTACAAGCCACAAGGTGCCCTCAAATACACACACACACACACACACACACACACACACAAAATAATATTTAAAAAGAAAAAGATTCTGACTTTTGACATACATAGCTTTATCTCTTGTTGACTTTTTGTTATTTAATCTCAAAAAGCCTCAGTTTCATTATCTGTAAAATATACTAATCCCTATCTGTTGGGATTATTATGAATAGTAGATGAAACACTGTATGACCCTTAGTGCAATTCTTAATAAATGCTGTATAATATTTCTTGGGTAAGGTGATGGCAAAATGATGATTTTCTTTTTTTTTTTTCCTCTTTTCTCATGTAGCCCAGGTTTGCCTGAAACTCATATGTAGCCAAGGGTAACCTTGAACTTTCATTCTCCCTGTGTTGAACTTCCGGGTACTAGGATTATATGCATGTACCACCAAACCCCTTTTTTTATGTTGTACTAGGGATCCAACAAAAAGCTTCATGCATGCTATGAAAATACTTCTACCCAACTGAACTACTTTCCCAGCTCAAAGTGGAGTTTCTGAATCAGGGGAGTACCCTAGAAAAAGATTGGGTGTACTAGGAGAGAAGCAGCTGTTAGGATCTCTTGCCTGGATGTTAATGGAAGGAAAAACTGGGAAAGTAGTTACCTTGAAGCCAGCACCATTTCATCTTCATACTTGGATCACCCAGCAGTGCCTTTAGCTGTATAAAGTCAATAGAGATTTTACTAAATGAACAGACTAAAATTAAAAGTTATGCCATAGTGTTGAAGTAGGTAAGTAGAAATATTTGGTTACAATGTCAGAGAAAGTTCAGTTTAGCAATAAAATTGAGAAGCATTTTGTTTTTGTTTTTTAAGTTGTGAAAGACAAGCGAAAGCACCATTTTCCCACCTTCTAGAAATTTGCAGCAGCACATCTTGAAAATGGTTTCTTAAATGCTATTATGTAACAGTTTTCTGAAGTCTATTAAGGGTGTACTTTTTCGCTTAGTTTCAAAATCTAGTGGAATAGAGGAAGACCCAAGTTGATGTACACAGTTCCTCATTTTCATGGCACATATATTCTTAAGGTTCCTAAAGGGTGTATATGTATGCTTTGCACACTTTCAGGTGTTCTCACTAAGTGATTTATGGTTTTTAAATAGTAGAAGAGTTAACCTTCCTTATATAAAAGATTATTTTTGTGTTCCTTAGCTGAATCGATGACTCCTGGAGAACTGGCGTAACAGCAGAATGTGAATAGTTTCTCAAGAAAAGTGTTTTGCTCTTGGCACAAGGAGCAGTGTAAAGGTGAACTTGCTGTCATATGGAGTTTTTCAGTAAAAGGCACTGAAAAGTAAGTAATGTCTTTGTTTTATTTATGTGTTTCTAGGATGTAAATAGCAAAGAATTATCAAATTTCTATGTATATTTTGTAGTAATACTTTTCAGTTTTAGCATGCTTTCTTTATCACAGAATACTCTCGTATGTGAGCATTACAGGTTTGTTTTTTTTTTAATTCATGGTGCATGCGTATGCGCGTGTATGTGTCCTTTTATCTGTCTGTGTCTATCTGTCTATTGGTGGGAGTGCATGGAAGGTTAGAAGGCAATTTGTGGGAGTTGATTCTCTCCACCATGTGGGTTTCAGGGATCAAACGAAGGTTGTCCTTTGTCCTTGACAAGATCTTTACTTGCTAAGCCATCTCCTCAGCCCAAATGTAAACATTTAAATAAACAGAATATAGGAGCATATTTTGTAATGTTATTGACTGAGCTTTCATAGAATGTACAAACTTGGACAATAATTTCAATTGTGAGGTCAGTTTAGAGAAAGAAGAATCTCTTAACAGACTTAGGGAATAATTCATTTTAAGTCTCCTTTGTTTTCCTAATATTGCATTGATAAGAGAGTTAGCATTACAGTGTTTCAAGGAATCCTAGCCTTCTGTTCATAGAAAGTAACTGCTACTGGGTATGGTCACTCAAACCTATATTCAGAGGCTGAGGCTGAAGGATTGCCATGAGTTGGAGACCAGCTTGGATTAGATAGTTAAGTTTCAGGCCAACCTAGGATATAGTGTGAGACTGTCTCAAAAAAAAAAAAAAAAAGCCAACCAAACAAAAATCTGTTAGTAGATCATACTTTGTACTGAAAAAGAAACTTCGTTTGTTTTTCTCTTTAGGAAGTAGGACAACCCTGATAATCTGATGAATATTCAAAAGTGCTTATTAATTCATTTGTGCAAAAGCGACTGATAAGGGACTAAACAGAGGGCACTGAAGTATTTATTATATTAGTTCTCTTAATTTTATGTCTTGTGTTTTTCAGTTTTTTTCTTAGTGCAATGCAAGGTTGCTAGTACTAATAGTTAAGAAAATAATGTTTATTATATAAAATAAAGTTTTTGACAGCCATCCAAAACTTTGCATCATTGTTGGAGAGGCGTGTAGAATTAAAAATAACAATGTACACATAAGTAAATAGTGAAATCTTTATCTGTTAAGTTTTTTTTAATTTAATAATAACACTTTCACTAAGGTAAAGGCTGAAATAGTAGAGTTTATATTCTCTTTTATTTGGGTATCTTGGCCAGTAGTAACACAAGGAAAGATGAAAGAATTTGATAAGGTAGGACTTTTTTTTTTTAAGATAGTCTGGTAATTGATGTGTAGTCCAGCCTGGTACTATGCTGGTACAGCAGTCCTGCTGTCTTAGCCTCCCAACTGGAATTATAGGCCTGTGCTAGCACATCCTACTTGAGATGTGATTCTTGATAAGAAGTTTCTACATTGAACAATGAATGACACAAATCCTAGTTTGGGCAGTTTTACTTATTTATTATTCATTTTTTGAAGCAAAGTCTTAGTCTGTAGTTCAGGTTGTCCTAGACTCACTATGTAAGTTTGCTTTTAATCGCATCGATCCTCCTGCCTGTTTCCTGAATGTTAGGATTGCAAGCATGAGCTACCATTTCCAGTCTAGAATTCAGTTGTAGAAAAATCACTTATGAATAAAAATACACAGTTATAGAATATATTTTGTATGGAATTCTTGATAAGAATTGATGAGAGCTTTGCATGTAGCATAGAATATCAAATATTGTGGAAATAAATTATGACCTGCTGAACTTGCTGACCTGTCTATTAATCCCATCAGTTTGGGAGGCCAAGGCAGAAGGATCATCAGTTTGAGGCTAGTCTGGGCTACATAGAGAGACCCTATCTCAAAAAAAAAAAAACACAGTAGAGAAGAAAGAAAAATTTTAAAATGTGGTCTTTAAAATGAACTGCGTGGGGCTGAAGAGATGACTCTGGGGTTTAGACTCTACCTCAAAATCAGAAAAACTTCAGGCGGAAGTCACAGCGGCCTTCGCTTCCAGCCCTGATAGAGCCTGGGAAATCCCAGAGCAAAGCAAGGAAGAGCTAGAAGCAATGTAGGATGGTTTTCAAAGTCACCTTTGGCTCACTACAAGAACACACAGTGCCCTCTGACACTGACGCACACACACGCGCACATACCCACACCACCAAAAAAAAAAAAAGTATATAGCAATATTTTTTCTCTTTTTTTAAACTTTATTTTGTGGGAATCATCCTGGATCGCTTTTTGCTTCACTCTGGGATTTCCCAGGCTCCAACTACCAGGACTGGAAGTGCGAGTCACCTGCTATTTCTGTCTTAATCCTCTAAGCCATCTCTCCAGCCCTGAGCTTTATTTATAAAGCTATGAATTAAAAAAATATATAGAGAGAGGTGGAATTCACAGAATTCTGATTTTCCATCTCTAATCCAACACCAGAAATCATGAAAGCAGTCAGAGATAGTGCTCTTGCTTGTATCTGGCATGGGAAACTTGTGGAGAAGGAACACCACATTCTTTCCAATCCTGAGAGGCAGAATGGGGGAAAAAACCTCAAGGCCATATACCAACAACAAAGCGATAATCACAAAAATTATTACAAATTCATATTTCTTGTTTAAATTTCTGTAGAATTACTATAATAGTTTGATAAAATGAATAAACAGGTTTGTAAATAGTAAGGAACTCTATTACTATGACACATTCATATATTTGGCAAATTTATGATTTTAAATCTGGCCATAGGTGGCTTTCAAAATTTTTAGGAAATATTGACAAAGAATTTAAGATATGTTACAAGATTTAGCTCTTCAAAGCATTTTTACCTCTTTCCTTTTATCCCTAGTTATGCTATATAGCAACTGCACGCCTTGAACTGGAGGCCCCTAAGCTGTTTCCTGCCTAAAGGTAGGTTTTTGATTCATAACTTTTGAAAACAAATTCAAACATATCACTTACAGTTTAAAATAGGTAGTTTTATAGAAAATTCATTTTTCTTTAGAAAGAAAGGGATCTAGTAAAGTTAGATTTACTCTTTATATATACAGATAATTAGCTAGTTAATAAATATTTATTCACATTTTACCTGCCTATCATTTTTCTTACCTAGATGGCTCCTGTAGACAGTTGATTTGGTAACCTCTTTAATACTTATTTATTGAGTCTTTGGCAAAAGACATAGAGAAGGAATAACTCAGAAAATAGACGCTAACTCCATTAATATTAAAAACACCATCAATGGAGTGCCTAATACATGTTATTTTATCCTTCAGCTTTATAGCATTTGTTATTTTTACTTTGATTAACAAAACTAGTATTAGAGAAGCAAAGTTACAGGTTAGTGACAACTGATTCCTGATTTGTAGATTATTTTTTCCTATGTATACTACCTTTTCTAGATTTTCCAGTTATCTTTTAGGCAATAACAGTGTTTAATAATCTTTAACAAATTACATGCTGGAATCCATTTGAGAAGCACCTTTCTTAGATGAAAATACATACTTGGTTTAGCAATTTTAAATGATTGCTTATTTCTATAGCACACTATTTAGTAGCACTGCTATTCTCTAACATTATTTACTTGATGACTTTTGGTAAAGATAGTTGAGAGTGTCAGATAGCCTATTATTGTTTACTACAAGTCATTTAAAATATTAAAAGTTCATTCAAAAGCTGGGACTGTAGCACAGTTCATCAAATATTTACCTAATTTGCAGGAAGTTCTGGTTTAGTCCTCAGCATGGTATAAAGTAGAGGTGGTGTTGCACTTGGGAGGTAGAAATGGCACAATCAGAAGTTGAAGACCGTCCTTGGCTATTTGTAGCCTGGGTTACATGAGACCCTGTCTGAAAGCAAAAACAGAATAAAAAATGTTCTTTCAGGAAAATTAACTTAAAGATTAAATTGCTAGCAGTTTTTCTTTTAAGGAAGCATCCTTACTTGCCAGAACAGTACTCTTGGCCAAGTATACACAAGGATGCCCCCCTTAAAAAAATGATAATAATGCTAAGTAATGGGTGATTCTTAGGAATAATGAGATTTTCTTAATTGTTTGTCTTCTTTATAGAGTAAATGGATTTCCCAAATAATTTGGGAAGTCAAACAAATTGATTTAAAATTTTTAAAAATTTTAAATTTTTTTATAAAATGTTTTATTCATTAATGTTTTTTGTTCATCCAGATATACTTAGATTACTGACTGAGTATATGGTTATAGACTGACTGACTATGTGGTTTGTTTATTTGTTTGTTTGTTTGTTTGTTTGTTTGTTTGTTTGTTTGTTTGTTTGTTGGGAGGAACTCCATGCAAAGAAGTGGAGTCAGATGCCTGAATTTTTTTATTTACATACAAAATTTAAGCTCTATTTTTATTTATAAAGATAGAAAAGTATCAGTACTGTAATGTGTAAATAAATTGAGAATGGAATCTAACTGGTGTGTCCATGTCATTGAATTTATAAATTACATAAAATCTATGATATAAGCACTAATAGACATATGTATTAAACACATTGCAGTGAAGAGAACATATATAGAAGAACTTAAAGGTGGTCAGATGCAGCCAACTTGTGCATTGTTGGCTGTTTGATTTGTGCTCTACAGCTAATCAAGACCTTTGTGGGTGCTTCATAAAAGGGGTTTATTGAAATGGAATAAGATATAAGATGGTTCATTAAGCATTTCTTTAAATCTCTTATTTTTAACCACTTGTAACTTGTGTTTTTCTTCCTTAGAATCTGTCATTATTTAATTTTGTTAGAAGCAATTTATTTTTAAAGAAAGTATGTCTCCTCTGAAGATAAATGGTCCTATCAGAATTCGAAGTATGCAGACTGGGATTACAAAGTGGAAGGAAGGATCCTTTGAAATAGTGGAAAAGGACAATAAAGTCAGCTTAATAGTTCACTACAATGCTGGAGGAATCCCAAGGATATTTCAGGTATTAAAGAAAATTTTATTTGGAATGGTTCTTTAATCAGATCCCTTAGTACTTAGTTGTACTGTAATGTGTCACAGTAGCCCTGTAAGACTTCTTAGGACATTAATACTTTTGTGTATCTGTTTCATAAATTATTCAGAAGCATTTTTGGCTCTAATAAAAAGCAGAAAGTAGCTACCATTATTAAAAAAAAAGCTAGTGAGATAGAAACTTAGAACGATTCAGAGACTATCTATATATTTAATCTAAACTATTCTAAAAACCACATTAGCAGCTAGGTGTAGTGGTGCTGCATACCTGTAATCCCAGCACTTGGGAGATAGAGACAGGTAGATCACTACTTTCAAGTTGGTCACATTGTTTGTGGCCAGCTCAGATTATCTCCATTTCCACCTGGCTTTTTTTTTTTTTTTAGAACATCTGAAATTTTTAATCCTTTCTTTACAGGTTACCTAGACCACTTTTGATTAAAAAAACTGTAGAAAGTTAGTAACTGCCACAAGCGAACACCAGGCGGTGGCACATGTCAGTTTTCCTCAGAATCCCGCTTTGCGGGGTATCTGAATGCATTGCTGGGGTCTCTGCTTACTTGCTGGAATCTTTGCGGCAGATTTTAGTCCACAGGTCATTTTTCCCCATTTCTTTGTAAGCTCTTCATCGTTCTTAGAGTTTTTTTACGGTCCTTAGAGTATTCTTCGGCTAGATCAGCCCAGAGGGGGTGTCTAGGCTGGGGGTCATTCACCAGTGCTATGAGGGACTGGATTACTTGGTCAGTCTTGGTTGCTGGCTTCCAGTTCTCAGCACTAATTACTGGCAGGCAGACCTGCCCCTTTTCATCAATATTTGGGTGCTAGATCTTTCATCAATATTTGGGTGCTGGATCTTTGTTTTAAATGTGATCTTCGGTGGTTTGAAAGGATACTTTGCTGGAAAGTTGATTTCAATTCTGAAGGCGCCCTTATCATATGGAAGGTTGTCAGGAACAATAAGCCCTTGCCAAGTCAATAAATTAGCTTCATCAACCTGAATGTTACAGAAGTTTTTCATTCCACGTTTGCGATCTCTTCAAGCTCCTTCATCAGCCTCCTGCTGGCCGCCATCTTGGATCTAGTGCTGCCACTTTCCTCTCCACCTGGCGTTTTTACGTGGGATTTGGGGGTCTAAACTCAGGTCCTTCTGTTTAACCCCTGAGCCATATCTCCAGCCCCCAGATTTAGTATTTATATATTTTATACATTTTAGATAGTGGTTTTTCTTGTCTCTTTTTTTCCCTCAGTTAAGTCATAACATTAAAAATGTGGTACTTCGACCCAGTGGAACAAAACAAAGTCGCCTAATGTTGACACTACAAGATAACAGCTTCTTGTCTATTGACAAAGTACCATGTAAAGATGCAGAGGAAATGAGGTTGTTTCTAGATGCAGTCCATCAAAACAGACTTCATGCAGGTAAGCACTAATAATCCCACAAGTCTGACATTGACAGTTTTTTTTAAAAAAATCTTATTTATCTATTTAAGAGAGAGAGGAGGAGAACAGAGAGAGAGAGGGAAGATCCAAATATGTGCAAACAGATGCACATGTGCTTGCTATGACCCATAGATGGAAGTCAAAAGACACTTTTCAGAAGTCATTTCCATTGTAGATTGGTTTCTGGGGATTGAACTCAGGTCACCAAGTCTGTGAACTCAACCTTACCAGTTGAGTTATCTCACTGGCTCCAGGATTAGCAGTTCTAAGAGAATATGATGATCAAGGGCTGGGGATGTAGCTTATTAATAGAGTGCTTGCCTACATGCATTAGGTCTTGTGGTTAATCCTTAACACTACATAAACCGGGCATGTGATCCCAGCATTACAGAGGTGAAGATAGGAAGATAAAAGTTTATGACCATTCTCGGCAATGTGAGACTCCGTTTCAAAACAAGAAAAGAATATGATAACTATAGGCCAATATTACTATTGAATACTAATGGAAAAATCCTCCACAAAATATTAGTAGACTAAATTCAGTGACATAATATAAGAATCGTACTCCACAGTCAAGGATTTATCCCTGAAATGTAAGAAAGTGTCAATACAAAAACCAATCTATAATGAACCACATTAACAAAATGAAGGACATAAAACATGTGATCATTTCAATTGATAAAATAATTAACAAAATTTAGTATTACATGATAAGGAAGACTTAATAGAAGAAGGAAACTACTTCAACATAACAAAGGCCATGTGTATTAATACAGTTAACCTTCGCTATGGTAAAAAATTGGAAGCTTCTCTAACATCACTAACAAAGCAAGAATGTAGCATTTGTAATCTTTTCCAGAACAGTTAGAAAATGAAATGAAATAAAAGATATCTAAATTGAAAAGGAGGAAGTAAAATTATTTCTGTTCACAGATGACTTGATTTTTTTATGTGTATAAAAATTCCTAAAGATTCCATAAAAAAAGTATAACTAGAAAAAGAAGAAAATTTAAGTTTTTGTTGGGAAAAGTTAATCTTGTCTGGTAAATCATAAGGGTTTGCCTATTTATATGAAACTGAGTCCTATTGAAAACTCACATAGTGTACTCAGGTTCTACATGTGTTCGCAGGAACTTTTTAAAGAATAATTTCTTTTAAAAATATTTATTTATTTGTGTGTGTGTGTGCGTGTATGTGTATCAGAGGGTACTATGTGTCCCTATGGAGGACCAAGGGTGACTTTGGGAATTATCCTGGATTGCTTCTATCTCCTTGCTTTCCTCTGGGATTTCCCAGGCTCTACCTACCAGAACTAGAAGTGCAGGTTGCTGCCATTTCCGTCTTGCGTTTTTTCATGGGACCTGGGGTTGGAACTCAGGATCTTATGCTTTCGAGTCAGAGTATATAAGTATTTAAAATTCTTAAAGCACATTTGGAACTAGCTGTATTTCTCTCTCTCTCTCTCTCTCTCTCTCTCTCTCTCTCTCTCTGTGTGTTTCTATTTTTTATTCTACCCATCATAATAATTGAATCAGTGTCTTGGGACTGGAGAGGTGGCTCAGGGGTTAAGCCTCTGCCTTGCAGGCGGAAGATCCCGAGTTCGGATCCTAGACCCCATGTATAGACACGATCGGAAATCAGGGGGGGAGGAGGGGCTGTGAATCCTGGGGCAGAGTAAATGAGGAGGTAGAGGCGGTCCATGATGGTTCCCAAATTCGCCCGTGGTTCTACACACACACACACACACACAATTAAATAAGTAATAATAAAAAAAATTGAATCAGTGTTTTAAGGAAAGATATGTGTGGGCTGGAGAGATGGCTCAGGGGTTAAGACTGCCTCATAAGCAGAAAGTCCTGAATTCTGATCCTAGGTCCCAATCAGGGAACCTTGTAGAAGAAGGGGCAGTAAGATTGTAAGAGCATGAAGATGGGAAGGTCCACTGTTGAACGAGACACTCCATCCAAGGCAGGGCTGCTGCATCCTGGAACTCAATGCAATGAGACTTTTTCTTACCAGACCTGTGTAGTTACCAGACCTCTTACTAGACCCCTATAGATTATCTCAAGAGAGATAACTACATGCAGTGGAAACCTTGGGGGAACTAGGGCTGGATGAGTGAAGAAGAATACCCCTATAAGTGGTGCAGCCCGAGGAGGGCCTGAATCCCCACAAGAGTAGACAAGCCAGAGGGAACCCTGGGACCCTTAGAAGTGGACAGGCAGGAGAGTGGGAGGAAGTAGGATAGATCGATAAAGGAGAGAGGGGGGATGGCACTTCAGTCCCTGGTAGGCCAAGCCTGGAAAATCCCAGAGCACAGCAAAAAGGAGGTAGAAGCAATCCAGGTTTATTCCTGAAGTCACTCTTGGTCCTCCACAGGGACATACAGTTCCCTCTGACATACACACACACACACACAAATAAGTTTAAAAAAAAATAAATGTGTGACAAAAGCATGTTTAATGCATTGGAGTGGAAATGGTATATACTGAAAGGAGATCCAAACTTGAAAACATGGAATAAGGGAAGGGGGACTTACATACTTTAGGTCTAAACAGATTTGAATTTCATTCCCAGTTGTTTCCTGTGTTGGTTTGGGAAAGTCACTTAACATTTGAGTTTGTTTCCTTATCTCTAAAGTGAAGGCTATATGTTAACTCAATACCAGAACTCATGCTAGGTAAATACTTTGCCACTAGGTTGTATCTCCTGCAATTTTTTGTTTTGAGGTAGATCTGATTAAGGTGCCCAAGCTTACCTTGAAATTTCCATTCTCCTACCTCAGCCTTTTTCTGAGTTGCTTAGGTTACAGACCTGTACCACCACAGTCAGCTGATTTCAGGGCTTTGTAAAGAATAAATGCTGATAAATTTGAAATATGACAGTCATATGATAGATACTTAGGAAGTCATTGCTGTTAGTTAGCTATGATCTTTTTTTTTTTTTTTTTTGGTTAATCATCATTTAAAATTTATAACATGTTTAAGACTGTGACAGACAACAGACAGATGAAAATGTCAAGAGAGAAACCATGATTATGGGAACCACGCCATAGGAGCTTTGGCTGTGCTGTGTCTTTTCTAAGCTGCCCTGGACCCCTTCAAAAGGCTTAGGTCAGAAGGCTTCTCTGAGTTGATGGCTGGCTAAACTGCTAAACCCTTCTGTGGACTTTCTTCTCTCCATTTCACCTAGTCTCTTGGACATTAAAGATTATAGATTTATCTGTCTCTTAACTTTCATTTATGTTCTTTTTTTTTTTTTATTTCAGCTCATACAAACTTATTAGGTACACCAGTTCCCTCCCTTCCTCCTCCTCCCCCCGTACCTCCTGCACCCCCTCCCCACCCCTCTCCCTCCCCATCCCCCAGTGCCTCCCGCCCCAATTCCCAGAGAGTCCTTTCTTGTGCATGTCTGATTTTCCTCTGGGCCCTCCTCTCCGATGACGTACAAGGACCCAGTGGCCTTTCCCTGAACCCTTTCCCGTGTTCCCCTTAGGTATAGGAACACTGCTGTGGCTGCCAATCCTTTACCTCCAAGGCTCTTGGTGCCTTTAGCAGATGCTAGGCTTTGTGAGGTCAACAGTGTGTTGGACAATGCGCAGGGCATGCAAAGTCCAATTATGATTGCTTCAGCCCTAACTAGTATAGAGTATCTTATATATCATTGCTCCTCCCATCCTTTTGCTCTTACACTCTTACCGCCCCCTCTTCCGCAAATTTCCCTGAGCTTCAAGATGGGGAGAGACTAAGCTGGCCTAGTTCTAGGTAGTTGATATAGAGTCTCTGAAGTTCTGGATTGTGGTTTGTTGATTTTCTTTTGCAGTTTTGCTGCTCCTGCAATGCCCTTCACTCCATCCTGGTGGGCATTGTATGTTACCCCCTGGCCAGAGACAAAAAGCTGTTAGAGTCTTGTGATAAAAGCACATTCAAAGGTAGATGTAATAAAAGTGGGAAACCATACTAAGGGAGGGGTCTATCACCCATTTGCAAAATGGTTACTTTTTATCTGCCAGACTATATGCCCTCCTCTTCTGGTGAGATCACACCCCCTCAGTAGTAAATGATCAGGAACAAAAGTCTGTGAACTTAATCAGATGTCTCATTACTTATTTGGGTCCTTGGTGGAGGCCTATTTTCCCTGCTGTAACATGGTCCCTTCTCTCCTTGTTTCTGGTGTGGCCCTCCTACCCCAGCCCTCCTGTTCATAATCCTTGGAATTACTGTCTCTAGGTGGGCTGGATGGGTTTGGTACTAGGAGCCACTTATTAGGGAGTACATACGGCGCTTAATTTTCTGGGTCTGGGATACTTCGCTTAATATAATTGTTTCTAATGACATCCATTTCCCGGCAAATTCCAGTAATTCATCATTTTTGATGGCTGAGTAGTACTCCATTGTATAGATGTACCACAGTTTCCTTATCCACTCGTCAACTGTTGGACATTTGGGCTGATTCCATGTCTTTGCTATTGTAAACAGTGCTGCTATGAACATAGTCGTGCTTGTGCTATCGAGGCGAACCTCTGCTGTATGGGGGGTTATTCCCAAAAGTGGAATAGCAGGGTCATATGGCATTTCAATCTTTAATTTCTTTAAGAATCTCCAGACGGCTCGCCAGAGTGGCTGTATGAGCCTGCATTCCCACCAGCAATGTAGGAGAGTTCCCCTCTCTCCACATCCTCTCCAACATTTGTTGTTGTTCGTATTGTGGATTTTTGCCATCCTGACTGGGGTGAGATGATATCTCAGGGAAGTTTTGATTTGCATTTCCCTGATGGCTAAGGAAGTGGAGCATTTTTTCAGATATTTGTTAGACATTTTAATTTCATCCCTGGTAAAGTTTCTTTTAAGTTCCAGGGCCCATTTTTTAATTGGGCCATTGGTTTCCTTGGTGTTTAGTTTTCTAAGTTCTTTGTGCACTCTGGACAGCAGAGTTCTATCAGATGTGTGGTTAGTGAAGATTTTCTCCCATTCTGTGGGTTGCCTTTGAGCTCGTGTTATAATCTCTTTATCTGAACAGAAGCTCTTTAATTTCACAAGATCCCAACTGTTGAGAGTTGGTAGCAGTGACTGTGCCATTGGATGTCTGTTTAGGAACTGTTGGCCTAGCCCAATCAGCTCGAGGGAGTTCCCTATCCTTTCAACTATGGTTTTTATAGTCTCTGGCCTGATATCAAGGTCCTTGATCCATTTGGAATTAAGTCTTGTACATGGTGACAAGTACGGGTCCAGCTTTAATCTTCTGCATGTGGAGATCCAGTTTTGCCAGCACCATTTGTTGAAGATGCTGTTCTTTTTCCATATTCTTTGGGCCCCTTTGTCAAAGACCAAATGGCTGTAACTTTGTGGGCTTATATCTGGGTCTTCAATCCTTATCCATTGATCTGTGTGTCTATTTTGGAGCCAGTACCAGGCTGTCTTTATAACTATGGATTTGTAGTATAGACTTAGGTTTGGTATGGCAATACCTCCAGCAGTGTTTTTGTTACTCAGGATTGTCTTTGCTATCCTGGGTCTTTTGTGCCTCCATATGAACTTTGAGATTGTTTGGTCAACTTCTTTGAAGAATTGCTTTGGGATTTTGTAGTTAGCTATGATCTTAACTGTACCTTATTTTTTGATCTTGGCTAAGTCATACCAATTTTTCAGAATAGCAAACTAGCCTGGGATATTGAGTCTCTGTACTTTTAGGCAGTCAGTCAGTCAATGTAGAAAAAACTACTTTTGATAATGTACAAGATAGCTAGCAAACCACGTAAAAGAAGTGATAGAACAAAAATGAATAGCTTAAACTACATAGCATTTGGACAATCTCTGTAGCAAGGGAAAAAAGATAAAACATTAGGATGATATTACAGGGAATCAAACCCCAGACTCATATATCTCAAATAAGTGCTCTTTCCCTCTCAGTTACAACCTTATAATAATATGTTAATAGCATTAACATTTTGAGATAAAGTCTTGCTGAACTGCGCAGTTCAGACCTCTTTCATAGGGTTAATATATATGATACAGAAACCTATTATACAAATTAATAAGAAAAAGGCAAGTCAGCAGAGAAATGGACAATACTGTAAATCAATATTTTTGGAAGAATAATTAATGACCTTTAAATATGAAAAATTTCTCAACTTCGCTAATTAAACTCAAATTCTTCCTGTGACATTTTTGTAAATGTGTAAGAGGAAGCAAGGTAACAGACATATATACACACTCATATTTAGATTATGTTGAACATTTTTTGAACTGGCATGGATTTCTGTGGAATAGAAGCTATTCTGTTCGGTAATTATTTTTTAAAAATTCAGTTAAATCTTTTAGTGATACGGAAAATAAAATTTTAATGTAATAATGGAGTGCTGTGTGATGCATATACATTGTAATATCCTTCAAAAAAAGGGAAAGTACCCACGTGCATAGGATGGTTCTGGATTGGAGGTCAGAGGTCATCTTTCTTTCTACCATATATGCTTCCAGGGATTGAACATGGGTTACCAGATTTGTAACCATGCACCCTATCCACTGAGCTATTTTAGCAGCCCATGGATAAACTTTTATTTGTAGAGAATACTTTAGAGTATGTTGTTGGAAGCATGCTTGTTGTTAATAATCCTGACTAGTTTCCTTTGCATTGGTGTTAATACTCCTGCTCCAGATACACAGTGACTAACTCTTCTATAGTACTGATTATAAAAATGCTATTTTTGAGAACTTCTAACATTTTCTCTGCTTTGTAAATTTTTTCCTGTAACATAGTCTCACCTTTTTGTGTTATTTATTATTTTTAATTACTATGTATCAGTTACACATTCTGTTAAAAGGAATTGGTTATCTTTTTTCCTGCTATTTCTTCCATACTATATAAAATATTAATAAATGTTTTTATTAAGTTACTGATTTTTTTCATTGCTTTTATTTATTTATTTATTTGTTTGTTTGTTTGCTTAATCCACCAGCCTTGAAACCTTCTCAGGGATCTGGAAATTTTGGAGCCATTCTGGGGAGCAGGGCTTCTCAGGAGACCAGTAGACAGCTTTCTTACTCAGACAATCAGGTATGTTTATTTGAATCTTTTTAACTTTTTTTTTTAAAGTGATAGTTATGCACAGATATACTTGGTAATTTCAGGGCATAGAATTTAGATGGCAATATCTAATCTGGCATGTTACCACAGTATTTTCATATAAATGATAACATTTTTGCTATTTTGATCTTTATTTTTATGAAAACCTTAAAATTGATTTATCATGTTCTTTTTCTCTCACTACTTTCACTACTAACCACCTTAACATTTGATGTCTCATGGTGGTCAGAATGAACTACATACAGTATAATTTTAAAAGAGTGGATCTGGAGTTAGATTTTGTGCCTCCACTTACTAGTGAAGCTTCTTAAGTATCCTGAGCCTCAGCATCTGTCTATAGGATGGAGACTGAAACATGGAGGTGGTTCTGAGATAGTACATGTAATAGTGTTTAGCTTCCTTGTGTACTGTACCACTATAAACTGCCCTACAAATGTTTGCTACTGTTTCAATAAGCTCTTTGGATCCATTGTATATTATGACCTTTGCCTTTACATTATATGACATATGATCCCGCACTGCTTTGCTGACAACTTCTCCTAAAATTTGCTTTTTAAAAAGTTTTTTTTAAGTATATATAGGTTGTTCAGACTGAGAAAGTTGCTATGCACTAATAAATAGTATTATGAAAACTTGTAATCCTGTGTCTCTTTTAATTAGGTTTGCAAAGGAAAGTCAGGCATAAAATCAGCTTTTAAATAATTATGAAGTAAATTTGTACACCGAGGTGATTACTTAGAGAGATTAATACTGACTAGAGTGAAAGTTAGATAATGCTTAATTTTTTTGATTCATTTTTTATTTTGTTTGAAAGAATATTTTTTTTAATTTTTTTTATTATTTATTCAATTGTGCATGTGTACGTATGTATGTGTGTGTGTGTGTGTCTGTGTGTGTGTAGAACCACGGACGAATTCGGGAACCACCATGGACGCCTCCACCTCCTTCTGCCCCGGGATTCACAGGCTCCACCCTACCAGGACGGAACGCAGGCCGCCCCCGCTTCCGCCTGGCGTCTATACGTGGGATCTGGGATCCAAACTCAGGACCTTCTGCCTGCAAGGCAGAGGCTTAACCCCTCAGCCACCTCTCCAGCCCCGGAAGAATATTTTTAGTGTAGTATAATTAACATGCATTAAATTGAACATTATATAAAGTATTTGATATAAATTTTATTTTCATTCATAAGATCATAGTCAACATTGTAGACACAGCTATACTTTTTACAAGTTTCTTCCTCTCCCTTTCTAATCTTCCTATCTTGGGTTCCTGTCTAGAAACAACCACTGGAGGTTGTGTTTTTTTTGAGTTTTATACAGATAGAATCAGTGCGTGTTTTTGAAACTTAACAGATTTGTAGGTATGACTCTAAATGTCAAAGCATTAACATGTAGAGCAGATGCAAATATTTATACTTCTGCAAATATTAATCCTAGGCTAGAGGGATTATTATAACTAGAATTAAATAAAAAAGAAATAGAAAGAGCCAAGGGTGGTGCAGGAACAGCAAAACTGAAAACAACTACAAACCATAATTCAGAACATCAGGGACCCTATATTAATCACCTAGAACCAGACCAGCCAAATCTCTCCCCGTCCTAAAGCTCAGGGAAACTTGCGGAAGATGGGGTGGCAAGATTATAAGAGCCTAAAGATGGGGACGATCAATGATACGCAAGATACTCCACATAAGTTAGGGCCGCAGTAACCATAACTGGACTTTGCATGACCTGCACAATGACTGACATGTCAACGACCCCCCAAAGTGTAGCATGGTTCACAAGCAATAGAATCCTTAGAGGCAAGGGATTAACAGTCATAATAGTGTTCCCATACTAAAGGGAAGGCCAAGAAAGGGCTCTGGGTAATGCCACTGAGTCCTTATACCTCACTAGAGTGGGGGACTCAGGGAAGTTTGGCATTCATACTAAAGGATGCTCCAGGAAATGGGAGGGGGGAGGGTACAAGGGGGACTGGGAAAGGGGGGAGGGAGGGAGAGGACTGGGGTACCTATTGAGCTTGTATGATTGGAGAAAGATAGATAAATATAAATTAAAAAAATAGAATAAACATAATGGAAGATCCTGTACCTGTTAAAGATAAATATTGATTTTTTTTTTTATTTCAGCTCATACAAACTTATTAGGTACACCAGTTCCCTCCCTCCCAAATATTGATTTTTTTAAACTTTTGGTTTTATTTTAATGTGTGCATAATAATTTTGATTAAAATATTTTCGTGCTCAAAATTCTAAAGTACTCCAAAACAATAATATATAGCTATTATATACCATTTGTATAATAAGAACAATAGATATTTGTATTTGCTTAGAAAAACTAAGAAAGGATATAAGGGGTAAGAGGAAAAACTTAAAGTAAGAGTAGTTGGTTAGATGGATGGGGATGGGTTGATAGTGAAGCTCCTCAGTTTCTTCAAAAACAGAGGTTTTCAATTAAGTAGAAGTTTTAACTGGGAGTTGAGGGCCTGAGGATATGGTTCAGATGTTAAGTTTTTGCTTAGAAGCAAAAAGATCCAAGTTAGGATCCCAGATCCCTTGTAAAAACACCTGATGGAAAAGGTGGTAGCCTATGGTGGCAGCCTATACTGTGGATCCTGGAAGATAGGACCTTCAAAACCCCAGAGCAAAGCAATAAGGAGATAGAACAATCCAGAATGATTTCTGAAGTCAATCTTTGGGTCTCTAGGCATACACAATGCCTTCTTCTACATAAACACACACACTGATACATACCCATACCTGCACATGTAGGGTAAGGAAGATTTAACTATCTCAAATGGTTTCGTTCTTACAGGTCTCTTCAAAAAGAGGAAATTTGGAAACTAAAGATGATATTCCATTTCGAAAAGTTCTTGGTACTCCAAGTAGAGGATCCATTAAGACTGTAGCAGGAAGTGGAATAGCTGTTACCCGGACTATTCCTTCTTTGACAGCTACATCAACACCTCTTAAATCAGGATTATTAGAAAATCGGTAGGAAAAATTTTATTTAATCATTTTAGTACCTGTTTGTAAATGTCTTTTTGGGAACATAAGAGAAAAAGGAGAAAATGTAGAATAATTTTTTTGCATATAATTACAAATATTCATTTTCAGTTTATATCTCTGACATGTTTTGGGTATGCAGACAAGCATAGTAAGTGGTGTGGAGAATCATGTAACTGCAGTAACATTTCCTATTTTTGAGAATGTTCCTTTATAATTTTTATGGGAATATGTGATGAAATGATAGCATTGCACAGTGTTTTTATTTTAGTTTTTGTTTTTTTGAGTTAGAGTCTCTCATTGGTTTGTAGCCAGCCAGCCATCCCCAAGAATCCACCTATCTCTATCTCTGTCTTCTCAGCCCTGGGATTACAAATGCATGGCACCACATCTATCTTTTTTTTTAATGTGGATTTATCTTTTTTAGGGATCAAACTCAGGTCTCAGGCTTGCATAGCAAACCTTTATCAACTGAGCTGTCCCCCTGCCCCAGATAAGGATTTTTGATGTTATTAATTATAATGTTTTAAAAGGAATAGTTTTTTCCCTCTGTTTTCCATAGAACTGAAAAAAGGAAAAGAATGCTATCATCTGGCTCAGAGCTGACTGAAGATTATCCTAAGGAAAATGATTCCTCATCGTAAGTTACTCTGAAAGCTTCGGTGGTATTTGGCCAGTGCTGGTCATACAAGTACATACAAAGTAGAAAGAATTTGGAGGAATGTTTAATTTGTAGGCATTTTAATAATCAAGCAGAATTTAAATATCTTGGTGATGGTACAGTGTAGACTCAAGAGAATTTGACTATTGTTATTGCTTTATTTCATTGCATTACTCTGATCCTGCCCTTTTTTATCTGCAATATAAAAGAAAAATGAAGCTGAAGAACACAAAATAAATTTTCCTTTTTTTTTTTTGGAGTTAGAGTCTTGATGTGTGAACTCTCTGGGTAGCCAATAAACTTGTGTGTGTGTGTGTGTGTGTACATGTACATGTACACACGTACATACTATACTGTGTGTCCCTATGGAGGACCATGGATGACTTCAGAAATTATCTTGAATTGCTTCTATCTCCCTTTTGCTTCACTCTGGGATTTCCCAGACTTCGCCCACCAGGGCCAAAGGTATGCTGTTTCTACCTGGCATCTTTTACATGAGAGCTGAGATCCAAACTCAGGACCTTCTGCTTGTGAGGCAGTCTTAACTCTCTCCATCCCTGTGAACTCTTAATATCCCTGCTTTCACTTCCTGAGTACTTGAATTACTGATGTACGTACTGTGTCTTGTTTTACACAGTGTTGGGAATCAAACCCAGGGCTTCATGCATGTTTAGCAAGTACTCTACCAGCTGAGTTACATCTTCAGCATTATAGGACGAAAATTTTCCTAAGCAGAAATTATGAGGGCATTGAAGATGGTGCAATATTCTCGGTAATCCATAGAGCAATCTGTTCTGTCTTTTTTTTTTTTTTTTAATTATTATTATTTATTTAACTGTGCGCATGTGCGTGTGTGTGTGTGTATGTGTGTGTGTGTGTGTAGAACCACGGACGAATTCGCGAACCACCATGGATACCTCCACCTCCTTCTGCCCCGGGATTCACAGGCTCCGCCCTACCAGGACCAGAAGCGCAGGCCGCCCCTGCTTCCGCCTGGCGTCTATACGTGGGATCTGGGATCCGAACTCAGGACCTTCTGCCTGCAAGGCAGAGGCTTAACCCCTGAGCCACCTCTCCAGCCCATGTTCTGTCTTTTGGGAGGAACCTGTTTGTAAGTTGTGGATCTTAGCTTTGTCTTCTAGCAGGTTTTTCTTTCTTTATATTTTAAAGAACATTGATGAAGCCGACGAAGACTTACATTCTTCTTCAAGCCATGTAGTTTTTGTAGTGTGTTTCATGCAGATATAGGACCAGAAGTTTAGGAAAGCTTGAGACCTATACCAGTTCTTTCAAGGTGAATCACACTGTTTTTTAGTGTGTTTTTTTTTAATATTTGAGAAAGAATAATAACTTTGATTGTTTTCTTTTTTTCTGATAAAATTTATTTTGGAATAATTTTGTGATTTATAGAAAAATTTCAAAGATAATAGAAATCAGTTTTCGTATTCAACATCTCTTGATATTAATGTCAACTTTGGGTATGTGTTTGCTTTTTTCCCCCCCTTTAACAAAACTGCCTCTCTGGTTACCTTTTATTGTTTTAACAGTGTGAGAATTAGAGACACTGGATTTTTTTGCCTCATATAGTCTCAGATTTTGATTCTTGGTTATTGGCATAAGAATTGTTTTCCTTTTAATCTGTGTGTGTGTGTGTACAAGAGGCCACTTGAGTATTTGTGTATCTCTGGATATGCAAGGGTGACATTGGAAATACCTCCTTACTGCTTTGTTTTAGATTTTCCCAGCTTATGCCCTCCAGGGTTAGAAGTACAGACTACCGCCACCATTTCTCCACCATTTCTCGCCAGTGTTTTTGCATGGAATCTGGGGATCAGAACTCAGATCCTTTTGTTTGTAGGGCAAAGACTTTAATCCCTGCACCATCTCCCCAGACCCCTCTTAAGTTTTATATTCTTAACTTTGCCCTGTGCTTTTGACAGATTGATTATAGCATGTCATGATAAAGATCACTTCTGGTCGTGGATATTTGAGGGTCTTTATAAACCTCTTGTACTTGAATCTCTTTCCTAAGATTTGGAAAATTTCTGTTATTATTGCATTGAATAGATTGTCTATGCCTTTAATCTTTCTATCTTCCCCTTTTGATATCCCAATGACCTTTGGCATTTGATTTTTTCAGTTGTATCCAAAGATCTTAAATCTTTACTTAATTCTTTTTTACTTTTTTCTTTATTCGTTTGAATGTGTTATTTCAAAAGATCTGTCCCTAAGCTTCAATATTCTTTCTTCCACTTGATCTAGTGTGTTATTGAAATTTACAATTGAAATTTCATCTGACTTATTAAGCCTTCATTTCCAAGATTTCTGATTGGAACTCCTCTCAGTTTCTCCTGAATTTTTCATTCTTGTCCTGAATTATCTTCTAAATTCATTTCACAGTTTATCTCCATTCTCTTGGATTTCACTGATTTTTTTTTTCTGCTCATGCAAACTTAACAGGTACACCGATCCCCTCCCTCCCTCCCTCCACATCCCCCAACCCTCCTGCTCCCCCCTCTCCTCTCTCCTCCCTCCCCATCCCCCAGTTCCCCCCCCCCATACCCGGAGCATCAGTCACTGATACTTTTTTTTAAATATTTATTTTATTTTATTTGGAGGCGGAGAATAGAGGTGTGCATGGGTTAAGTCAGGACAGCTGTCAGAAATCAGTTCTTTACTTTCACATGTGTGTTCCAGGAATTGAACTCAAGTTGCCAGGTTAACCTTTGTGTAATGAGCCATTTCACCATCCCACAATGATTAAAAAAAAAAAAAAAAAGCTCATTTAAATATTTTATGATACATTTCATCCATTTCTGTATCTTTGGAAATCTGTTACTGCAATGCTGAAATCTTGAGGAGATGTCATGCTCTGCTATTATTTCTTTTTTTTTTTATTTCAGCTCATACAAACTTATTAGGTACACCAGTTTATTATTTCTTTTTATATGTTGAAATTCACACATCTTGCATAATACCACTTTTGTGAGACAACCTTCTTTTTTTTTTTTTATTTCAGCTCATACAAACTTATTAGGTACACCAGTTCCCTCCCTCCCTCCTCCTCCCCCCGTACCCCCTGCTCCCCCTCCCCACCCCTCTCCCTCCCCATCCCCCAGTTCCTCCCACCCCAATTCCCAGAGAGTCCTTTCTTGTGCATGACTGATTTTCCTCTGGGCCCTCCTCTCCGATGACGTACAAGGACCCAGTGGCCTTTGCCTGAACCCTTTCCCGTGTTCCCCTTAGGTATAGGAACACTGCTGTGGCTGCCAATTCTTTGCCTCCAAGGATCTTGGTGCCTTTAGCAGATGCTAGACTTTGTGAGGTCAACAGTGTGTTGGACAATGCGCAGGGCATGCAAAGTCCAATTATGATTGCTTCAGCCCTAACTAGTATAGAGTATCTTACATATCATTGCTCCTCCCATCCTTATGCTCTTACACTCTTACCGCCCCCTCTTCCGCAAATTTCCCTGAGCTTCAAGATGGGGAGAGACTAAGCTGGCCTAGTTCTAGGTGGTTGATATAGAGTCTCTGAAGTTCTGGATTGTGGTTTGTTGATTTTCTTTTGCAGTTTTGCTGCTCCTGCAATGCCCTTCACTCCATCCTGGTGGGCATTGTATGTTACCCCCTGGCCAGAGACAAAAAGCTGTTAGAGTCTTGTGATAAAAGCACATTCAAAGGTAGATGTAATAAAAGTGGGAAACCACAGTGAGGGAGGGGTCTATCACCCATTTGCAAAATGGTTACTTTTTATCTGCCAGACTATATGCCCTCCTCTTCTGGTGAGATCACTCCCCCTCAGTAGTAAATGATCAGGAACAAAAGTCTGTGAACTTAATCAGATGTCTCATTACTTATTTGGGTCCTTGGTGGAGGCCTATTTTCCCTGCTGTAACATGGTCCCTTCTCTCCTTCTTTCTGGTGTGGCCCTCCTTCCCCATCCCTCCTGTTCATAATCCTTGGAATTCCTGTCTCTAGGTGGGCTGGGTGGGTTTGGTACTAGGAGCCACCTATTAGGGAGTACATACGGCGCTTAATTTTCTGGGTCTGGGATACTTCACTTAATACAATTGTTTCTAATGACATCCATTTCCCAGCAAATTCCAGTAATTCATCATTTTTGATGGCTGAGTAGTACTCCATTGTATAGATGTACCACAGTTTCCTTATCCACTCGTCAACTGTTGGACATTTGGGCTGATTCCATGTCTTTGCTATTGTAAACAGTGCTGCTATGAACATGGTCGTGCTTGTGCTATCGAGGCGAACCTCTGCTGTATGGGGGGTTATTCCCAAAAGTGGAATAGCAGGGTCATATGGCATTTCAATCTTTAATTTCTTTAAGAATCTCCAGACGGCTCGCCAGAGTGGCTGTATGAGCCTGCATTCCCACCAGCAATGTAGGAGAGTTCCCCTCTCTCCACATCCTCTCCAGCATTTGTCGTTGTTAGTATTGTGGATTTTTGCCATCCTGACCGGGGTGAGATGATATCTCAGGGAAGTTTTGATTTGCATTTCCCTGATGGCTAAAGAAGTGGAGCATTTTTTCAGATATTTGTTAGACATTTTAATTTCATCCCTGGTAAAGTTTCTTTTAAGTTCCAGGGCCCATTTTTTAATTGGGCCATTGGTTTCCTTGGTGTTTAGTTTTCTAAGTTCTTTGTGCACTCTGGACAATAGAGCTCTATCAGATATGTGGTTAGTGAAGATTTTCTCCCATTCTGTGGGTTGCCTTTGAGCTCGCGTTATAATCTCTTTATCTGAATAGAAGCTCTTTAATTTCACAAGATCCCAACTGTTGAGAGTTGGTAGCAGTGACTGTGCCATTGGATGTCTGTTTAGGAACTGTTGGCCTAGCCCAATCAGCTCGAGGGAGTTCCCTATCCTTTCAACTATGGTTTTTATAGTCTCTGGCCTGATATCAAGGTCCTTGATCCATTTGGAATTAAGTCTTGTACATGGTGACAAGTACGGGTCCAGCTTTAATCTTCTGCATGTGGAGATCCAGTTTTGCCAGCACCATTTGTTGAAGATGCTGTTCTTTTTCCATTGGATTCTTTGGGCCCCTTTGTCAAAGACCAAATGGCTGTAACTTTGTGGGCTTATATCTGGGTCTTCAATCCTTATCCATTTATCTGTGTGTCTATTTTGGAGCCAATACCAGGCTGTCTTTACAACTATGGATTTGTAGTATAGACTAAGGTTTGGTATGGTTATACCTCCAGCTGTGTTTTTGTTACTCAGGATTGTTTTTGCTATCCTGGGTCTTTTGTGCCTCCATATGAACTTTGAGATTGTTTGGTCAACTTCTTTGAAGAATTGCTTTGGGATTTTGATTGGTATAGCATTGAATCTGTATATTGCCTTTGGTAGGATGGTCATTTTCACAATGTTGATTCTGCCAATCCAGGAACAAGGGAGGTCTTTCCACCTTCTGGTGTCTTCGGCTATTTCTTTCTTTAGGGTTTTAAAGTTTTCATTGTAAAGGTCTTTTACCTCCGTAGTTAGGTTTATACCAAGGTATTTCATTTTTTTAGGGGCTATAATAAATGGTATTGTTTCTCTCAAGGCTTTTTCACTTCTTTCATTCTGGGCATATAGGAAGGCCTCTGATTTTTGCACATTTATTTTGTATCCTGCCACCCTGCTGAACTTCTCAATTAGTTCCAGGAGCTTCCTGGTGGAGTTTTTGGGATCACTCAGGTATAAGATCATGTCATCTGCAAATAGGGATAGCTTGACTTCTTCCTTGCCGATTTGAATCCCTCTTATGTCCCTTTCTTGTCTTATGGCTTCAGCTAAGACTTCAAGTACAATATTGAATAGAAGTCGTGAGAGTGGACAGCCTTGTCTAGTTCCTGATCGAAGTGGGAATGCTTCCAATTGTTCCCCATTGAGCATAATCCTTGCTGTGGGCTTGTTGTATATAGCTTTTATTATATTGATAAAGGTTCCTTCCATTCCTACTGTCTCTAGCGTTTTGATCATAAAAGGCTGTTGGATCTTGTCAAAAGCTTTTTCTGCATCTATCGAGAGTATCATGTGGTCTTGGACTTTGGACTGGTTTACATGATGAATTACATTTATTGATTTGCGTATGTTGAACCAACCTTGTGTGCCGGGGATGAAGCCTACTTGGTCCCCATGAATGATCTTTTTAATATGTTTTTGAATCCGATTTGCTAAGACTTTGTTGAGAATCTTTGCGTCTGTGTTCATCAGGGAGATCGGCCTATAGTTTTCTTTTTAAGTGAATCTTTATTAGGTTTTGGGATTAAAACGATATTAGCTTCATAGAAGGAATTTGGTAGTGTTCCTTCCTTTGCTATTTGATGGAACAGTTTAAGGAGTATTGGTGTTATTAACTCCTTAAATGTCTGGTAGAACTCTGTGCTGAATCCATCTGGTCCAGGACATTTTTTGGTGGGAAGATTCGAGATTACTTCCTCAATTTCCTTATATGTTATAGGACTATTTAAATAATTCACAACTTCCTGATTCAATTTAGGTAAGTTGTGTTTACTTAGAAATTCATCCATCTCTTTTGTGTTGTCAAACTTCACAGAGTATAAGTTTTTGAAATATGATGTTATAATTTTCTGGATTTCTTGGGTATCAGTAGTGATAACTCCATGTTCATTTCTAATTTTGTTAATTTGGGTTTTCTCTCTCTTGCTTTTGGTTAGTTTCGCTAGGGGTGTATCAATCTTATTGATTTTTTCAAAGAACCAGCTTTTTGACTGGTTGATTTTTTTCTATCGTTTTCTTAATCTCGATTTCAGATATTTCTCCCCTTATTTTGCTAATCTCCTCTCTTCTACTACTTTTGGGATCAGATTGCTCTAGCTTCTCTAAAGCTTTAAGCTGCATTGTTAAGTTGTTTATTTCTGACGTTTCCATTTTTTTGACGTAGGCATTAAGAGCTATGAACTTACCTCTTAGAACAGCTTTCATTGTGTCCCAGAGATTTTGGTAAGTTGTATTTTCGTTATCATTCACTTTCAGGAAATCTTGAATTTCCTTTTTAATTTCTTCCTGAATCCATGTCTCATTCAGCATCATATTGTTAAGTTTCCAGGAGTTAGTGTATTTTCTCTTGTTTGATGTGTTGTGGATGTCCAGCTTTAGGCCGTGATGGTCTGATAGGGCACAGGTTAGAATTTCAACTTTCTTGTATATGTGTAGATTCATTTTGTGGCCCAATATGTGATCTATTTTGGAGAAAGTTCCGTGTGCTGCTGAGAAAAATGTGTATTCTTTGGTGCGTGGGTGAAAAGTTCGATAGAGATCTGTAAGGTCCATTTCTTTCAGGGTTTGATTAAGTTCCAAAGTGTCTCTGTTAAGCTTTTGACCTGTTGATCTATCCCAGTGTTGACAGGGCGGTGTTGAAGTCCCCAAGAATTATCGTTTGGGGATTGATTTCTTGCTTTAGACGCTGTAGGGTTTTCTTAATGAATGTGGAGGGGCCCGTATTGGGTGCATATATGTTCAGGATTGTGAGGTCTTCCTGGTGAATTGTGCCTGTGACTAAAATGTAGTATCCATCCGTGTCTCTTATAATTTTCTTTGGTTTGAAATCCACTTTGTCTGATAGCATAATGGCTACCCCTGCCTGTTTTCTGCTTCCATTAGCTTGTAGAATTGTTGACCAGCCTTTTATTTTTAGAGCGTGCCTATCTTTTGTGGTGAGATGGGTTTCCTGCAGGCAGCAGATTGATGGATTGTGATTTTTAATCCATGTTTGTAATCTGTGTCTCTTGATCGGTGAATTAATTCCATTAACATTTAGTGTTATAATGGAGAAACTATTGTTAATTCCAGACATTTATTATGTTTAGTAGCTTTTATAAGTATATTGCTTCTTTTTTAATGATGTTATACTTGCCTTCTGTTCTCCTGGATATGCCTGTTTTTTTCTTCACGCTTGAGTATCATTTCTAGCATTTTTTGAAGGCCTGGTTTGGTGGCCATGTATCCCTTAAAGTTGTCTTTGTGCTGGAAAATTTTTCTTTCTCCCTCGATCATGACTGATAGTTTTGCAGGGTAAATCAGCCTGGGTTGACATTTTTGCTCATTCAATACTTGAAGTATGTCTCTCCAAGCTCTTCTTGCTTTTACTGTTTCGACTGAGAAGTCATTTGTTATTTTAATAGGTTTACCTTTAAAAGTGACTTGTTTTTTTCTCCCTTGAAGCTCTCAGCACCAGTTCTTTATCTTGAATGTGGAGTGTTTTAACTATTATTTGCCGCGGCGTGCTTCTATTTTGGTCGTATCTGTTTGGGGTGCGGAATGCCTCTTGTATATGGATGGGCCTCTCTTTTTTTAGATGAGGAAAGTTTTCCTTGATGATCGTTTGAAAAATTTCCTCAGGGGTGGTATTTTGAGATTCTTGCTCTGGTATTCCATGAATACGCATGTTAGGCTTCTTCAGGGTGTCCCATATCTCTTGGATATTTCTCTCAAGTATCTTTTTGGCTTTAACAACCTCTTCCATTGAGCTGGTTAGTACTCCCACTTTATCTTCAAGGTCTGAAATTCTGTTTTCTGCTTCGTTAGTTCTGTTGGTAAGACTCTCTGTGGCGTTCTGGGTTGAAGATAACTTGTCTTTTAGCTCAGTTTTAAACTCTGCTTGAGTCTGTTTTAACTGCTCTATGCCACTTTTTGTTTCTTGCACTGTTTTTCTCAACTCCTCCAGATGTCTGTTGTGTTCCTCTTCAAAGCGATTGATTCGATTATTTAATTCCTCCCTGATTTCCTCTTTCATAGTATTGAACATGGTAATGATCATATTTTGAAAGTCTTTATCCTGGGTGGGGCTTTCTTGGCCTTTTTCCATGGGTTTGTTCTTGTTGGAGTCTAACATTATGGGATTAATTTCTTCAGTGGGAAATTTGTTTACTTGATTGTTGCTTCTCATAGATTTGCACTTTGACTTTGGCATTGTCATTTTAACTCTTAAGATCTCTCAATTTCACTAAACTGAATTATTTGGCCTGTGGTCCTGGTGGGCGGGGCGGGCGGAGACTTACCTAGGGCGCGGGGTGAGGCCCGGCTGGACCGCGCGTGCGTCCCGACCGGCGGAGCGGGTTTAGGGTGCAAAAAAGGGGGGATGGGGGCGACGGCGTGGAGCTATTTAACCCGAGGGCAGCTGGGGCGGGGCCCGGGCGCAGGGGGAGGTCCTCCTGGTCCCTGGGTCCCGCGCGCGGCTCCGGCTGGATGGTGGGAGGCGGAGTCGGGTCCCTGTGGGCCGACCTGGGGATCCTGGTGGGCGGTGCGCGCGGGGGGGGGGGGGGTACTCACCAGCTAGGGCGCGGCGTGGACGCCCGGCTGGACCGCGCGCGCGCGCGCGTCCCAACCGGCGGAGCGGCTTTAGGGTGCAAAAAAAGGGGGGGAAACAACCTTCTTAATAAGTGGCTTTCTCTTAAAGATGTCTCTGGAGAATCTATGCTTTTAGTAAGAGTACTCTATTGCCTCTGTGGGTCACTTTGAGAATAAGAACATTAGCAGTCCAGGTATGGTAGAGGCAGTAGACAGTGCAGGTTATACCACCTGGTTATGCCTACAATGGAATTGATGGCCTGTGGAGATTGGGGATTCTTTAGGAATGTTGATATTATCCCTAGTATTTGAAAGAGTCTCTGGTACTGGATTTGCCAAAACAAATGAATGGCCTAAAGCACTTATCCCCTTATTAGACACTAATATGGTACAGCTGCTTCATAGAGAGGACACAAATCAAGCACCTTCTTGTTACTCACTTTTAGTTTTAAAGATAGTGTGTGATATGGCAAGGTATGAGGGCAGCTGATGGTGAAGACCTATGTAAATGTAGTAGAAACCCTTGCATCTTCCCATGTCTGTGTCCACCAACATGCTACTCTATTGACTTTGTGGGTAGCTGCCTCACAAACCAAACATGCTCAATAGAGTGACTATGATATAAAACAGAATTTGTATTGTGCTCTCTGCTTTACAGTAGATGTGCTTGTGGAGCAACACCCAAAAATAGAACTGCAGACTCCCCCCAACCTCCCCATTCGCTCTTTCCACACACCTATGCATACCTAGGGATGGAATGATAGGGATTTCTCTCTCCTGATTCTTTATTAATAGTACCCACAAGGGCTCAAGTGGGAGTGGGTAGAGATTGAAATTAGGCAGAATTCCCCTCACCTGAGGCACATGTATATATAGAGTATAACATGGTCAGTGCTGGTCATACTTTATTTCCAACATTTGTAGGCTATATTCCTGAAGGGAAACACAGATTTGCTAGAGATGCCCAGTTTACTTCTTGGCAGTATAACCACAGAATTCCTTCTCTGCCTTCTTAAGCATAGGTGCCATGCACTGGCACCTGTGGAAATTACATGACTGGCTATTTTCCCACTGTCAGAGAACCAGCTTTTATCCTACAGTTTTTTTCATTAATTTATTTATTAGAGGAGAGGTACAGATACCCATGTATGTCATAATACATGGGTAGTAGGCAGAAGAGCAAATACATATCTAGTCAGAATTAATTGCTTTCTTTTCTAGGTTTTAAAGAATTTAATAAAATCAGTTGCTACCAAATGACTAGTTTTCACAAAGATTTGGTATTAAATCAAAGTTCAGCATCTGTTGTTGACTAGCTAGGACACAAAACATTAGCTAAGCCTTGGTAGAGGAAGGCCTATACTGTAGGTTCTGTCTCTTCCACCATGGCTAATTTGAACTTCGTGGAAGTTTTAAAATAACTAAGGACTGAGATTGGCCAACTTGCCCCATTCACGTTACCCTATTGATTGTTAGGATCTTTTTTTTTTTTTATTCAACTGTGCGCATGTGCGCGTGTATGTGTGCGCGCGCGTGTGTGTCTGTGTATGTGTAGAACCACGGACGAATTCGCGAACCACCATGGACACCTCCATCTCGTTCTGCTCCGGGATTCACAGGCTCCGCCCTACCAGGACCAGAAGTGCGGGCCGCCCCCGCTTCCACCTGGTGTCTTTATGTGGGATCTGGGATCCAAACTCAGGACCTTCCGCCTGCAAGGCGGAGGCTTAATCCCTGAGCCACCACTCCAGCCCTGTTAGGATCTTTTAAAGGCATTCTTTGGTGAGCATTAGCATCGAAAAGATCTTCACCCTTTCTTCATACTTCCATAAGCTTATCCATGTACTTCTTCCAGAAGTTATTTCTCTCTGAACTTGGAGGACCTTGATCATCCATTCAAACTATTTGCTGCTAGTAAGTAGCACACCTAGTAAGTAGTACATGACCCACTTTTTATCCACCCAAAGTGAATGGTGAGGTAGGTACATTTCTCAGAAATCTTGGCTTCACCAATCTACCAAAGCAGTACTTTACTGAACTGTAGTAGTTCATTTTCACTTTGTATCAATATCCTAAGGTCCATTCTTCCCATTAGTCATAGGAAATGCCTGTGATACCTATTCCTTTATCAGTTCTTGGGCCCGATCAATACACATGATTCCATATTATAATGAATTACTGCTGTGCCCTTTATGGGTGTGACAGTACCCATTTTGAGATAGCTTTCTCTGGTTACATAGTCCATTAATGACCGATAGTCACACATACAGTCTTTTGGAAGGTTTAGATAGGTCTAGATGGGCAGCATGGCATTGTGCTACAATCCTAAGACTACTTACTACACTTTCCGTTGGTGAGTGACTATAAATGGTGCTTT
This sequence comes from Typhlomys cinereus, assembly GCA_023101885.1. NCBI lineage: Eukaryota > Metazoa > Chordata > Mammalia > Rodentia > Platacanthomyidae > Typhlomys > Typhlomys cinereus. Next base: position 79,568 of record JALPQD010000910.1, on the reverse strand, counting down.
TGTTCTTAAGGTGATAATAATTTCAGATGAACTGTTACCTCCTCTCTTGAACAGATCAATACCTCATACCTTTGTAGTAATCATCTCTTGCTATGGCACAAACTGCTCCATTTAGTGTTTTAAAATTATATTACACCTTAAAAGTTAAAGCTTATGAATTATGTTCAAATGGAAACTTTTGCTTGAAGCTGGTGTACCAGTAGTTACTGGAAAATGAAACTAAAAGGCTAAACTTATTTAAGGATGGATAAACTGTGTGTATGTGTGATATGTGTATATGTGTATGTGTTTCAAGTAACCCAGGCTGCATTTTGAGCTCTCTATGTAGTTCTTGCTGGCCTTGAACCTCTGATTCTCCTGTCTTTGCTATTCATATCTTAGACTTAGAAGCATGTAGATCAATCATTTCTTCTGATCTTGGTTTTGACCAAGAATTATCTATATTGCTTTGCAGCTTTTGATTTAACTTTTGTCAGAAGAAAAACACTCATTTTGCTTACTTTGATTTAGAGTCAAAGGTCATATTGATTCTCCCATTGATAATAAAAGGGTATTTTCTAATTCTTCTACATTTCAGTGACCTTATTCTTGTAGCTTAACTTTGAAGCATATGGCACTTTAAATGTTTCTATTGACAGCTATTTAATATAGCTATGTATTTGAAATTATTAACTATAGGAACAACAAGGCTGTGACAGATCCCTCAAGAAAATACTTAACCAGCAGTAGAGAAAAGCAGCTGAGTTTGAAGCAGGCAGAAGAAAATCGGACATCAGGTAAATTTTATTTTTTTTAAGTTCTCATTTATTCATATGATACACTGTATTAAATTAGAAACATACCTTTATTATTCAGGAATAGAATAATGTAGTTTTAGTTATTGGACCCTAACTTGTACCCAATAATTGGCCAAAATAAAGTATTAAAAATATAAGGAAACTAAATAAAAAAAAAAATAAGGAAACTTAGCCAGGCATAATGTTGTGCACTGTAATTCCAACCCCTTGAGAGGCAGTGGGAAGAGAATCAGAAGTTACAAGCCAGTCTTAGTGACATAGTAAGTCCAAGACTAGTTTGGGTTACAGTGTGACAGCTACGAAAAAGCAAAAAAAAAAAAAGAGTTGAATTTTGTTTTCTAAAATTAATCCAGGGGCTGGAGAGGTGGCTCAGGGGTTAATCCTCTGCCTTGTAGGCGGAAGGTCCTGAATTCAGATCCTAGACCCCATGTATAGATGCCAGCGGAAGCAGGGGCGGCCTACTGGCCTGCGTTTCTGATCCTGGTAGGGCGGAGCCTGTGAATCCCGGGGCAGAGTAAACGAGGAGGTGGGGGCGGTTCATAGTGGTTCCCGAATTTGTCCGTGGTTCTACACACACACACACACACACACACAATTGAATAAATAATAAATAAAAAAAAATTAATCCAGAGTTTGTCTTCGGAGAATATTAAATGTCCTGTTGTATCATTTTGTCATAGTCCTTTGAGGCAGGTGTCTCACTCATCCTGGAGCTAGATGTGGTCAGCAAGCCTCAGCAATCTTTCAGTGTGTTCTCTCCCTAAGACCCCCTCCATACACACACACTTAGCACTGGGGTTACATTGTTTAATAACTGGAGTTATATACAGCATGCATATAACCACACTCAGCTTTTCACATTAATGCTAGGATCAGAACTCAGATCCTCATGCTTGTGCAGCAAGTGCTCTCTCCAGCTAGAATTAAATTCATACTGTCAAAGTACCTAGAAGACTGAGTCAGGAGACTCAAACAGTGGTTGAAATCAAAGTATTACTACTTTATTATAGAGATTGTTGCATTGATTCCTACAGAGGAAGGTGGGACTAATATAAGCCTTTCTAATTAACCAGTTGTTAACAAACAAAAAATAGTAAATCCATGCTAAGCTTTGACCAGTGTTGAGGAACATTTTACAAAAGTTGTTTTAGAAGAGAAAACAAAAGAGAAGGAAGTAGGTAACATTTTAAATGTATTGTTGCAAACTAATCAAGAAGAATTAGAGGAGCAAAACTAATAATTGGTTGAAGACTAGGTTTATCACAAATTTTTCTGAACATTGGTTTGGGTTGATTAAATAATAAAGACTCGATTGATGCTATTTAAATTGATGCACATTATCTTGTAGTATAAAACTTAGCTTTTTTAACTGTAGGTTGCAACCTCATGTTAAGTGTGTGGATCATGAAAACTTTGGCATTGTAAAAGATTTCTGAATGTACAGCAACCAGTAATCAATTCAAATTCAAACATAATTATCCAAGGTGTTCTGGCACAGCTTGCTCGTATTATTTTATGTGGTTTCACTGTAATTTGAGTTTAGAATACACAGCATGAGCACTTTACATTCACATGCTGTCACACCACTTCTGTGAATGCTGACTTTGAAACATCTCAGATTGGAGACTGTTACATGTTACGACTTGAGGTTTTTTTGCTCTTATAGAAACAATGGTTTAATTATAAAAAACAAAGACTTAAGATTTTCCTACCATCATTTTTCATATGTATCTAAATTAGTCCATTTTTGGACTGTGTTCTGTTAGAATGCTTGGTTTTAAAAGTCGCTGTTTCAGTTGCTTGCTAAACTTGAATTTTAGAAAAAAATTAATTCAGTTTTGGTTTAGGATTAGGATAGCATTCCTGCAATCGTCCTAAAACTACTTATGCCATTTTGTGCTACATATTTTTGGAAAGTGGTATTGTCAACGTTGATAATTATAAAATAAGAATATCATTCAAGTCTGAAAGATGGTTATATTTTATATCCTGAAGTATAAAATATGTAGCTAAGTAGTTCTTTATTTAAAATAAACAAACTGGTAGCAAGGTGACCCGAGTTCAATCTTCAAAACTCACATGGCAGAAGGAGAGAACTGATTCCTGTAAATTGTCTTCTAACCTTACATGTATTCCATGGCACACCCTCCCTCATAAGATAAATGTACTTAAAAATAAAAGAAAGCTAAGTAATTAGAAGCAAATAACCATATTCATTTCATTAGTATACATATTTGCCGTTGTCTTTAATAGATGGTAAAATTATATCAAAGAATTGTTTATAAAATAATTTTTTTCATTTATCCTTTTAAGTCGTTGGTTCATATACCTATTTTATATACCTATATACATGGGATTATTAAAGTTTTTTTGGGTAAAAACAGTAGCGAATAGAGAAGGTTTAAGAAGGTGCTATAAAAGATATTAGAAGAACTTAAGTTTTAAAAAATAATTCAAAACTAGAAGAAGAACTGGCAGTTTGGGGGCAGGAGAATACTGCTTGTCTATTATACTTGATCCTTTAACATGCAGAAATTTTACTTTGATGAAAAGTAAAAATAAAGAATTAAATATAAGCAGGCCCAGTTGTGTGATTTTATTATTAGGTGAACTTGAATGATTTAATTAGCTATTAAGTCCTTTATTTTCCTTTATTCATGTATTTTATAGGACTTTTACCCTTGCAGTCATCATCATTTTATGGTGGCAGAGCTGGATCCAGGGACTACTCTTCTGGTGGCGCTAACCTAGACAGGTATGCTATTAGTAATATGCCTGTAACAAATTTGAAGAGCTGTATCTTTTCAGAATGTCGAGTAATGAAACAGACTATGCCTTATACTTTGAAGGAATTACTTTATTTGGTTTTTTTACTTTTGCGTGTGTGTTTGTGTGTGTGTGTGTGTGTGTGTGTGTGTGTGTGTGTATCAGAGGGCACTGGATATCCCTGTGGAGGACCAAGTGTGATTTTGGAAATCATCCTGAATTGCCTCTACCTCTTTTTTGCTTTGCTCTGGGATTTCCTAAGCTCTGCCTTCCAGAGCTGAAAGTGCAATCTACTGCCATTTTTGTCTGTGTTTTTATGTGGGATCTGCACTCAAGACCACCTGCTTGCAAGGTAGAGGCTTAACCCCTGAGCCATCTTTCCCACCCCAAACTACCCTACTCTAATCCCATCAAAATCAATTAGGATTATAAGAGCTTGATGTTTTAATTAAAAAATTACTGATGGTGATGGTTTAGCAGCTCTTAAGATACTAAAACTATATTTTTGGACAAATTGTATATTATGTCAATTGTTTTTCAGTAAAGCAGTTTTCAAAAAAACTATCAACCAAATATGGATACAGTTTGTGTAGGAATTCCCATTTACTCTGTACCCTACTCAGTATTACTGAGGAGATCCATGAGAGGGAGAGTAATGGAGAGATATATGAGCGAAGCATGATACATGTGTGCATGTCTTAATGAAACTCGTTGTATATACTGACTAAATGAATCATTTAGGGTCTGGGGAGAAGGCTCAGTGAATAAGAACACTTGCTCTGTAAGCATTAGAACCTGATTTGAACCACTCACACCCATGAAAATATTCCGACATGGTTGCTCAAACCCACAACACCAGCTTCAGGGGATGGAGACAGGTAGACCCTGAGAATTTGCTGGCCAGCCAGCCTATTCAAAACTATGAGCTTTTACTCAATGAGAGACCCTCTCTTACGGCAAGAAGGCAGAGAGTAATAGAGGAAGACACCTGATTATATTACTAGAGCCTCCTCATGTGCATACCTGAAAGCCCACACCTAAACACTTGATTTGCATTCACCATGCATGTATACCACACAACACATACATACACAGAAAATTTTTTAAAGTTTTTGCAAATGATAATATTTTATGGGGTTCTTGTTTTATAGTTGTTTTGGTTATGCTTTTAAGAAACAATCCTTTTTTGCCAAGCCTAGTATGCATGCTTGTAATCCCAGCATTTAGGAGGTTGAGGCAGGAGAATGAAAATTTAATGTTAGCCTAACCTACCTAGCAAGATCCTGTCTCTCAAAACATACTGTATCAATAAGTGATATTGTGTAACCATAAAGAGTATGTCCCAGAACTACAAAGTTGGTTTAATGTTAGAAAACTGACTTGGAGATAGATTGTGTGTAAAGTATTTGCTGTGCAAGCATGAGGGATGGAGTTCAGATCCCCAACACCCACATAAATGTTTGGCCAGTGTGGAAGCCCACCTATAATTTTTAGCTTCAGAAGGTGAGACTGGTAATCCCCAGAGTAAACAAGCTCGCAAAACTAGTTCTGTTAGAAAGTTGTAGGTTTGTTTAGAGACCCTACTTCAAAAGAATAAGGTGGAAGAGCAATTGAGAATGATTACCGATACTAGCATGGGGCCTCGAAAAGCACACATGCATGCATACACACATGCACAAAAGAAAAAGTGATTCCGAGGTTGTAATAGATAATTAAAATAGTCATTTAATATATACATATATCTCCTTTTAACATATTAGGAACAAAGAAGTACTTTCATAGTTAGATAAAATGGTATTCTGACAAAAATAAGTCACATTATTACCAATAGGGGGGGACACTTTGAATAGTACTGTCAAAGTTAGGAACCAAGATGTCATTGTCCTCAAGGTGGTAATTAAATGCATTAAGACAAAATGAAACAAAGAGGTTTGAAGGTGAGAAAGAAAAAAAAATCACAATTTCTAAAAAGTATAAAACATTGAATATTAACCAGTAAGCGACTCACTAGGGATTAGCAGAATAAAGAAAATAGCTCTTCGAGGGTTCTGTAATATAAAATCAACTTTGAACATTAGTAATATCCCTATACTTAGCAATAATAAATTTAGAAAAAAATTTAATTAGTTTTTATTTTTATTCTTTTACAATCTCATATATGTAGACAATGCATTTTGATCATAGCTACTTCTTTCTTCTTCCTGCTTCCCCTGGACATCCTCTGACATGTCCATCTCTTGCCTTTATATCCTAATTTTTTAAGTTCGACAATATAAAATATAATATGTAAGCAATAAAAGAAAATACATTAAGAATGTAGTTAGTTATGATTGAACTCCCAGTTCCACATGGTTAAGAATACATACTAAAGCCGAATAGCATTTTGTCCATTTCTATGAGATTTAAGTTCATGGTGTGAGCACATGGAGCTCCAACCCACAGGAGGCTATCCACGTTGTGGGCACATGGAGATCTAGCCCATAAGAGAACATCCCATTTGTTAACACACAGAGGGCCTTCCACCTTGTGAACATATGGAACCCCAATCCAGGGAGGCCATCCACATTGTGTGCACATGACTCTACCCCATAAGAGGCCTTCATGTTGTAAGTACACAGATAATGGAATTCAGGATTTTGGCAGGCAGCTACTAATCATTCAACTGTCTACCAGTCAGAACACTGAATGTAAAAATAGTCTCATCTCTCTGCCACCAAGGAACACAGCAGCCACATGTGCAGAAATTTTAAAATTTAATAGAAACGTTTTATTTATGACAAAAATCAGTGAGGTTCATAGAAATATCTCTAAATGTATCTTACTTTTGTAGAGGAAAGGATGAAAATTATGAATGATCTGAATGAATCATATAGGCATATTTGTGGATGACAGAGCAAAAAGGTACCATTTATGCCTAAGTTGATTTAAAGATAGCACCAGTTGTCTCACGTCCCTTGTTACAAAACCAAGGAAAATCTCATTAAATTTTGACAACTAAGTATCATTGTCTTGGAAGAAAACTCTGAGATGTACTGTAGTACTGCTTGAAAGTATTAAGAGTACGTAGTAGTTTTAGATTGTGGTATGTTATCTGGAAAAATGAACTTGATGACTTCTAGTAGATAAATAAATCAAAAAAAATGTACTCAGTTTTATTTACATTTTCCTTAGAATAGCAGAAATGGTAGAAGTATGTCTAGTTGCAATAAAAAAAGCTTCCCAGTAGCTAAGAGGTTAAAAAAATCTAAGCCAAAAAATCATTATATACATAGGTTTTTATATCAGTTACTTTTCTCATCGTTGTGACCAAAACCTGACAAGAAGCAACTTAAATTTGGATGTTGTAGCACACATCTCTTAACCCATCACTTGAGAGGCTGAGACAGGATTGTCATTAGTTTGAGACTATTCCGTGTGCAGGCCTGTGCTACAGAAACATTATTGTTTGATGTTCCAATGGGGAGTAGTTTGCAGCTGTGTCTATGAGCATCACCTATCTGGACAGACAAGGAAACAGATATGAGATGAATGCAGGTACTTAGCTAACTTTCTCTCTTTTTTCCCATTTACCCAATCTGGGCCCAAAGTCCATAAGCTAGGAGTGAGTTCCTCAGTTAATCCACTCTGGAAATGTCCTCACAGACACTCACAGAAGTGTCTCCTGGAGTCAAAAAGTGCCAGTTAACCATCATAGCATTTTATTTTTCTTCTAATCAGTAAAGTCTTTTCTTTGGGGGGGGGGTGTATATCAAAGGGCCCTATGTCCCTGTGGAGGCTCAAGGATGACTTCAGGAATCATCCTGGATTACTTGTACCTCCTTTTTTTGTTCTCCCCTGGGATTTCCCAGGCTCTGCACATCAGGGCCAGAAGTACTGTTCCTTCCTGGGTGTTTTTAATGTGGGACCTGGGATCTGAACTCGGGACCTTCTGTTTTTGAAGCAGAGTCTTAACCCCTGAATCATCTCTCCAGCCCAAGAAATGTTATGTCTTGAATTGATTTCATCTTAGATTTGATGAAATACTGTTCAAATGTTTAAGTAGACAAGACAAACAGAAGAAATTTGTTAGATCAGCAGTGGCCTTAAAAACTCTAATTTCTAGAATTGAGTCAAACATTAGAGCAATAGTTGATACATCAAAGAAAACAAGAAATGAAAAATGTTAAGATTTTATTGTTGTTATGTGTTTTTATTGTGCTTATTCTCATGGCCTTGAAAAGAACTATGTGGAAAGACTAATTTATATAAAATGAAAAAGTTGAAGTTAAATCTTTTTACATAATTCTTTTTAATATATAAAACATTTTATGTGAGAGTAATGAGTTAATTATTGGTCAGAAGAAGCTTGAGGCAGGCATATCTATCATTTTAAAAAAAATTTATTAAGAGAGAATGCACATTTGTGTGGATACTACCCACATGCCACAGTGCATATGTGTCATCATCAGAGGACAACTTTAAGGAAATCGGTTCTCTCCTTTCACCCTGAAGTCTCCTGTAGTCAAACTCATATAACCTGGTTTGTGCACCAAAGGTGCTTTTACTTCCTGAACCATCTCTCTACCCCATGTCCAATTTTTTGCTCTTTGACACAGTGTCAGCTGCAGAGTTCACACTAGAACTGTGTAGTTGAGTTACCATAGAAAAATGGTGTAAAAAAAAACTCATTTGAAGTTTATGGTTTTGTACTGGGCAGCCTTCATAGCTTTCTTCGACTGTAGGCTTCCTGTGGCGGCGGTATGTTGGACACAAGCATGAAGAGATAGATAGCACAGGAGAAGGCAAGACAAAATAGGGTAGGGGAAGGCCTAAGTGCCTATCCAAAGTTTCAGAGGGGAAAAGAATTATAGATTTGAAGATACTGGAGATACTGACTTGAGAACTTTCAATAATAATAATGAAATCAGACTTAGATGAACATAACCTGATGAAGACCAAGCAGAATAAAGAAAACAAATCCAGCCTCGGAGTTTTCTGTATAAAAGTGTTTGCTGTACAAGTATGAGGACTTGAATTTGAATTCCCAGCATGTACATGAAAAATTGGTTGTAACTGCTACTCCTGCTGTAACCTCAGTGCTATGGGGAGAGATAGGAAGATCTCTGGATCTTGCTGGCTGTCTTTCTAGTTACAGATTTAAGTGAGAGACTCTCAAAGGCAAAGATTTCATTTTTATGTACTTTATCCCTGTGAGTATTGACTAATGTGTGACGTAACCAGACAATGAACAATTTGAGATCCATTGATTTTTTTTCCCCCTTTAGAGAAAAGTAAATAACACACTTTCTTCACAACATGACAGGAAAAATAAATTCCTAGTTGGATCTAAGAACTAAATAGGGAAGAAAATAAAATTTTAAGCCTTCTAAAAAAATATACAGGAAACTATTTCTGTGACCTTTGTGGTACCAGGTGATTGGTTGGTTAATTCATTTCTGTGTGCACGTGAGATAGTTTTCCTGTGTAACCCAAATGACATCAAACTTGATCCTCCTGAGTGTTAGGATTACAGATATGTGTGAATACTTCTTATTTTGAATGCTTTGAAGTGTTTTTTTTTAATTTTTTATTTCATGCTAAATTTATTCTGGTGCTTCAAGTTTTTGTTTCTTGAATTTCTAGACTTTTTTCCTCTCCTTTTGTGCACCTGCCTCTTCTGGCTTAGGAATAGTTTCTTCCCTTTCATTGAGGAACATTTTAGGTAACAAGGAGAGCCTCATATGGATTAACCCAGATGTGAGCTCTTTAAGTTCTAGCAGCACATTTTAGATTCTTTGTTCCCCTAGATGTGCCACTTTCCTTCCAAAGCTTCAGTTCAGCATTATTCTCTGCAGTTTCTAAGATAGCATGAGCAACAAAGCTTCCAGACTCTAATGACTACTGGCTCCACTGTTGATCTTTTGAGCACTTATTGACTCCACTGTTGAACCACTTGAATGACCTACAATTGCTTCTTTAAGTGACTTCTTTCAAATACTTGGCTTTTTGAATATGTACTTTGATGGCCTGGGTGTTCTTAAAGTGAACATGAATATTTGAATGTTTTGATTTGTATGATTTTGGGAGTTTTCTGGATCAAGGAAGTAGCAAACCATTTTCATAGTTCACTTCAGATCTCTTATGGGAAAAGTGGGTGATTTCTTAAAATGCAGAGATTAAAAACCATGTGAGAAAAGATTGATAAATTTTACTCTGCAAAAACTTCAAATTTAAGATAATACAAAAAAGATTATGTGGAATACACAAAGAACTAAAAAGTCATTATGAACCCACTGTAAAATAAATATAGAAAAACAATTAAGCATATACAATTATAAAAGTGTGTTCAACTTAATAATCAGAAATGCAAATTAAAATAACAGTGAATCAAGTGTTACGTACTAGTAAAAATGAATATTTGGGATAGTCATGTAAATGCGAGGAAACCGGAGAATATGTGTGAGTGCATATTATGTGTGTACACATTTGTTTTCTGTGTTTGTGTGCTCTTTTGTTATGTATTCATAGGGGGGAATATGCACGTGGAGAGCAGAATTAAAAAGCAAAACTGTATAGCCTTTCTCAAGACATTAACTTGGGTTATACAGATTATAGGTTAATTATGTAGACCTCTTCAGATGTCTAAAAGAATTATTTACATCGACACGTTTTTCTTCCAAGTAACCATTTTATTAATATTTCTCTAAGCTTGAAGCTTTTTTTCAACCTATGGGGGGGTAATGTTGAAAATTTTTGTTTTGCCTCTTTGTTCTTTTTTTATAGGAATAATGTTTCAAGTCAGTATCCTTCTGCCAAAAGAAGCTTGGGATTTCTTCCTCAGCCAACTCCTCTATCTGTTAAAAAACTGAGGTATAACCAGGATTACACTGGCTGGAACAAACCAAGAGTCCCTCTTTCTTCTCACCAGCAACAACAACTGCAGGGGTTAGTAAATTCCCTCCTTACCCTTCCCCACCCTTCCTCTTTTCCCCACCTTTCTCTCTCTCCTTCACTTCCTTCCATTTTTAAACATTGGAGAATGTGTGTAAAATGCATGTTATGTGTACACACGCAGCACACATTTGTTTTCTGTGTTCTGCATCTGCATATGGAGACCAGAGGTTGTTGTCAAGTATATCTTCCTCTGTTCTCCACATTATTTTCTGAGATGGGGTCTCTTACTGAACCTGGAGGTCACCTGTTGATGAGACCAGCTAGCCAGCAAGCGCCTACTGTTCTCCTACCTCTATCCCATATCCCAGCCCTGGGGTTACAGACATGCTTTTATGTGGGGTTGGAGAGCCAGACTCAGGTCTTGGTGCTTGCACTGTACCAAGATTCCAGACACTTTTTTAAAAAATTATTTGAGAGACAGAGAGAACAAGGGCAAGAGAACATGGTGCCACAGTGTGCACGCAAAGGTCAGAGGACAGCTTTTAGAAGTAGGTTCTCTCTTTCCACCACCTGGGTTCCAGGATTGAACTCAAGTTACCAGAGTGCCTTCACCTGCTGAAGGCACTGGCCCTTCAGTTGCATTCATAACTTTTCTGTTAATATGGCTTCCATCTGCTCTCTGACTTTTTCACTGCCCATTAATTGTGGGCCCTGTGTTTTGATTGTTTCATTTTGCTGGTGCTGAGAATTGAACCCAAAGCTTTGACGTGTTAAGCAAGTGTTTTGCCACTGTGTTATATCCCTAGCCTCATTCTTATATATTATTAATGCAGAACTTGTAACTGTGTTAATGATATTGTTTCCCTTTAACAATATCAAAGCTAAAATGAACATCATACAGATACATGTTTTTAATACTTTGTTTGCTTTCTTTGAGCTGGGGTCTTATAGTCACAAAGGATGGTGGTGAATACAGTCCTCATGCTTTCACTTTCTAATGATAGGATTACAGGCATATACCCATGGGCCTTTTTTTATAGGTTAAGTTCTTGGAAATAGAATTGTTAAGACCAAGGAAGATAGTTGGAAGTTTTTTATTACCTTTATCTAATTGTCCTCCCCAAATATACCAATTTAGTTGTTTTTCGTGTCACATTACTGCTTCCATTGTGTCATTATACATTATATCATATCAGCCTTAAACTCATAATTTGGCTGGAATAAGTAATGTGTGTCAGTTTGACTCACCTGTAGTAATTTCGTTGCTTTATACATTATTAGGAAACCTTATGAACTCTGAAGTGAAAACTGCATTTTTCCTGTGCTTAGGCTGTTACTCTTTTGCCTTATCTTGCTTTGTCACCAACAGTCCATCCTTTCTAATTGAATATATAATTTCCATTGTTCTTCATTTTGATTGGTTTGTCTCAGATTATGTCTCAGTTTATGATCATACTTATGTAGATCTTGTCTCTTTCTACTTTCTTCTCTTGTTTCATATTCCTAGTGCCGCCTCACATGTATTTTATGGTTTACTTTTTGTCTCTGCTCCTTATTCCCACACTTAGCAACCTCACAAGTTGCCCATTCTTCACAGTCCAGACTCCTTCAGTGTTATTTTCATTTCTGTTTAATGCCTCTATTAGAAACTTCTCTTACTTCTTTCACAGCTCTTTCAAAAAGTGATATTCCAAGTAGTATCAATAGTCAGGTCCAAAGATTATTTGGAAAAAAAAAAAAAAAAGTCACCTGAAAAGAAAACTACCCAATCTAGAGAATAATAGAGGCTACCTTATTCTAGTGTTCCTCATAAAACCTCCAAAAAATAAATAACCAGACAAAGGGTACCATTATTGCCTTGCTTTTTGCAAGGCAGAGTCTTATTACTTATTTGCACATGAACATGTGTGTGTATTAGAAGGCACTGTGTGTCCCTGTGGAGGACCAAGGGTGGCTTTGGGAATCATCTGGTTTGTTTCTACCTCTTTTTTGCTTTTCTCAGGGATTTCTCAGGCTCCACTTTCCAGAGCCAGAACTGCAGGCCTCCACCATTTTCACGGGGCATTTTTATGTAGGATCCAGGATCCAGACTCGACTCCTGAGCCGTGTCTGGCCCCTTAAATTACTTTTTTTTTTTTTTTTAATTTTTTTCATTATTATTATTTATTCAATTGTGAGTGTGTGTGCGTGTGTATGTATGTATGTGTGTGTTTGTGTGTGTAGAACCACGGACGAACTCCGGAACCACTATGGACGCCTCCACCTCCTCCTTGTCACTCTGCCCCGGGATTCACAGGCTCCCCCCGCTTCCGACTAGCGTCTATACGTGGTATCTGGGATCCGAACCTTCCGCCTGCAAGGCAGAGGCTTAACCGCCTGCAAGGCAGAGGCTTAACCCCTGAGCCACCTCTCCAGCCCCTTAAATTACTTTTAAGCATAGAAGCAAACCAGGTTTCTTCTATGTTTCTATTTTCTATTGTGAAAGCTAGTAGATGCATAAAGTTAGGAATAGGAATCTTAATGTTTTGTGATAAAGAATATGTGCAAGGGGAAGATTTAGAGGCAACACTGAAAAAAATAACACTTCCACTGAAAAAATAACACTTCCAGAAAGAGTGAGTGAGTGCCAAAGTACTGAATATAGTTTTAGATCTTGATAATTTGCAGCATTAGATCTTGATAATTTGCAGCAGTGGTCATAGGGAAAGGGCTTGAAAGGAAAAGTACCAAAAATAACAGCCTCAAAGAATCAATACTTGTAGGGGTGTATTACCCAGATCTGGAGACTTGGCCTAGAAAGAGAAAACGAAAAATAAGAAAATTATAGATTATGCCAAAAAGAGCAAAGTAAGACTTTAGCCCCCTTTGTCCTTTCCACCATTACTACCACTGCGGTTGTGCATTAAAAGAACTGCACTTTACTCAACTAACAAAAAAGGTACTACCATTACAAGCTCTACCCACAAATTGAACAGGAATTTAAGAAAATAGATGTCTTCCATATGAAAGAGGTTTAAAGACAGGAAATAAGAATCAAAATATTTCAGTTGTTAAAAATTCTATTCCCCAAAGCAGCTGTGAACTTGGTAGTTTATTATCAATAAACTTTAAATAGAATCGAACATTCTTTTTTTTAAAGATTTATTTGTTTATTTATCCCATGTGTGTGTATCTCTCTCTCTCTCTCTCTCTCTCTCTCTCTGTATCTGTGTGTATCAGAGGACACTATGTGTGCCTGTGGAGGCCCAGAGATGACCTCGGGAATCACCCAGGATTGTTCTACCTCCTCTTTTTTGCTTTCCTCTGGAATTTCCCTGAGACCACCTTCCAGCATCAAAAGTACAGTCTATCTTGTAAAAATGCCAGGAGGAAATGGCATTTTTACATGGGGTCTGAGACCACCTTGTCAGGCAGAAGTTTAACCTCTGAACCATTCCTCCAGCCAGAATTAAACATTTTTAAATAAGACACCATGGTTACGGGGAGAGTATAACGTGACTATGATCAAATGTATGAATAGGTAAATATTTTTTAAAAGGCACATGAAGTCTGGGAAGTGGCTTGACTTTTATAGCACTTGTCATAACAACAAAAAGACCTGTGTTCAAATCCCCGGATCTCAGGTAAAATTTCAGACAGGTTAAATCATCCCACCTATAGTTCCAGCCCAGAAGGTGGAGCTCGAGAATCTCCAGAGCAAGCTTTAGAGAGTTCTGGTTTAATTGTAGACCTAACTCAAAAGAATAAGGAGAAAGAGTGATTGAAGACGATTCTTGCTATCAACCTTAGGACTCCACAAGCATGCAAATGTGTGCATGTGTTCCCATAAACACATGCAAGCATGTATAAACGCGCATACCCCACACACTTGACAGATGAAAATGGAAAAAGAAAAAAGCACTAAGAGTCAAGAATTTAAAATAACAATCAAATATCTTGTCTCAAAATATGCTGATGAATACAGAGATAGATAAATGGAAGAGAAAAATCCTATCAGAACAAAGGATTTTTTTCCCATAAACTGAATTAAAATAGCCATTTTGAAAAAGATGTTTTTTAAATGTACAATAACAAATTTCAAGTGAATCAGAGACAGTATGAAAAACGAAAGCTGTTTGCTCAGTGGGAAGATTCTAGGGCCCACATGCTTTGGCACAGGCACCTGTACTCACACATCTCATACATACTTCAGTGGTTTTAATAAAATGAAAATTCTTTAGGTGTTGTAAGAAATCATGAGTAAAATTTTCTGGATCCTTAATATAGGGAAAGGCTTGTAGATGATTCCAGATTCCAAATTAAATATAAGAAATGACTGTAGAAAAATAAAAATTTGCATGGGCAAAGACATAGAAAAGGAAAGTGAAGATGCCTAGTGTCATACATACAAAAGGACACGTGATAAATTGAAAGTAAATGTTTAGTGCATAGAAGAAAAGGGCCATTTTATAATATGCCAAAAGCAAAAATTGAGGCGGGAGGAAAGTAATAATTTAGCAATGAAGCATTGCTTCTTTTACATTTGTTATAAAGCAGTTTCTCAGATTACTTCTTTCCAGATGAGCAGCACCAATATTCTCTGATTACCTGTTAGAAGTGCACATTTCCCCACTTTAGTGCATGTAAGAAAGGAATCAGAAATCCCAACTGGAGTGATTTCTGATGTAGGATTGGGTTCTGAGAAGCACTTTATTCAACTATTCTAAATGTATTTCAAACACTATTTCTTTTCTTTTCAGTTTCTCCAACTTGGGAAATACATGCTATATGAATGCTATTTTACAGTCCCTATTTTCACTCCAGTCCTTTGCAAATGACTTGCTGAAGCAAGGTATCCCATGGAAGAAAATTCCACTTAATGCACTTATTAGGTAATTATTACATGTTTGTTTGCTGCATGTCCTCATTGATTTTAGAAAAAGGGGATTGGTGATATTTAACTTTTTTTTATATACATGTCCATTTTTAGTAATTGGGGTTTAAAAAATATACTGTCCAGAGGAAAGCTGGGATGAATACTTGATATGTTTGTAAAAGTAAAAAAAAAATATATATATATACATACTGTCCAATGTTTATAAAATATTAATTTGTTTCTTTTATTTATCAGACGCTTTGCACACCTGCTTATTAAGAAAGATATCTGTAATTCAGAGACCAAAAAAGAATTACTCAAAAAGGTTAAAAATGCTATTTCAGCTACAGCAGAGAGATTCTCTGGCTATATGCAGAATGTGAGTATTAGTTTTAAATATTTTACAGATTTAGAGTGTGATCTTTTTATTTTAAATTATGATTCACATAATGTGGTTACCATGTATTGTAAAATCTAAAAAGTTATATAGTATTTAGTCTTACACATTTTATCTTTTTTTTTTCTTTTTGAGATAGTGTTTCATGTAACCTAAGATGGCTTCAGATTCCTTGTGTAGCCAAGGATGATCTTGAGCTTTCATGCCTTCACCTCCCAAATGCACAGGCCATGGCACCAAGGTTTATGCAATCCCCAGGGAAGCTTTCTGCATGCTAGGCAAGCACTCCATCCACAGACGTGTTTTAATTCTTTTTAAAATAATATCAGGTTGACCAGGGAATATCTTTCCTTAGTTTCCTAAGAAGAGAGATTACATGTTTACACTACCAGTTCTGACTTTATCATATTTTAATAGTAAATGCAGATTGTCAGTGAAAAAAACAACTTTTTTAGCAAATAGTCATTATTTGTATATGCTGATACTTTTGAATAGTTAAGAGTATAAACATTTTGTTTGTTTTTAACTTGGTAATTTTTCTTGGTTTGTTGGTGTTTCTTAGTTTGTATTTTGGTTTGTTTTGTGAGAGAGTTTTTTTTTTTTTCCTTCTTGATTTTATTTGTTTGCTTTGTTGCTGATTACTGCTGGGGATTGAACCCAAAACTCAATCATACTAAACGAGTGCTGTACCACTGAGGTACACCTCTAGCACTTGACCTTTGTTTCAAACATAAGTGCCCCAAATCCTTATTAGAGTCTGACCTTGATCACATTGTGCTTGATGACCTTTTTAAAAATTTCATTTACTTATTTGTTTATTTTTGTGGGGGGGCATGCACACACACATCTGTATGTATGACTGTGTCACAGGGCACATATGTCCCTGTGGAGAACCAAGGATGACTTTGGGAATCATTCTGAATTGCTTCTACCTCCTTTTTGCTTGCTCTGGGATTTTCCAGCCTCTGCCCAGGTTATAAGTGCAGACTATAGCCTGCCTGGCATTTTTATGTGGAACCTAGAATCTGAACTCAGGACGTTCTGCTTGTGAGGCATCTCTCCAGCTCAAATATTTTAATTGTATAAATCACAGTAAGTTACTGTGACAAATACTTTGTTCTGATAACAGATACTATTGCCTTCTTAGGATGCTCATGAGTTTTTAAGTCAGTGCTTAGATCAGCTGAAAGAAGATATGGAAAAGTTGAATAAAACCTGGAAGACTGAACCTGTCCTAGGAGAAGAAAATTCAGCAGATATTTCAGCTACTAGAGTATACACTTGCCCTGTTATTACAAATTTGGAGTTTGAAGTCCAACACTCCATCATTTGTAAAGCGTAAGTAATCTCTAAGCAGCAATTTTCCCTCATTGATTCATTCTTGAAAGTTATTAAAACCTTCTTGTGACATACCAAATGCCGTGAATTTGCTTTTAAAAATGTTTTACTTACCAGAGAGAGAGGCCCCTCCTCTCCAATTAGAATAAACGAGTATATCACAAACTACTTCAATTATCTTTAGTTCTCACCTCATATTCTAAAAATGTTCTTATTTATTTGAGAGACAGATAGAACATGTGAGCCATGTTGAGGCCACAGCACACACGTTGAGGTCAGAGAGGACAGCTTTTGGGGAGTGGTTCTCCCTTTCTACCGTCTTGGCCCTGAGGATCTGACTCAGTTTAATGCTTAGGTGTCTTTACCAGCTGAACCATCAAATTATCCCTCCAGTCCTCAAATGGTGTAATTAATTATCTTTTCTTTGTCATGGGACAATATAAACTCAACAGATTTTACTAACCTCTTTTAGTCTTTGTTTTTTGAGCACTCTCAATGTGTATCGTAGATTAGCCTAGCAATTGGTGGAGATCTGTTTTAGCCTTCCAAGTGAAGTGTTGACACGACAGGAATGAGTTAGCACACCTACTTCAATACTTGATGTGAGGACCAGTGAGATGTTGCACCTGGTAAAGGCACCTGCACACAAACCTGGTAACCTAAGTTTGATCTCTAGAGCCCCCATAGTGGAAGGAAAGAACCACCTTCTGAAAGTTATCCTCTGACCTCCACATCTACACCACAGCTTATAAGTCTTTCCTGTTTGTCTCTCAAATAAATAAGAACAATGTTAGAATACTTAGTGAAGTGAGAATCAAAGATAATTGAAATAGTTTGTGGTATATACCGTTGTTCTGACTCCATAGTAATTGATAGCTTTTCCTGCCTGATTTTTTTTCCCCCTACATCTTACTATGTTGCTCAGAGTAACCTAAATCAAAATAGCCTCAAATTCTTGATCCTTCTGCCTAAGCCTATCAAGTGCTGAGAATACAAGTATGAGCCACCACATTGGACTAAAAGCAAAAAAAAATTTTTTTTAATCTTTTTTTTTTATTCAATTGTGCGTGTGTACGTATGTACGCGCGCACGCGCATGTGTGTGTGTCTGTGTGTGTATCTGTGTGTGTGTCGAACCACGGACGAATTCGGGAACCACCATGAACGCCTCCACCACCTTCTGCCCCGGGATTCACAGGCTCCGCCCTACCAAGACCAGAAACGTAGGCCACCCCCGCTTCCACCTGGCGTCTATACGTGGGATCTGGATCCGAACTTAGGACCTTCCGCCTGCAAGGCAGAGGCTTAACCCCTGAGCCACCTCTCCAGCCCCCCAAATTTTTTTTTAATTCAATTATGTGTGTGCACGTGTGTGTATGTAAGTGTGTGTGCGTGTATATGTAGGACCGAGGGCGAATTCGGGAACCACCATGGACCACCTCCACCTCCTCCTTGTTTACTCTGCTCCCCGCTTCCACCCGGTTTCTATACGTGGGGTCTAGGATCCAAACTCAGGATTTTCTGCCTGCAAGGCAGAGGCTTAACCCCTGAGCCACCTCTCCAGCCCCCCAAATTTTTTTTTAATTCAATTATGTGTGTGCACGTGTGTGTATGTAAGTGTGTGTGCGTGTATATGTAGGACCGAGGGCGAATTCGGGAACCACCATGGACCACCTCCACCTCCTCCTTGTTTACTCTGCTCCCCGCTTCCACCCGGTTTCTATACGTGGGGTCTAGGATCCAAACTCAGGATTTTCTGCCTGCAAGGCAGAGGCTTAACCCCTGAGCCACTTCTTCAGCCCCTAGAAGCAAATTTTTTAAAGGATAAAATTTTAGCTAAGTGCTTTTCCATTTGTCCTCTTATCAGTACTTTTAGTAGTATTCAATTTTGACACTCAGTTAATGCCAAAGGTTAATGCCGTGGGCATAAAAATATGTATTTCTTTCAGCAAACATCAATGATTGCCTTCTCACGGGTAGAATTCCAAAGTGCTCCTTTGCCTTTGTAATTCCATACCCTTTGAGTATGCATAGACCTTGCTCCTATGGATGATGTTTTTATCTCAACAGAGGAATTTTTTCTAATATAATTGAGTCTGTTAACCTTATCTTTGAATTGTGTGATTCAGAACAAATTACAGAAGCCCTTTAAATCTGTCTAAAAGACAGAGATAGTAAGTGTTGGTTAGAAGCCAAAGTGATATGCTTCTGCATGAGAAAATCCATACATGTGTTTCTTATGCCTGTTTATGTGTGCCAGAAGTTCTAAAGGGAGATTATATTTTCATTATATTTGTATTGTTCTAAATACTTTTCAGTAATCTTCTTTTGTCCTTACAGATGTGGAGAGACTATTCCCAAAAGAGAGCAGTTTAATGATCTCTCGATCGACCTTCCTCGTAGGAAAAAACCACTTCCTCCTCGTTCAATTCAAGATTCTCTTGATCTTTTCTTCAGGGTAATATCTCTAGTATATTCACATAACTCATTTTTATTGTAAAGCTTATTGAATCTGATTAAAGCTTTGGAAGAAGAAAATTGTCTTCTCAAATAGACCACATGTTTAGCTGAACGAATAGCAAGTGTTTATAGAGATGTTTATTTTTAAATATACACTAACTTAAAGTATTTGAAATGATATATGCTAAATTTTAGTAACATGAATTAAAGTTGGAGATCCTATATAAATTGTTACCAAGAGCTGAAGGATGGAAAAATACTTTCTTTCTCCTTAAATTGGATCAGAATAGAAGGATAACATTTATTCAGTATTTATTCAACATTTATTGAGTTTGTGTCTGTGACAAATTGTTTCTTGACATGATCAGGCCTGTTGTATGACAGACTTTAAAACTAATGGAAGTGTGTTTGGTGCCCTTTTTATCTATATAGTAATGACCCTTGTTTTGTTGTAGCAAGTTGTCAGTTTTATCTGCCTGAGATTTTGTTCTCTAAATGATGATTGTTCAGCTCTACCAAAGCTAAATACTCTGCTCTTTTGTTGTTAGTTGTTCTCTACTATTCCTGTTATTATCATAGACTGAAGATTTTCCTATGTATCTTTATCCCCATTTTTCAAGGATTTCTTGTTTCAGTTTTCTCTAGGTAATGCTATCCACCCTAAATTTTGGTCCTTTTAGAGCAGTTGTTCTTAGTGGGCTGTCAACAGAAGATTGAGTATTCCATTGTAAGAAAAGGGTAGAGTTACTTCTAACAAACCAGGAACTCCGTCTGACCTGAAGGTGATCATATCTCTGCTATAGCCAAATGTTAAATCTGGATAGACTGTTGGCAGCGGTTCATGTGTATCTGTGTATCTTCGTTAGTCTAGTTATGGCCATAAATTTAGATGTTTCCTTGGTAAAGAAGGAATTAGGAATTCTGAAATAAGATATGATGTCACAGCTGTATTTTGAAGTTTAGGTCTTAAATTTGATAGTTTTGTGACTCAAGACACAAAGTTTAAAGTGGTTCTGACTTGTTTTCCCCCTGAACTAGTAAATACAGAAAGTTGTTTACATTTAATGACAATTCATCATCATCCTTATTTTTCTTTCTTTTCATAGGCAGAAGAACTTGAGTATTCTTGTGAAAAATGTGGTGGGAAGTGTGCTCTTGTCAGACACAAATTTAACAGGCTTCCCAGGTAAATTCAGTTACCTTTATAAAATACAAACATGGGCCAGAGAGATAGCTTAGAGGGTAAGGCACTTGCTGGAAATCCTGGCGACCTGAATTTGATCCCCAGAAACCCACATGGTAGGAAACAACTGACTTCTAAAGTTGTCTTCTGACCTCTGCCTGTGCCATGAGATATGTATAGTGTGCTTGTGAGTTCTGTCTTTCTCTCTCACATAAATAATTTATAAAATAAGTAAAAATAATTCAGAAGTAAGTAAAGTACAAATAGGAATGAAGATGTGGCTTAATTCAGTATTTGCATAAGTCCTTGGGTTTGATCTCAGCACCCAGTAAACAAGCAGTAAAAAGGTGAAACTTACCACAATGTGTTGATAAAGAACAGGAAAACTGGTGTGTGAAGAACATAGAAAATGTAGAGTTAGAATGCCCTCATAAGAAAGGAAAAGGCTTTGGAATATTGAAGAGGAACAACAATCTTAAAAATTAGGAAAACTGGAGCTGGAAAGATAGTTCAAGGGTTAAGACTCTGCCTCACAAGACTGAGTTTAAAAGGTCTCATGTGAAAACACCTGGCAGAAATGGTTGTGGCCTGCACTTCCAGCCCTGGTGGGCAGAACCTGGAAAATCCCAGAACGAAGCAAAAAGGAAGTAGAAGGAATCCAGAATGATTCCCAAAGTCATCCTTGGTCCTCCACATAGTTCTCTCTCTCTCTCTCTCTCTCTCTCTCTCTCTCTCTCTCTCTCTCTCTCTCTCTCTTTCTTTCTCTTTCTCTTTCTTTCACTCTCACTCTCTCTTGCTCTCTCACACTACATACACAATAAATAAATAAAGTTTGAAAAGGTTGAAAAAGAGGAAAACTGCAGTAAGAGGTGGGATTGATAAAACTGGAATGATGATAGAGACAGCTGTAGATTCTTATGAGTATAGTGTGCTATGCCTGTCTGTGTTTGCATCATAAGACAAGGTGCAGTGCACTTATATATATGCACTTACTTGTAGAAGCCCAATGTTGTGGGCTGGAGAGATGGCTCGGGTTAAGCCTCTGCCTTGCAAGCAGAGGGTCCTGAGTTCGGATCCCAGATCCCACATAACAAACACCAGGTGGCTTGCGTTTCTGGTCCTGGTGGGCGGAGCCTGTGAATCCCTGGGCAGAGCAAAAGAGGAGATAGAAGCAGTCCATGATGATTCCCGAATTCACCCTTGGTTCTACACACACACACACACACACACACACACACAATTGAAAAAATAAAAAAATAAAAATAAATAAAAAAAAGCCCAAAGGTCTTCTACCTTAATTTGCTCTTCATTTTATTACTGAGGTTGGATTTCTCACTGAATATAGAATTGGCCAATTCTGTCTACTATAGTTAGCTAGCTTACCCTAGGTATCCCACGTCTTTGCCTCACCAGTACTGGGATTACAGGCTTTCACTACATGTATTTGGCTTTTTCATGGGTTCTGGGGATCCAAACTCCAGTCGTGTTTGTAGCAGGTACTTTACCCACCGTGTCATCTCCCCAGCTCCTAGCTATAGATTTTAAGTCAGGAATATTATAATGGTAACATTTTGCCCTAGGAATGGCCTAAGATTTTGGAGTATAATGATACCCTTGGTAAGACACCTAGTCTGAGCACTGCAGGTTATTTACATTTTTTATATTACACACATAGCCTAAAGATAACTTTCCAATATTTCTAGTGTTCTTGCTTTTTAAAAGCCTGTGTGTTGTCACATAAAATAGATACAGATTTTTCCGCCTCAACTTCTTCATATTAGTGCTCTAAGTTTCAGATTTGGAAGCATTCCAGATTTTGAAGTTTTGCATTAGGGATGATAAGCACATAATTTTTGCCTTGTGTTTTACTGTAGTCTCTTTCTCTTGTCCCATACCATCGTCAGAATTCTGCTACAGGCATTTATGCAGATATTCATGAAAGTAGGAGGAACAGTATTTTGTTCATTGTTTTCCCCTCCCCAAAGGATATATAAATTAGCAAATTTCCTATAATCATAAGATGGATTTGCTGCATTGAAAATTTATATTGTAGTAGCACTACATAAGCATTAACTAAAAGCTAGTTAGGAAAAATATGATGTGATTGCAAGATAGCTTTTAGTACCTTCCAAGAATAGATCTCAGCCACAAATAAGATTATTAAACATTAAATATTTATATGGCATTTTGCCTTTCTTTTATTAGCTTCAGTTTTCACTAAGTATAAGCTTTCTGGAATTTAAACCCAAGAGAAAAGTCCTTTCACCTTCTTCAGTCTGTTCCTTTCTAGAAAATACATTGTTTCTAGAGCAATCACTTTGGAGATCATAACAGCAGTGTTACACTGGCCAGTCTATATTTTGTATTTAAGAGACTGCTTTCTTGTATTTATGAGTGTTGTGAGGCAAGAGGGAAGGTAAAGGATCTGTTGCTAGCAGTTGTCACTGGGGCTGGAGCACATTAAAATATGAGGGCAAAAGAGAGATACCTCTTTTTCCCCCTTCAATACTACACTTGGATTAAATTTAAATTTATTCCAAATTTAAATGTATCTTAAATCCTATCTCTGGTTTTTGTTCATTTTAAGATTCTAACCCAATTTTTATTTTATTTTAGTTTTTGGTGAGTTTTTTGGTTTGTTGGAATACTTTTGTTTTGTTTCTATCTCATTTTCTTACTCAGGCTAGCCTGGAACTCGATGTGTACAGTAGCCTAGCCTGGCCCTGAACTTGTAGCCATTCCTCTGCCTCTGTTTCATGAGTGCTAGACTTGCAAGTGTGCACCATCACAATCAGTTCTACTTCTGTTTTTTAGGTCTAGAGAGATGACTCGGTAAAAGTACTTGCCACACAAGTGTAGGGATCTGACTGAGTTCAAATTTCTGAAAC
The DNA here is from genome assembly GCA_023101885.1 of Typhlomys cinereus. Lineage (NCBI taxonomy): Eukaryota > Metazoa > Chordata > Mammalia > Rodentia > Platacanthomyidae > Typhlomys > Typhlomys cinereus. Next base: position 56,012 of record JALPQD010000910.1, on the reverse strand, counting down.
CCATGTAAAAAGCTGGACCTGTAGTTCAAATGTCTGTAGTCTGAGAGTTCCTATGTGGAGATGTGTATTAGTTAGGGTTCTCTAGAGTCACTGAATTCACAGAATGAATATATATATATAGGAAATTTATTGGGTTGGCTTACAGAAATGGCTGAGGTAGTCCAGCGAAGGCTGTCAGCAGCTGAGGTAGTCCAACGATGGCTTCCAGTAGCCGAGGTAGTTCCAACGATGGCTGCCAACAGCTAGTTGCTCAGTTCGGTAGGTGCTGGCTGAAGGCTGGAGAACTCCTGGAGTCCGGGCGGCCGGAAGGAAGAACGATTCCTAGCACAGCTGCAAGAAGGCATCTGTTCTCCTTGGTGGCTCCTTTTTATATGATGCAGTACTGGGAGGATCCTTTGAGAGCTTTGGAGGTCCTGATAGGATCTAGGGTGGGTATCCTTCAAGTAGTCTCAGTTGATCCTCTCCAGACGTGGTCTCAGCCCAGCTTAGTTAATACCGGGTGTGTCAAGTTGACATCCAGGCTTAACTATCACAAGATGGGAGCCAGGAACAAGAGAATCTCTGAAAATTTACAGGCCAGCTAGTCTGGCTACACAGCATTAAAACAAGGATATCCTCCCTTAAACAAGGTGGAAGGCCATGACCAATACTCAAAGTTGTCCTCCACATATGTGCCATCATCACATGCCTGAATCTGCATAACTGTACATACACAAATAATAATAATGTAAACGTATCTTTCTTCTGGCTATAGGAATTGAACTCAGAGCCTCTTACCTATATTCCTCTATTTTTTTATTTTTTATTTTTTAAGAACCTAATGCCTTAAAGTATTTTTGCCTGTTTTGTTAACTGGTAGTTCCCCTCAATGCAGACACATTAAATATACTTTTCTCAAATCTCAATAACCCACTAGTATCCAAAGTTGTTTTTAATCTGTATTTAACACATCTTTATACATTGCAGTTATTTAGTACATGCTCCTTTAAGTATATATATTTTAGCCAAATGTATTTTTAAGTCAGTTTGTTTCTCTAGTATCTAGTGTGGCATGGCCACCAGAAGAATGCTAGCAGTGTCATGCATGAATTAGCAAATCGCCATCTTTTTCAGGGTCCTCATTCTTCATTTGAAACGGTATAGCTTCAACGTGGCCCTCTCTCTTAACAACAAGATTGGACAACAAGTCATTATTCCAAGATACCTGACTCTGTCATCTCATTGCACTGAAAATACAAAACCACCTATTACTCTTGGATGGAATGCACAAATGGCAATGTAAGTCCAAAAAGATATATCTTCATCCTTCCTTTTAAAATGAAATACAATATCCAAAAGACTGACCAAACTAGATGACATGACTCTTTGGTAAAATCAGACCTAAGAAGAGATTGTAATTTTGCTTTCTTTTGTAACTTGAGTGTTAAACCACGGTTTGTTCAAAGTAATTCAAGAAAAAGCATAAGCAAAATTCTTCCAAAAGTACTGCTATACTTTAGTCCTTTAGAAGATGATTTGGTACACATTGGGAATGTATATCATTCATGGGTGGTCAAGAGCCACTTGGACACTAAAGCTCTGATTTCTATGTTCTTTCCTGTACTTTTTGTTTCAGTAGATCTGAAATAGGGCTTGGTAATATTTTTCAATAAATGCTCAACTAACTCTTAGAGACGTGGAAATTTGAGAAATTAAATGTTATCCTAGAACACTTCCTCCCAAATTAAATTTATCACCAATATAGATAACTTCAATGGTTCAAAGAGAAAGAAGTAACCTTTACTTTGGTTTTGTTTGTTTCATCATGTATTCTGGAGAAACCTTAAACTTCAGAATGTCGTGGTTTATTTTCTGCATACTTGCAATACTAGAATCATATATTGTAGTTCCTTTTTGTACTAGAACATTAACTTGGTAGATCAGGCCTAGACTGTAGAGATGTAAAGGATTTTTGAAATTATTTTTCCAAACCCTTAATTTCACAGAGGAGATCCCATGAGATATATTTCTATTTATTAACTTAAAGTCCAGGTCTTGCTGGGCCTAGTAGCACACACCTGTAATTCCAGCACTTAGGATTCTGAAGCAAAGTTGAAGTTACATTGGGTTCCATAGTAGGACTGACTCTTGTCTCAAAAACAAAACACCAGATCTCAGCTAAAGTTGAATAAAATACTTAAGAAAGTAAATGAACATTTCCCAAAAACGAATTGATGTGATTTTCTAAAATGTATTTCTCTTTGAATTTATAAGTTGTATAAATTTACATGAAAGTTTTCAAGGGTCCATTAATAAAGCATGTACCCCCAAAGAGTCTAGTATTCTCATTTTTTCCTTTTTGCTTTATTTGAAGAGAATGTTTTTACTTTGTGCAAACCACTTTCTGCTAGCAAAGCTTGTCTTGGCAATAGTACTGTATCAACATCAGCATGGGATCTTTATGATAACCAGACTGCAGTGAGACTGTCTGGTACATTTTTCTGAATGTTTAATGGCTTTAAGACCTTGGACAGACTTGACTTATCCTTGGGAAAATAACAGGGTTGTTAACGTTAAGTGAGATATGCTACGTGCTAAGCTCTGATTACAGTGCTTAATATTAGTAAATGAGAGAGACTGTTATTTTACTGCCCAGAAGTAAAGAACGGAAAACGTATTCCTCCAAGGTGTTCTTTTCATATGTATTACACTTGACCTTATTTTTATTCCAGTTATTATTCCATTATTATATCAGAGGATGCCCAGAGATGATAATTCATTTTCTCTCTGAAATTTTATGGCTAGGTATTTTTAGAATATTTGCTTCTCAAGAGGATTTACAAGATACTATAGTACAGAATAAACACTTTGTAATTAAGTTAAATATCTATCTTTTATGATGCAATTGTATACATTACATATTTTCTAATTTTCTGATAGTTCTAGACCATTGAAAACCTCTCAAATGGTGAATTCCTGCATCACCAGCCCTTCTACACCTTCAAAGTGAGTTATATTTCTTACGTACCCAAGATTTGTATTTTTAAGGATTTGGCTTATCCTAATCTCTACGATTGCCCACACCCTTCTCTTTATTATTTCTCTTTTTGCATGATAATTGCTTTGTATTACCCATACTTTGGGATTTTCCTGATCAACTCTAAGCAATCTTCTCAATATTTTGTTTTTAAATTTCTTTAAAGTTGATATGTAATATTTTCATCCTGAAACTCTAAAATTTGACTGCAACACACGCCTTTAAGAACTGAAGAATAAAATAATTCCTGCTGGTGTAAAGCACTCTTCCTCAAAGATAGACACAGGATCCCAAACATATCTTTGACCGGAACTAGGAAGAATTCTGAAATGGAACAAGAGAACAAATTATCTTGCAAATAAATACTTTGTATTATTTAAGACCAAGAGTTTATTTATGGAAGGAAGCAAATGCTCTTTCTTTGTTTTAAATGTTATTTATTTTTATTTTACCTCCTCGTAGAGTTTATTAGAACCATAATTACCGATTACACAATTCCAACTGACTAATTTGTCATTTGTCTTTATTATTCATTTTTCTAAAAAATTTGATGTCCCAAAGTATCATAGAGAAACACAGTTTTGTTCTTTGAAGGCTTTTGGGGGGGCTTATATGACCATAAATGATATTTAGGAACTGCTATTTTCTTTTCCTCCTGTTGATTATTTTTCAGTGCCATTAAAACCAGATGACTAACATGACTAGAATCTGAAATGGTACCGATATGAATACTCTTGCCTGTTCTCAAGATACAAATGAGCAGTTCCACTTAACTGCTTAGAAAGTGAGCAAGTGATACCTTTACAAGATAAATACTTTTCATTGCCACAGGCAAGCTGCCTTCTATAAATATAGTAATCACTAATGGAATGCACTCTGTATGTACCAAATCATGATAGTTGCAAGAAACAAATGGTTTCGTTGGGCATCATTGTACCTTGGCATGGTCATCTGTTCTGTGGGGTTTACTAGTGAGAAAATTCATGAGTTGATTGATAAAGGATGTAGAACCTAGAAGACCCATCGTGCAGATTAAACTTAAAAGAGGCTGAGTTTTAAACTAGAGTACCATTGGTTCTTCTATAATTTCTTTGTCACATTTGAACAAAGTTTTTTCCTGGATAAACAAATTCATATATGCAAGTTTGCTTGGTAAGCATAAAATAAGAAATGAAATAAATTGGAGTTAGGTATGTAATCCCTGCCCTGGGGAGGTGGAGGCAAGAGGATCCTGAGTTCAAAGCCATTCTTGGATATATAACAAGTTCGAGACCAGATTGGGCTTCATAAGACACTGTCTCAAAGTCTTAAAATAGAGGGAAGAGCTATTGGCAATAATATCTAAGTTTCACTGAAGACCTTTTTGAGCATACAGTGGAAAACTATACAAGTGTTCAGGCTGAAGTGCAATGATATCCTGCCTGTTAACCACGTGTCACTCTTGTGCTTATTACAGACCTCTTGCCTTTTTGAGCTACATTGCTTCACAATCCTCCTGATTTCCATCCTGGTCTCTTTTTTTCTTGGTATCATGCTATGTATTTATTTACAGTCTCCACATTCAATTAATTGTATTTTTTAGATATCCATTTTATCTTTTTTAAATATAGCATGTGATCTATTTTAACTTCCATTAAAGAAAGTTCTTATTCTTTGATGTTTGTCCCTTTATCCCTTTATTTTCAACTCACCTAACAAGACAATACAGTAACATCATACTTATCTGGTATCACTGAAGAATGATATTTTATTTCCACATGAATGAATTTTAATGTGACTGAAACTTAACCTTTTTAAGTATTTGTCTTTTAAATTTTTAACTATTTTGTATGTTAGTGTGGGCTATCTGCTCTCATTTTTTCAACTTTCATTCTTGATGAACTTGCTGTACTCATTCACATACCATGTCCTGAGAAAGAAAGGGTCCCTATTATTTCATGGGTTCTGCAACTGCCTTTCTCAGGTTTTTTTTTTTTTTTTTTTTTTTTCTCGTGTTGGAATGTTTTTCTGGAAAGTAGACAGTTTGCTGGAAACCTGATCTACAGATAATTAGATAAGTGGAATGTTACTGTTATTCTTATAGTGCATGGACCATAACTTAAAAGATCAAAAATTAGCCCTCCCTCCTGTATTTTGTTGTCATAAATATTTATTCATTCCTATGTGTGCATGAATTCAATAGAATACTTTATAAAGACAATAACAAAACTACATTTGGTTTTGGTCATCAAAAGAAAAAAGCCACAAAAGTGATTAATTTACTGATGATGTATAAGAGCCTAAGAGTTAACCATTTTCAAAACATGGCTCTTTAGGAGTGGGCCAAAGGTAATGCTTAAATATATTTTTTAATGCATCTTTTTTTCTGTTAAGTACGTTTTCATAATGGAAAAGTTTTTTGTTTTGACATTTACATATAAAAAGAATAACAGACAAATGTTTATTAGACTTTATATATGTAATTACAGGAAATTTACCTTCAAATCCAAGAGCTCCTTTACGCTTTGCCTTGATTCTGACAGTGAGGATGAGCTAAAACGCTCTGTAGCCCTCAGCCAGAGAATTTGTGATGCGTCAGGCAATGAACAGCAACAGGAAGACCTGGAAAAAGTAAGTAATTTTTCACCAAACATCTCACAAAATCATATTTAGCTCTTAATATCCAATCAAATGCCTTGTATCAAACTCAAAAAATAGACAAGAAGAGTAATGGTACTGTTTCACATGTTGGTTTTAAAGAGTGTGCTTTCTTGGGGCTGGACAAAATGATGCATGTAGTTCCAACACACGGCAAGCTGAAGCAGGGGAAATGCAGGTTCTAGGTTAGTCAAGGTTACATAGTAAGATGCTATCTCAAAAAAATAGCTGTCCGTAAGAAGTTAAAGTCGATGGGAATTTGATTCAGTTATGACATACTTGCCTAGCATATGCAAAGTTCTAGGTTCAATCCCCAGTTCTTCAAAGGAAATAAGAAAAGGTATTAAATGACCCTACCCAGACAGGATAGCTCATGCCTCTGTTTCTGGCACTTGAGAGATTCAGGCAGGAGAATTGCTCTTGAGTTTGAGACAGCCTGGCCTATAAAGACCCTTTGAAAAAAAAAAAAGGAACCAAAAACCTTCAAAGGTATTTTCACATACTGAACTTCAGCTGGTTCTTGCTTATATTTTGGTAGCAGTTGTTTGTGGGAGGAAATCCTAGGAAATATTTGACATTGCCAGAACAACTGTTTAATCAAATTGTTTAAGTTATGAGTATGAGAACATGGCTATTTTATTTTTTACCACAATGCTTAATAATATCTAAGTACTTAGCAGATGTGAGCTTGCATACATTAGTCATTCCTATGTTTTATTTAGTACTTCCTTCTGGTGAAGTAATTGAATGATAGTAGTTATTTTGTGCTCTGGGTTGTTCCTTATCTTCCTTCAAAGTCAGAGGTAGAAAATGGTTTCTCACCTTGAATGAGAAGAGATCAAAGATTTTTCTAGAAATGAAATTACTCATTTATAAAATCTTACATAGTTTTTATTTTTGTCATTTAAAATCAGCTAATATTTACAATTGAATCTTGGGGGTAATGAACAAAATATTTACAGTGTAATTCATGTGGTCTTATAAAAACACACCAAAAGTATTTATAATAACAATCTCTGATTTTTGTTTCGTGATTTTTTTTTCTTTCAAAATCTTGTTATGTAGCCCAAGCTGGCCTTGAACTTTTTTTATTTTATTTTTATTTTTGATTGTTCAGAAGTTTTGTACATTTATATAATGATTATTATCAATCCCCCAAATACCCTTTCTTCTTTTTTTTCTTATTTGTTTTACAAGCATATTGAGTTCTAATCCCTGTTTGCCTCCATACCCACTCCCTCCCATTCTCCTCCTTTCCCCCTCATCAATCCATTCCACTCCTTCGCACCCTCCTACTTTGCCACTTTATGGATCCCAGGGTTCCCTCTGGCTTATCTACTCTTGTTGGGGGTTCAGGCCTCTGTGGCATGGCCTTGAACATTCTTGTCTCTGTCTGCCAAGTGCTGGGATTATAGATATACACCACCATACCGACTAACTTACTTAATTTGACTGATTTTTATCTTATCAGAGAATGTACTCTGGAATCAACAAAAATTATGTTGGGCTTGGGTTTATAGTTCAGTTGATAGAGTGCTTGCCAAGCATACACAGAACCCTGAGTTCAATCCCCAGCAACCATATCAACTGGGTATGATGTTGCACATTTTAATACCAGCACTCAAGGAATGAAGAAAGGAAAACTGGGAAGTTCAAGGTCAGGTATTAAGGTGCCTGCTCTCAGATCTGTTGACCTTAGTTCATATCCCTCAACCATGATAGAAAAAGAGATCGATTTATAAAAGTTTTCATTTGACCTCCACATATATGCCATGGCACATATATCTGCTTCCTTACCCCTACTCACTTAATAAATAAAATACTAAATAAGAAATTGTTTTCAAAGTCAGTCTAAGCTACATAGTTTGAGGCCTGTAAGACCTACATGAGCCCCTCTCAAAGGAGAACAGAGTGGAGGGAGAGAGCCTTGTATTTGAGAGGCAGAGTCTTAAACCCTGAGCCATCTCTTCAGCTCAGTCATTCTTCGGTCACTCTTGGACTTTATTGTTTTGAATATGGGAGTCTGATTAAACTCAGAGCACAATATTAGGACTAGTCTGGCTAGTCAGCTTGTCCTTTAGATCTTTAAACCCTACCCTCTGGGGCTGGAGTTGCCTGTCTAGCATTTTTTATATGGGATCTGCAGATCTGAACTGGGGTCCCTTTACTTGTGAAACAATCACTCAGCCATTGCACCATCTCCCTCAGCTCTGTAAAAGTGATTTTGTTTTTCAGGATTCAAAATTACACAGAAAAGAACCTGGTAAGTCTGAATTGGAAAGCTCAGGATTTGACAGAATGAACGAAGAAGAGGTGCTAGCAGCTGTCTTAACAATCAGTAAGGGAGAAGCTTCACCATTGCCTGGCCCTGAAGATGATGATAAACCTACTAGCAGTCCAGACACTGGATTTGCAGAAGATGATGTTCAGGAAATACCTGAAAATCCAGATCCTGTAGAGACTGAAAAGCCCAAAACAGTCACAGAGCCAGGTAGGTTTTGTGAAGACAAGCATTTACTATATTATAAAGCATGTGTTCCACAGCCATACAGTGGCAAATAACTTCTAAAAACCAAGCCCTCTGGTTTTGAAAATCAGTACTGGGGTATTACAAATCAATGTTAGTCAGTCTCTTTACCTGTTTATTTTTTAAATTTTACTCATTTGTTTGAGAGAGAAAACACAGTTGAAGTTCAGAGGACAACTTTTGGAAGGCAGTTCTTTCCTACCACATGGGCTTCTAGGGATTGAATTCAAATCAACAAGTTAGCAAGCAGGCACTTTGTCCACCAGCTCCACCTTAGCTGAATTGTTTTGTGTAGAACTTAAATAATAATCGATATATATTCAGTTCAAGTAGAAATTAAAAGCCGATGAGTTTTGTATGAGGTATTAATTATTCCTCTTGATGCAAGTGTCCCTTGTACATTTTCAAGTGTCCTTGTGCATTCTCCTGCTCTTACCAATTAATCACTGTTTACACCTAGCAATGGTTAATCCTATTACTTTTGTCCATCTGATTTATTTCCAGCTCTTTCTTTTAGTACTTTTTTCAGTCCTAAATTAAGTCCCAAAAGTTAGCAAAGGAATTTATGTATAGTTCTAGATTATCTGTTCCCAGTGGTGAAACATTGAGATTATCAGAATCATGGATGATAGACGTACAACTACAGCTTATTTAATAATTACTTTGTTTTCAGAGATCTTCCTCTCTTATTCTTCATCTTATTTTTTGAGATAGGGTCTTTCATTGAACATAAAGCTTTCCATTTAAGCTAGATTAGCTGGCCAAGTACATTCCAGAGTACATTCAGAGTTCTGCTATCTTCAACTCCCAATGCTAGACAGAGAAATGTGGCCACACTTGGCTTTTATGTGGGTCATGGGATTCAGTATTACACTTTAATCCATTTCCCCAACCCCGAGTATGAATATTTGTTCATTTTTAATTGTAGTATACTTCTGACGATCAGTTATATTTCAGAATCATTGCTATTAGTCAGTGATTCTAAATCAAGTAATTTTCTTCCTTACTGGGATGGTTTGCAGTACAATGTCTTTGTTTTTGGTTTTCACAAACAAAGAAAATGAAAACTACGGACATTAGCTCTCCCATTTTCAAGGAAATGAAAGGAAAAACAAAAGGAAACTTTCTTACTTCCTGTCAGCTGACTCAGTTAAAGCTGTCCTATCCTAGAGTTCAGAGATCTTGCTTAAATTCACAACACTTACTCCTCCCTATCTCTAACTCTGCCCTCTCCTCCAAGTTGCTTCCTCATATCACTCAGATTGTCAGTAGTGCTGAGGCTATGTGACGTAGACATAGCAAGATGGAATTGTTCCTCCCTAAAGTTTTTGGTGAGTTCTGGGGATGCAGCTCAGTTGGTAGAGTGCCTGGCATGTGCAGAGTCCTGTATTTGATCCCTAGCACACTAACCAGATGTGGTCACGCATGACTATATTCCCAGCACTCAAGGATCAGAAGTTCAAGCTACATAGCAAGTTTGAGGCTAGCTTAAACTATATTTAAGACGTCTCAAAACAAACTTTTAGATGAGTTGAAAGTCTGAACAGTAGGTGTCACTAGTGTCCAGAAATTTCAGTTATTTCACAGAATTTTTCAAAATTCTGTTATTCATATTATGTTCTGCTTTCTCAGATCCTGCCAGTTTTCCTGAGATAACAAAAGACTGTGATGAGAATAAAGAAAACAAAACTCCAGAAGGCTCTCAGGGAGAGGTCGATTGGCTCCAGCAGTATGACGTGGACCGTGAAAGGGAAGAGCAAGAGCTCCAGCAAGCATTGGCTCAGAGCCTTCAAGAGCAAGTAAGAGTTTCTGTTGCTATTGCCATGCTTGTTTCCTAAAAAACAGAATCCCCATAATAACCAGTGTGTGCTAATCACTGTTCCTGATGATTTGCATTTAAATTACTGATCCACAAAAACCTGATTGAGTTTACTTAGGGTTCAAACATACATGTAGATCTATGTATGTTTCTTTTTTCTTCCTTTCTTTTTTTTCTTTCTCTTAATCTCTCATTTCCTCATTCTTTCTCTCTCCCTTTTTTCCTCTTGTCCTTCCTTTCTCCTTCTCTTTCCTTATTCTGTCCCTTCTTCCCTCCCCTCTTCCCTCCATCCCTTCCTCTCCCACTTCCTCTCTTGTACTCTCCTTCCCTATCGGAATTCGGAAAAAGAGTATTATTAGTTAGGTTCTGTATTATAGACACAACTAGTATACCACTAATTTGACCATTGATTATTGTGGCAGTATATTTATTTTGATTGTTTTCCCATAATATATAAATTATTATTTCAAAATATATGTTAGATAATATTGATAAATTCCAAAATAAATTAGTTTGTACATGCATGTGTGTGTGTGTGTGTGTGTGTGTGTGTGTGTGTGTGTCTGTATCAGAAGGGTATTGTATACCTGTGGAGGACCAAGGGTGACTTCAGGAATCATCCCGGATTGCTTCTACCTCCTTTTGCTTTGCTCTGGGATTTTCCAAGCTCCTCCCACCAGGCCGGAAATGCACATCAAATGCACATTTCTGCTCAGCATTTTTACCTGGGGCCTGGGATCCGAACTCAAGGTCTTCTGCTTACAAGTCAGAGTCTTAACCCCCTCCCCTCCCCCCCTCCCCGCCAGCCATCTTCCAGCCCCTTTTCAAGTTTTTTTTTAATAGAACATTTATGTGTTCTTTATGTGACAGATATGGACAATTTTTTTTTTGTAGTGCTGAGGATAAAGCACAGGGTGTTGCACACTTTAGACAAGCTTCCAGTTTTAGTTCTGTGTGCTACTTCATTTGTTATGGAGTACTTGATTATTAGGTAGTGTTTTCATGGTTGTTTAATCCAGTGTAATTCAAATCATATCAATGAAATTTCGTGTGTGTGTGTGTGCACGCGTGTGTGTAGTTCACTAGTGGAGCACTTGTCTGGCATGTACATAGTCTTGGGTTAGGTCCCAGCACTGAAAACAAAAATAGTAAAGCTCCCTAGAACAAATACATAGTTTTGATGCTTAGAGAGAATCAGTTAAGAATTCTAACTTCTGGAGGTTGGAGAGATAATTCAGGGGTTAAGACTTTGCCTTATAAGCAGAAGGTCCTGAGTTCAGATACCAGGTCCCACGTAAAAATGCCAGATGGTCACTGCTTTTCTGGCCCTGGTGGGTGGAGCCTGGGAAAACCAGGCAATCCAGGGTGATTCCCATAGTTACCCTTGGTCCTCCACAGAGACACAACACACACACACACACACACACACACACATAAATTAATTAATTTTTTAAAATTCTAACTTCTTTAGACTAATGGTTTCCAACCATCAATTGCACTTTAAATATGAGGAGCTTTCAAATACTCATGCCTGGATTATTCTGCCGTTTAGGAATTTTGATGTGCTAGATGATTTGGAACATAGCCTGGGCGTCCAAATTTCTCTTTTCCTTTAACTTGGAATTTCAAAACTTTTTTTAGTACTTCTAATGGGTAGCTGAGGTTGAGAAGTATTGCTTTAAAATATCTCAGCCAGCTGTTATTACTATACCTTAGTATCATCAAAATATTTGTATGTCAGACGTGTGTGTGTGCGCGCGTGCATGTGCATACATGCATGTGTATGTGCTATCTGTAGAACCCAAGACTTCACACACGCTAAGCAAGTATTCTACTCTGCGCTCCAGCTCTAGACATAAAGATACTTTTTTTAACTATTTAATTTCCTAAGTGCGTTTGGGTATTCAGAAAAATGACAGTCAAGAGCTTTCATTTTGTATTGCAATCAAACATACATGGTTTCTTCAGTTAGACTAAAAATAGGAACATATGGGATAATAACCAGTGCATCACACATGGGGACATCTTCTAGGCAGATAGCTTCTAGCCAGTTGTCCCTCATTCTTCCTAACTCTGCACTCACTGTCTTTGAAACTGACTTTGTAGTAGTGTTTACATCATAGAAATCACTAAATGCTGTAAGTCCAGAGAAAGGAAGGACAGTATGTTTCTAGGTACATACTATGTGCCAGGAATTTTATACATGTAAGAGAAAGGGATTTATACTGTGTCACATTGAGTGGTCTTGGGTTGGCAAGCCTAATGTCATTAACAAGCTGAAATGGCACTTAAGCCTTTCTAATCACAATGTTATGTTTTAAGAGAACAGTGTTAGAAAAGGTAAAGAACTTTTCCATCTTCCTCAGAAGTTGTAAACCATTATCTATAAGATAGAAAACGTTATTAACTACTTTCAGAAAAAGCTTATTTTATCCTCATTTAACCATGTCTAATCAGTACCTCTTTAAACACCTTATTTTTGCAGGGTGGAACTGCTAGAGAGATGGCTCAGTGGCTAAAAGTACTTTGCTATGCAAGCATTGAAAACCAGAGTTCAAATTTCAGACTCCACTTAACAAGTTCAGGCATGGTCGTCCCACTTACACATATGACCCCAGTACTAAATGGAGAAGAGACAGGAAGATTTTGGGGGCTTGCTAGTTTGTATCTTAGATGGAAAAAAAGAATACAGCTCCAGATTCAGGGGGAGTGATAAAGGAAGAAATCCAGCACTCTTCTGTCCTTTGCACATGCATGTGTGCATCACACACACAAAAAAATAAATGCCTACTCTTTGTTCTTATTTCTTTAGGAGGCTTGGGAGCAGAAAGAAGATGATGACCTCAAAAGAGCTACAGAGTTAAGTCTTCAAGGTGTGGAGATCATTTTTAATTATATTTTTTAAATGGTAAAATGTTTGGTAAGATGTGTGTATTTGTTTTCAAGACAGGATGTCATTTAACCTTTGCTCACCTGGAGCTCTCTGGGTAGCCAAGGATAGCCTTGACTTCCTGGTTATCTTGTGTTTATCCTGATACTACAGGTGTACACCACCATATCTGATTTACTCTGAAAAGCAAATCCAAGGTGTTGTGTGTGCTAGATAAATACTCTGCCATATTTTATATATTTGAAAGAGAGCAGGCACATGCATAAAGATCAGAGCACAATTTTGGGAAGTTACTCTTCCTAATACCATGTGGACTCCAGGGATCAGACTCTAGTCATCAGATTTGCACCCACTGAGCCAGCTTCTCCACCCCTAAAACTTGTCTCATATTGAAAGTAATGTAAAAAACTCCCAGTATAAAAGTAGAACCTTAGGGGCTGGAGAGGTGGCTCAGGGGTTAAGCCTCCGCCTTGCAGGGGGAAGGTCCTGAGTTCGGATCCCAGATCCCACGTATAGACGCCAGGCAGAAGCCGGGGCGGCCTGCGCTTCTGGTCCTGGTAGGGCGGAGCCTGTGAATCCTGGGGCAGAAGGAGGTGGAGGCGTCCATGGTGGTTCGCGAATTCGTCCGTGGTTCTACACATGCACAGACACAGACATACACACACATACACACGCACATGCGCACAGTTGAGTAAATAATAATAATAAAAAATTTTTAAAAAAAGTAGAACCTTAGAAGTTACCTGTATATCTCCATATTTCCATATCCAAAATCACTATTATAATGTTTGTATTTTTCCTTTAGCCCGCTTTTAAAAATGTTTCCATCTGTATGCATATCTCTAAAATATATATATTATACAAAATAACAAATTTTTTTTTCTTAGAGAATTTTTTTCTTTTGTTAAAAGAATATTGCCTCCGCTAAGACTTCTAGGAAGACCTGATGGGGCTTCAGTTCTTCCATTAATTTTCAAGAGCTCATTTTTAGTCAGCAAAGTCATTTGACAGAACTAATATGTGACCAAGAACTAAAAGTCTACAGAGAGATGTAGTCACAGAAAAGGAGCTAGCTCTTCATTTTCTGCTCTAAACTTGTTTTGCTTTCCAACAGACAGAAGTAGAACATTTGGATAGTAAGAAAGGAGTGCCTCTGACTAACCTAGACATCAGAGCACAGGGGAAAGAGTAAGGATTTCACTGTTGCCTTGATGGAAAGAGAAGGAATCTAAGCTAGACTGGGAAGGTGGATGTTCTGTTCCATACCAAGTTCGAGGCCAGGAGACACTATCTCAGGCATAGGTGGGGAGGGTTAGAGCATTGACCGTCTGGAGTTATGTCACTCTGATCTGGACTGCTGCCCTCTGCACAGATACCCTAAGATCTTCTTTTATTTCTTGAGACTCGATTCCTTCCTACTACCCCTCTTCCTTTGTATCTCATTTCTGGCATCTCTTTCTTCTCATTGTCCATCAACACACGTTGCTGGTTTGGATTTGTTTTGTTTAGGAGGTTCCTTTCCCCTTTTTTGACACTTTGTTTTTTGACACAAGGTCTTATTTATCCTCAAACTAGCTAGAAGTCCTACTTTCAAGATGGTCGTCTCATCAGACTTTTCTTTGTCCTGATGTACTCTTGACTTTCTCTGGTAACTTGAAAGATTGTATTTCTCTTGTGCCTTAATATGATCTGTGTCACTCACCTATTTTGTTGAACAGTTAGTAATCTTTTGTGTGTGTGTGTTTGTGTGTGTGTGTGTACACAAGAAGGCACTTGAGTGTGTGTGCCTATGGAGGAGACCCAAGGTTTTAGGAATCACCCTGGACTGCTTTACTTACTTATTGCTTTGTTCTCGGGTTTCTGAGACTGTGCCTTCCAGGGCCAAAGTTACAAGCCACTGCCATTTCCCCCAAGCATTTTGTACATGAAATCTGGGGATCTATCTAACTTAGGTCCTATTACTTTGAAGGCGAAGACTTTAACACCTGAGTCATCTCCCCAGCCCATGAAATCCTTTTATTCAATTGTGCGTGCGTGCGTGTGTGCGTGCGTGCGTAGAACCACGGGTGAATTCTGGAACCACCATGGACCCCTTCCACCTCCTCCTTGTTTACTCTGCCCCAGATTTACAGGCTCCGCCCTACCAGGACCAGAAACGCAGGCCACCCCCGCTTCTGCCCGGCGTCTATACGTGGAGTCTAGGATCCGAACTCAGGACCTTCTGCTTGCAAGGCAGAGGCTTAACCCCTGAGCCACCTCTCCATCCCCAAAATCCTTTTAATCTATACATTGCGACCTTCAATTTTTAGAAATCTTAGTTAATTTCCTTCTTTCTACTTTCTTTTTTTTTCGAGACAAGATACCATGATACCATGATATCACATCACAGCTGGCCTTGCACTCTGATCCTCCTGCCTGTACCTAAGCGCTGGGGTTTACAGGCATTCTTCACCGACCCCTGTTTTCTCTTCAAAAATCCTGCTACCCAGACCTTTGGGCTAGTCCTCTAAATTTCCTCACCTTTTTTAAAATTTTATTTTGCAAGTACACTAGTGCATGTGTCAGTATGTGTCAGAGGGCATGGTGTCTCTCTCTGGAGGCCCATGAGTGACTTCTGGAAAAATCCTAGATTGCTTCTACCTCCTATTTGCTTCTCTCTGGGATTTCCCAGGCTCTGCCCACTAGAGTCAGAAGTTCAGGCTGCAGCTTTTTCTGCCTGGCTTTTTTTTTTTTAATGTGGAACCTGGGATCTGAACTCGGGACTTTCTGCTTGCAAGGCAGTGTTAACCTCTGAGCCATCTCTCTAGCCCTTCCTCACTTTTTCTAAGCTTTCAGGTTTTTGCCATTTTTCTGTATTATCTGGGAACTTGGAATCTGTTAACATGTGAATGAATCAAATTTAACAACATTTTGAGTTTTGTTTTCCTTGAGCAAGAATCTCACTGTAGCCTAGGCTGCCTTGAGGTCACGGCAGTTCTCCTGCCTTGGTCTCCCAGGTGCTGGAATTAGTCTTGAGCTGTCAGTTCTCATGAGCTACTCATATTCCTTGAGATTTTCCCAATCTCTTACCTTTGCCTAAATATAGCTGCTAGAGTTCTGAGAACCAAGTATAGCGATGAAGCTGGCTTTTTTTTTTTTTTTTTTTGATTAGTGTACAGATTAGCATCCACCCTTATTTTGAAACTGGAACTCATAACCTCATCTCTGTCTGGCATCCTCCAATGCAGAGACTTCTAATCTCTTTAAAAGAAGTAAGGTCTAGAATTCTGCCATTGCGCATTTTTTTCTTTGCCAGTTCTTTTCATGTCTTTTAAATGACTCTCTGCTGTGATTTTAGCAGAGTTTGTTATATTTAAAAGCATAGAGCCACTTGTCTACAAATGCTCCTGAACTTCGTTATTTAAAACTATTTATGGAGAGAAAACATATTACAGGAAAAAAATGGGTTTGTGTGAAATTTAATAGTTGAATTTCTACTATTTTATTAAGTTTTAAGAAATGATTTAATATTAAAATAAAAAGATACTGACCTTCCTGTAGTCTTTTTTTTTAATAAGGGTGAGTAGATTTGGATTATCTATGTAATTATTATGCATTCTTTTTCAGTTTATTCCTTACAGTCCTTTATCATATAAATATATTTAAAAGAAAAGTGGGTCTGGGGGTATAATTGCGTCAGTGTAGAATGTTTGCCATGCAAACACTGAGATTGATTCCTAGCACCCATGTAAAAAGCTAGGTGTGGTGGCATACATCTGTAAGCCCAGCATGTGGAAAGTGTCTGCTGAGAGAGACCCTATCTCAAAAGAACAAGGTGGGAACAATACCCAAAGTAGGTGGGAACAATACCCAAAGTTAACCTCTGGTCTACACACACACACACACACACACACACACACACACACACACACACACGGTACATTCCTTACCTGCAGTTACTCTAGTGTGGGCTAAATAGATTAAACCCTGTTAATAGTTTGTTCTGTGAGGGAGTGTGGGGGTGTGCATGTACACACACACATATGTAGAGGCCAAGGGAGGAAGGACATGAGTGTCCTACTCGGTTGCTCTCTACCTTACTTCCTTAAAACAGATCTCACTGAACCAAGAGCTAGGCCGGCAGCCATAGAACTCCAGTGAATCTCTTGTCTCTTGACACTCTCACCCCACCTCACCTGGTGGTGAGATTACAGGCACATGTAGCCATAAACAATTTTTTACATGGGTGCCTTTATCCATTGACCCATCTCCTTAACTCCGTGTTTTATGTTTACTTGAAATGTGAACTATGTGCTTCAAGTTGGGTTTCTTATGGTTTCTCTAGTTTGATTTGGTTTCTTCTTTCTATTTTTTCTTCGTTTTATTTTGTTAGTTTTGAGACAAGTTTTCACGTCTTCACATGACCTCAAATTCTTCACTGTGTTCTTCCTTTCCACCTCCCCCAGTGTTAGAATCACAGGCAGGCTCCATTAGGCCTGGCCCTGTCTCAAGCTGTTTTATCTTCCTAAGCATCTTATATTTATTCTAAGAACTTTTATAAGGCTTTGTCTTTCTGTCGTACAGAATTTAACAACTCTTTTGTGGATTCCCTGGGCTCAGATGAAGACTCTGGAAATGAGGATGTTTTTGATATGGAATACACCGAAGCTGAAGCGGAGGAGCTAAAAAGAAATGCTGAGGTAATGCTTCACCTGGATCTGAGTAGGAGACTAGTCACCTCCCCCCTGCTCTTTATCATGGGAGAGATCCTCTTCATTGTCACCACAGGCTTGTTTCTGCCCCTTCACCTGGCAGGGCATCTTCATTCTCTCTTCATTTGCTTTAAACTTCATACATACAAGACTCAGAACAAATCAGAAATACATCTTGACTGTTAGATAAGAAGAGTAATTATGTATGTTATTATCAAGCAACTATGCGTTTATAGTTAATAAAAGCTGTTGAATGCATTTTATTAGCTAATTACATTGATAGCTTTATTTTTGTTTTCGTGGTTTTTGTTTTGTTTTGTTTTGTTTTGCCCTTCTCCTTCCTTAAATAATTGTTTTTCGGGGCTGCAGAGGTGGCTCAGGGGTTAAGCCTCTGTCTTGCAGGTGGAAGGTCCTGAGTTCGGATCCTAGACCCCACGTATAGACTCTGGGCGGAAACAGGGGCGGCCTGCGTTTCTGGTCCTGGTAGGGCAGAGCCTGTGAATCCCGGGGCAGAGTAAACGAGGAGGAGTGGAGGCGTCCATGGTGGTTCCCGAATTCGTCCGTGTTCTACACACACACACACACACACACACACATGCACACACGCACACACACGTGCGCGCACAATTGAATAAATAATAAAAAAAAGAACCTTAAAAAAAATAATTGTTGGACTGGAGAGGTGGCTCAGGGGTTAAGCCTCCCTCCGCCTTGCAGGCGGAAGGTCCTGAGTTCGGATCCCAGATCCCACGTATAGACGCCAGGCAGAAGCGGGGGCGGCCTGCGCTTCTGGTCCTGGTAGGGCGGAGCCTGTGAACCCCGGGGCAGAAGGAGGTGGAGGCGTCCATGGTGGTTCGCGAATTCGTCTGTGGTTCTACACATACACAGACACACAGACACACACACACACACACACGCGCACATGCGCACAGTTGAATAATAATAATAAAAAAATTTAAAAAAATAATTGTTTTTCCTCAAAATGTTGATGATTCAGATTACAGAATCATAACAAAGTATATTGAGCAATTGACATGTAATTCTTGTTATTCTCATCTTCACATATGCTTAAAAATGTCTATCTTAGTGTAAGTAAAAAAATGTTATTACTTGTTAAAGTAATTATTAGCTAGGCATGATAGCTCAAGCCTATAATCCTAATATTTGGGGGGATGGGCCAAGAGGATCACCAAGAGGTGGAGGTCAGCCAATGCTGCAGAGTGACAGCCTGTTTTATAAAAACTACTTACTAGTGGGGTTGGGGATTTAGCTCAGTGGTAGAGCGCTTGCCTAGCAAGCGCGAGGCCCTGGGTTCGGTCCCCAGCACCGGAAAAAAAAAAAAAAAAAACTACTTACTAGTGTTCTTTGTGGTAGCTTCAGGCTAAAGTCAAGGATGACCTTGAATTGCTGATTCTCATGGAAGGGATAATGCCACCACACTGTTGGTGTAATACTGAGGATCATGGTGCGTGCTAGACAAGCATTCTACCACATGAACTGTATCTCCAGCCTCAGTGTTTGTTTCCCTCTATGTGTGCATGCATGCATGCATATGTTGTATATGTATACTAGAGTATATTTGAGTGTCTGTGAAGGCCCAAAAAAGTGACATGAGGAATCATCCTGGATTGCCCCACCTTCAGGACTGGAAGTGCAGGCTGCTGTCATATCCTCTCTACATTTTTTTCGTGGATTTTGGGGATCTGAACTCAGGGTTTTTGTTTTTGTTTTTATTTTTGTTTTTGTTTTTATTTATTTTGTGTGTACGTTTGTGTATCAGAGGGCACTGTGACCAAGGGTGACTTTGGGAATCATCCTGGATTGCTTCTACCTTCTTGCCTCACTCTAGGATTTCCCAGGCTTCACCTACCCTGCCTGGCATTTTTACATGGGACCTGGGATCTTGTGAGACAGTCTTAATCCCTGAGCCATTTCTCTAGCCCTGAACTCAGGTCCTTTTGTTAGTGAGGCAAAGGCTTTAACCCGTGAGCCATTGCCTCATCACTCAGTGGTTTATTTTTAGTTGCTATATTGTATTCCCTCAAATTAGAATACAAACTTAATTTTTCACTAACATTAGCATTTATTTATTTCTATTTTGGGTTTTTTTTTTAAACAGAGTCCTTTTTATCTTTTATTTTTGAGGTAGGAACAACAGAGTATTTTAAACTTCCATCCATACAATACAAGATTAGTGACTCACTACAGTGAGACTTGTCCTTACCAGTCATGCATAATAACTGACATACCAACATGCCCCCATAGAATATTAAGGAACTCAAGAAAGATAAGAACATACAGTGGAAACCTTAGGATCTAAAACTGGATGAGTGAAGGGACATGCCCTTATTAGTGGAGTGGCCTGAAAAAGGCAAATTAGTGTGCTATGCCACAAAAGGCCTGAACCCCTACAGGTGTAGACAAGCCAGAGAGAACCCTGAGGTCCATAGAAGCAGGCAGGCAGGAGGGTGGGAGGGAATGGAATGGATTGATGAAGGGAAGGGAAAGGAATGGGAGGGAGGCAAGGTGGAGGGAATCAGGGATAGATACTCAGTATGCTTGTAAAATTAGAAAAAAAAATAAAATAAAAAGGGAAAAAATATAAGATTAGTGAATTTGATACTTATGCTAGCTAGCATGTAGCCATAAAAACATAAAGCATCATTCTGTGTTTTCATTGAGGAGGTAATCAGCATATGCTGTCACGTTTTAAATGATTGCAAGTATTACTGTATTACTTGTGTATTAGAGAATTATGTAGATATACATTTATCTATGTATAATTTTTAGATTCCAGTACAATTACTGATGATTAGATGTTGCCATTGAAGAACCATTGGAAGCTTTTGCTCATCATTTCAATGCTTTGAACTACTATTTTAGTGGTTTCTGGACTGGAAGTTAGAAGCTGCATGAATCTGTTAACTTAATGCTAATATCCACATACACAAGAGAACATGCAACATTGTCTTTTAGGGTCTAGTTGTTGAGACAGTATCTTGCTAAATAGTTCAGGGAACTTAGGATCCTCTTCCTGAATGCTGGGAGTAGATACTCTTTTTTATTCTATTGGCCAGTACCTACCTATGAATATAACTGCAGTCTGTAGTTACATGTGCATGTGGATTTGAAAATCAAGTTAATATGTTACTGATCCACATGATTTTCTTTATGACTGACTGATATTAATAGAATTGATATGCCATTAACCAGTTAACTATTATTGCATATAGTTTTAAATTTTTATTATTATAAGTATTATGTCAGTGGGTAATTTAATACATATTCTTCTTTTGAATTATTTTTTTAGGATAATTCTGGGGGATGGATTTCTTAGAACAAAGTGTATGAACAGTGTAACCACTACAGAGTTTTGTTACTGAGTCTAATTACACTGTGCCCTGGAGATTAGCTGTATCAACTTTAATAATAAATTTAGGTTCAGCATTTTGCTTTTATTCAAATGAGAGTCATTCCCACTTCTGTTTGGCAGACAGGAAACCTCCCTCATTCCTACCGGCTCATCAGTGTCGTCAGTCACATTGGTAGCACCTCTTCCTCAGGTATGTGAATATCATGCTTTCAGAATTTTATGGGTGAAACAGCCAGCATTTACTCCTAAATCATGTTACTCTTTGCCTGTCTTTTAAGGTATAAGTTGAATGTATAGACAAGTAAACTTGAGGGGCTGAAGGTAAAGCTCAGTTAATAGAGTGCTTGCCTACTTTGCACAAAGCCCTAGGTTTGATCCCCAGCACACAGACCAAGCTTGTAAATTTGGATCAGGTTACCCTCAGGTATGTAGCAAGGTCTGTGCCAGCCTGGACTACATGAGATCCTATCTTCAAAAAAGAAAAACTTAAAAATTGTTCATCTGATCCAATACTCTAGATGTTAAGTGTAACTGTTTTGACCTTTTTGTTCATAAATTACATAAATTTCTTGAGCAAAAATACATTTATTCAAAAGTTGTCCCTGTTGGACTTGATCCATCCCTGTAATGCAATACTAGGGAGGTGAAAATGAGCAGGACCAGCTAGCCTGGACCACATGGTCAGCCCAAGCTGTCTAGAAACACTATCTCAAATAACATGGGCAAAGAATGTAGCTTTGTGGTAAAGTAACTCACACAAGGCCCTGGGTTCAATACCCAAAACCACACACAAAATGGATGTGGTGGCACATACTGGCTAACACTCAACAAACTGAGATAGGAGGATTGCAAATTCATGACCAGCCAGGACTATGCGGTGTTTTTCAAATGAATTTTAGAATTACTGCTGAGGACTAAGTATGATAAGAGGTTAACTTGTGTTCTCTTTCTCAAACTTCTTTTATCTGAGGAAAATTTGCTATGTTTTAGTAAATGACAATTTCAGATTTTTATTTGTTTCAGGTCATTACATTAGTGATGTATATGACATTAAGAAGCAGGCATGGTTTACTTACAATGACCTGGAGGTGTCAAAAATCCAAGAAGCTTCTGTGCAGAGTGATCGAGATCGAAGTGGTTACATCTTTTTCTACATGCACAAGTAAGCTTTACCAGATCTGAAGTCTCCCCAGATCGTTTTTGGGGGGAATAAAATGTTGCCATTACTTCGTTAGCTGGCTGTTTGGGGGTTGTTATGTACTTAGGACTCATCTCTTGATATTTCCTTTTAAGTCCAGAATGATTTCTTTATTAACTCAGCATTGATTACTCACAGTAGTGTCTTGGTGTGAACTCAGGATGGTTAGTTTTGCGGTGAAGTTGTCCCCTTCCAATTTTATCAGTGAGATCTGACTTGTGTGAATAGGGACTGTGAAGCATCTTTATTAAAGCTAACACTTAGCACTTCTCCTCATTTTCAAAAATCAACCCACTGCCATAATGGTCACTAAACGAGTTGTGCCTACTTTGTCAGTATCCTTTTCCTGTTGCTTTTTCTACTGCCTTGCTTTGGCTCTGCATACTGAATTCTGGTTGTTTTTTGTTTTGTTTTGTTTTTAAGGGAGATCTTTGATGAGTTGCTGGAAACAGAAAAAAACTCACAGTCACCCAGCATGGAAGTGGGAAGGACCGCTCGGCAGGCCTCATGAGGAGCAAACTCGTGGATTGGCAATATATATTGCACTTTGTTTCACTGCTGCCCACCTTTCCTCTACCTGAAGAGAATTTGAACTTCTACTTGATTCAGAAGCAACAAACAGCTCAGGGCCAAACCAAAAGACAAAATTCAGTTATGCGGAACAATCCATGCTATTTTATGGAAATCTTGGTTTCATCTGAAGCTGATGAGCCTCTTTTTTTTTCTACAAGAGTGACTTCCTTTTGTCTTAGGAATACATGTTGTTGTAAATATATATATATATATATAATGTATATTATATATATATATATTAAATGTACATACATGTATATATGGAATGAATGGAGCCTTAAACAGTTAGGATGAGCCGCCAGAGAATGCTCACAATACAGTTGTCTGGAGGAGAAATCAGAGTTTCAGACCCCATTCACCTGAGCACTGTGTAAGAGAAACTTATCACTTGGCTGTTACGTTCTTTGAATGGCTTCAGAATCTAATCTTTCATGTGTTTCTTATGAGGAAAGCTTACTGGAAAGCCAGTTATTAATGATAGTTTGTTTTCCTTGAAAGAGGCATTTCTGTCGCCTGACTCGAGGAGTTTTGATTTGCTTTTCCTTTTCCTTAATTTTATGAATCTGTCACACCTTTGCCATTCACATACAGTTTCCAAAAGTGGATCGTTGGTGCTTTGGAATGTGTTACAGTCCCCCATTTGGTATTCATTGTACATTTTGCATTTTCGATAAGATTCTCTCAATATTATTTGGTTATCTTATTCACTAATGCTGTGATGGTAAAGATACCTTTGTATTTTCTTCTATGTCATTCTCCCACAGAGCAGGCAAAGGTAAAGGTAAAATTGTTAAAGGAAGAAAGATGGTATTGCTCCAAATAGAGCTCTTCAACAAGGATGCTTGGGTAAGGAAGAACACTAGCATCTTTGCCTTAAAGGCAGAAAGGAGTCAGTAAGACATCCTGCCATTTTACCGCTCAAGGGATGAACTTCTAAAGCCAGCACTGAGGGTAAAAATAAGTATGTGAATTTAAGACAGAGCTCCAGTGTTTAATCATTTACTGTCTGGCTTTGCCTTAAGAGCAGGATGAGAATTTAAATGGGCTTAGGTAATCCCAAGAACTAAGAAGTAACAAAGGTGCACAGAATGTTTATTTTACTTTCCTGATGTTCTGACTTGAGGCTAAGTGGAGATGAATCTTACCAGCTATATTAGTCACTAGGCAACATAACCTGTTTAGTTAAGTAGCTAATGAAACTTTTTCTTTCTTTCTTTCTTTCTTTTTTTTTTTTTTTTTTTTTTTTTTTTTTTTGCTTTTGTTGTACTTGAGAGGGTTGCTTTGAGTTCTGAGTAGTGATGAAATCACACCAGGTTTTCCAGGATAACAAATAGGTTCAAACCCACCACTGAAAATGCAACATCTTTTCTGGAAGACTGTCTTCAGAGAACTTTGGGAATCTGACTGTGTTCTGACATAGTCTCTTCTTCGAGTTGAAAGTTGCTTTCCTTTGACTACTGATAAAAAGCTTTGTTACTTGCCATCCACCAATACAGTGGTAGGATATGCAGGAGTAGTCTAAAACAGAGAAGAATATTTGTTTTTAAAAATAATTTTAACCTTTTTGTTTCATTTCCTCCAGGAGCTTGTTTCCTTCTGATTTAGAGTGACTGCTTTTCTCATGAGTCAAGTGCTGATCATATCTGTAGCTAACTCCCTTGTCTCTATTTGAGAGCCTTGATCTATTAAAGATAATTAAGAATGATTGAAGTTTGCATTGAGACTTGGGGAAAAATAGAAATAGCACCCTTAACCTAGATTGCATTGTGAGTAGCCAGCCTCCCTGAGTTGCTTAAAGAGTGTAGACGTGTGGCAAGTGCTCTACAGAAACAGTTCGCCTGGACCTTCCTGTCTGGGCAGACTTGTTAGTTGAAAGTAGGTTAATAGAGTCTAAAAGTTATCTCACTTTTCTTACATGGAAAATTTGGGACTTGAGTTTTACCGTCTGTCCTGTGGCCTTGTCAGACTTCTCCCTTCTCACTGAATTCACTCCTTTAACTTACCCATTTGACTCCCAAGTGGAGACCTCAGCTAGGCTAGACTGTGTTAATGGCTTGATGGTGGTTCTTAGCTGACTGTATATAATTTAAAATTATAAATAGATAATATATTTCCTTTTTTCTTTTGCACATTGTGATTCCACAGAGCAGTTAGAATTTGGGGGCCAGGAAGGGACAAACTAGTTAGGAACCAAGTGTGTGGTCATGTCAGTGTAAATGACTGAATTGGAACTTGATTGCATTTGGTATTAGATACAAAGTTAGTCAAAGCTGTGTGGAAGGAAAAAGTAAACTAAACTTGTTTTTTACCTTGGGTTACACAGAGTTGGAAAGCTGCATATGGCTAGGTGCTGCTGTTCTTGAAGTAGCCAAGATTATAATTTAGGTCCATGAGAAAATGAGACTCTTGTTTTGCAGGGATATATTTATATATGAACACACACTTGTAAGTTTCGTCCCACCAGAATAGAATAAGAAGTAAATCCATGAATTAACAGTGTTTATATTTGATTCCAAATTCACTGCTTACTTGCTATGATCAGGCTTCACTTAAAATGGCTCAGTAGCAAACACAAAAATTATAAATGTGTTTACATTTTAAGATGTATTAATACAAGTCATTTGATTGATTGTGGAAGCAAATATTAAAGCACACATTTATTTTTCCTGAAAGCTCTAATACTCAAAACTTCAGCAAAGTAATGCATGACTTTCATCCACACTGCAGTTCCCATTGCGTAGCAGCACTTGCAGACACAGCTATAGACGCAAACGATCCAGACTCACAAGGAACAGAAGGGAAATTTGTAAACTGGGTGGAAACATAACCCTTCGCCATCTTCTCTGTCCTCTGAAGTGACCACAGTAGTTGCTTTTGGTCAACCAGCCTTTTCCTGTTTGATTTTATTGATCCTGAGGTAGACTTTTGCTTTAAGCCAGGGAAACAGAACTAAATCAGTAAGTACATGTGAATCTTGTATATATCAGGAATTTTTTAGAAAATTCCACAATCCAGCAACCTTTCAAGGTCCCAGCAAAGTAGCTAAGACCCTCTGTCTCCATGCTTCACACCAAGGCTCTCTTGTCTGTGCAAAAACTAACAGGTTTCTGCCCTTTTCTTTTTAATGTGTTACTCAATAATTTCATCTCTACTGATCTAAGTCTTTTTCCATCTGAAGTTATATTTTCTGTTGGAAAACTATAATTTACCAGGCCATGAGAGTTTTTTTTGGAATTATTCCAGTTTCACCACAGCTGTTGACTCCTTTTTAGCATGCTAACTTGAGAAGGGTCTCTTTGTATATTTGTATACAGATAGTAAATTGCTTCCTTTCCATGTGTGCTATGTGTCTGGGGTTTTAATTGTGTCAGGATGAATAAGCATTTTAGTGACAGTATGGAAGTTTATGGTAACCAGTATGTCCACGGACATAGGAACAGAATGGATGAAGGTTAGGGTCAGGATCTAAGTTTATCAGGTCAGATGCCAGAACAAAGAAGAGCAGTCAACTGAACTGGTTTGTTTCTAAACTACTCACACTAGGAGACCACCAGTAGGGGTCCCACCTCTGTCCCCAGGCTTCCCCTCCCCTCCTCAGCTATCTCCACCCACACCCCCAGCCTGTCAGCAATTCTTTCTGCCTAGGGACTGAAAAACAAGTGAGGTTCCCGAACTTTGCCTGATTGGGCCCCTCCCATGTTTGCTGGCAGCTCTGGCCACATTTATGAGGTGGCCTTTTTCTTTTGTGTTTAGAGTGATGTGATTTTGATTCTTGTTTGTATGGAACGGCACTTTATCTGTGTTTTAGCAGAACTGTTCCTCTGTATCCTTTATGGTTTCTCCTTGTTTTTGTTTCCTTTTTAAATTATACAGAATTTTTTTGGGGTGTGTGTGAAATTAAAGCCTTTATTAATCTTATGTTGCTTTGACTTATTTTCGTAATAAGGACACATTCTTAGAGACACTGAACAGCCGTTTGAAGTGGAAGTCAGGTTCTTGGGCTTTTAGATAGAATTGCATGAAGCAAACAGATATTTCTGATGTTTTCTTCTGAGATTTGCAGAGGCTTCTGGATAGCAGCCAGTAAACCCAACCTTGGCCTTAGCTTCCTTTGTCTTAGAGTATAGGAGGAGGAACTATCTGCATGTCATGCTGCCTTTTAGGTCACCAGCCTTCAAAGAAGGGGTTCCTTTAACCTACTACCTGATAAGGCACTGAGGAAAGTTCTTACTGTGGGAAAAATGTAAAAGCCACCAGTCCCTTGCCATAGATGCAAGTGTGATAAGAATGTATCCTGCCAGGGGTTAGAGTGCTTTGGAATACTGTCTTGAGTAAGGAAAGCTCAAGAACAAGTTGTGTAAAAGTGAGACAGCACCTCAGGTTAGAAACAATCCAGCCACCTCCAGAGCACAGGCCCATGGGTTGTGGCACCTTCCTGAGGGTTCAAGAAGATGGCTAACCGTGGCTGCTGTTCACAGGTACAACGGGCTTTTCAACTGGCAAAGGACTAAAACCAGTAATAAAGACAAGACTTCATAAGCAGGGCAGGGTTCTGCTTAGCAGTCAAAGCTGCTTTTCTCAAAACAGTCCTTTTTCCTTCTTGAGGTTTTTTTGCTTCCATAGAGGCAGAGCTGAGAAGGCAGCTGGAGTCATCCCCAAGGCCTTAGTGAAATCTTCAATGGACAGGTGCTCCTAGAAGACAGAGGTCACATGTTTGTTCACATGGGTCATACGGATGCAGCATATAACCAAATGAAGGACAAAATCCAGTACTTGGAGGAGGACCCAGAAAGGGAAGGAGTTCAAGAATGCTTAAACTTACAATACGAAAAAATGGTAATGTGATACATGGAGTTCCTTCCTACCAGGGTCAAATGCATGTCAATCTTGAAATAAGAATTCAGACTTCGGCTCCGCTTGAACTTTAGTTCTTTTAGGTTTTGCTTGTTTTTGTTGTGATTTTGCCTGTGGGAGGCCCAAGGTGACATCAGGAATCATCTTGGATTGCTCTTCCTCCTTAATTGCCTTGCTCTGGGGTTTCCTAAGCTCTGCCTTCCAGGGCTGGAAGGAAGTGCAGGCTGCCGCCATTTCCACCTAGCATTTTTATGTAGGATCTGGGGATTCAAACTCAGGTCCTTTCGTTTTTGAGGTAAAGCCTTAACCCCTGAGCCTAATTCTCTTCAGCCTAATTCAAGTTTTGAGATAAGAGTCTCATGTAGCCTAGACTATTACCTTAATTTTATGTAGCTGAGACTAGTCTTTTTTTTTTTTTGCGTGTATGTACATGTATGTGTGCCAGAGAATATACATTAAGAGTGCTTGAGTGTATGTGGCAGTGGAGGCCCAAGGGTGACACCAGGGATCATCCTGAGTTGTTCTTCCACCTTACTGCTTTGGTCTAGGGCTTCCCAGGCTTTGCCTTCCAGATCTGGAATTACAGGCCATCCAGCATTTTTATGTGGGATGTGGGAATCCAAACTCAGATCCTTTTGCTTTTGAGGCAAAGGCTTTAGCCATTGACTTATCTCCCCAGGCCTCCTGAACCTAATCTTGGTCCTTCTAGCTCCACCTCCCAAGTACTGACATGGCAGGTGTTTGCCACCATCCCTGGTTTTTGTGATCTAATGGTTGTACAGGGTCTCATGTGTGCTACATAAGCATTCTACCAATTGAGTTACGTCCCCAGCCCAAAATAGAGATATTTCTCTGGGCCAATTTTCATTTGTTTTTATAAGAATGAAAATACACAGGTATTCTAAAGAGCTATGTGGTTCATTTTTAATTACCACATAACAAACCTTTCCCCCCAAAGTAAGCAGTATCTGCCCCAACATAGATACGTCAGCTTCCACTGCTGCCTAGGACCCATCTCCTTCCTGGTCCTAATGAGTGCAGCAAGGAACAAATCTAACTTGAAGTAGCTACCCTTAGATGGGTTCTGTATACATGCAGTCAACCAACCACAGGTTGAAAATGTGTTGCTGTTGAAAGCACTGCAGATTGCTTCTTGCCATTAGCTCCTAAACAGTGCAACATAACTATTTCCAGAGAATTTACATTGTATTAGGCATTAAGGTGGCTCAAAGTATACAGATGTGAGTCATGTGCAATTATACTGCTTCGTTATCAAACTGTAGCCTTGGATTCTGGTGTTCTGGAAAATCCTGAAGCCAGTCCTCTGTAGATGCCGAGGAGGACTGTATTCTTGTTTACAGATGCTAAAGCCAACAGGAACATCAGGGAAAGGCTGAAATGTAGCTCAAGTGGTAGAGAGTTTGCACCAAGCTCCGGGTTCAGTCCCTAGAACCGCATAAACCAGATGTGGTAGTGTGCTCCTGTAATCCTAGCATTTAGGAAGAAGAGGTGAGAGACTCAAGGAGGTTATGGTCATCCTTGACTAAACCACCAATTCAAGACTAGCCAGGACTTCATGAAATCTTGTCTCAAAAAAATAATAAAAATGAAAAAAAAATTAATAATACAAGTTAGGGTTAATCATGTGATCCCAGGACAGCTTTGCTGTTCCACCATGAATTCCTGACCAGGGGTACTGTGGAGGTCCCTTGCCATCTTCCCTGTCTAGGTGTTCTGCTTGCAACTGGCTAGAACTTTCCTGTTCCGGGTGGCATCACTTTCTTTGTCCTTCAGATTTGTTGCTGGCTAAAAGGCAACATGTTCAGAAGTCCCAGCAGCCCTTGTATGCCCTCCCCGAATGCATTCACTGGTTATTTTGTTGGAGAGATTTTGCTTTAGAGAAGTTGGAAGAATAACTGCAGAATGAATTGAGGGAAGAAATAATCTAAGGAGAGAAGGACAAGGACATATTGAGTCAAATTTTGCCTAGTTTAAGTAGAAATAATACTGGATAAATGCCTGCCCTACCTTCTCTCATACTTTACAGCAGCTAGCACAGTGTGACCTCTGAACTCCTGACTTGGAAATCACAATCCAACTGGATGTCAGGTGTCTTCGAGTAGAAGACTGACTTGACAGAAATGATTTTCATCCCCTCTGAGATAATAGGACATCTATGCTTTTTAAGACGGCTAACAGCCCTCTATACCGTCAGAGGGCTCAAGTTAAAGTGGCTATTGGATGAGTTTCCCTTAGTCTGCATCTCTGCTCCCCCAGGCGTTGAGAGGCACATAAGGTTGGGTCTGGTAGCACAGTCTGTAATCCCAGCTGCTTGTGAAGCCGAGGAAGGATTGTTGGAACTTCAAGGGTAATGAAGTCAAAAAGAAAAAAAAGCTGAGGAAAAATGCCTATAATCCCCAAAC
The DNA here is from genome assembly GCA_023101885.1 of Typhlomys cinereus. Taxonomy (NCBI): domain Eukaryota; kingdom Metazoa; phylum Chordata; class Mammalia; order Rodentia; family Platacanthomyidae; genus Typhlomys; species Typhlomys cinereus. The sequence continues at coordinate 26,011 of JALPQD010000910.1, read as the reverse complement.
TTGGGTGGTGGATGCTGTCCTAGACTATATAACAAGTTTGCATTCCATGTGTCTTAAAAAAGGTGGGGGGGGGAGTGACTGGAGTGGGGGACGATAGGACATACATAGCTCAGTGGTAGAGCATTTGCCTTATGAATGTGAAGCCCTAGATTCAAAGGGGGTAGGGGAAGATTGCCAAGGTGAATCTAATGGGTTTGAGTCTTGGTCTGCTCCCTTGAAGTGGAGTTGCTCTGAGGGCATGTCTCTGACTCTAGAGTCCCGTGAAGCAGCTTGGTAAACACCTGTTAGATACATTTCAAGCTCAGGTGGGTGAAATATCCCAGCTTCCTGACCTGTCATTACATTTGGCTCTCTCCCCTGGGCATTCCCTCCTTGAGGCACTTGGGAACCTGCTGCTAGGAGCCTTCCTCATCCTCCAGCAGGGCATTAGAGCACCTTGTTTTGGAAGAAGGTAAGTATAAACTGTTAGGCTGCCTTCTTAACTGTGTCTAGAGTGCTGGACTCTGACCCTCAGGCTAGACAGAAAGGCCCATCCCAGTGGCCATATACCTCCACGCATCCTGCTCTTGTGCTGTGCAGGACCTGCCAGCTGATTACCAGTCTCACCCGCCCATGTCCGTCTTCCTGAAGCTTATTCTTCAGCACTCAACACTTAAATTACCCTGTTGCTACCGCCTGCAACCACACCCACCTACTCCCACTCTTGTCAGGTATCTACCTTTGGAATTTGGGGGGGCAGAGAAGTCTGAAAACTACCCTCCCTATTGAGCCCTGAACTCAGCTCTCCTACAAGATGTACACCACTGCCTCAGGGAAAAACAAGCCAGCTTTAAACAATTGATGTTAAGTAAATCTAAGTCCTCAGCCACTTCTAGCATTTGTGCTATCTTGATCCGGCCTGTTCCCTTCAGCATAAACTATCTAGGTCAGCCTCTGTCATTCTCTGTTCCATTGCATTGACATGACGGTTATCACTGACACAAGACCTGGTTCTTCCTTCCATTGCCTGCTGACCTACCCTAAAGACAGAGGTTTTGCTCTGAATGTGCATCTAGCTAACATCAGGCAAGTCACCTCCCATCTCTGGACCTATTTTCTTTTCCTGTGTTTATGCGAGAGTGTGTGTGTTATGTGTGTGTGCGCGTGCGTGCTCGTGTCATGAGTGCATATGTATGTGTCATGTGAAAGCAAGAGGACAGCCTCTGCTGTCATTCCTTAGGAGTTGTCTACCTTGTGTTTAGAGATCCTTTATGTTTCACTTGTGCTGCAGCTCACTAGTTAGTCCAGCAAGTCCCAGGAATCTACCTGCCCTTAGGTCCCCAGAGCTGGGATTTCAAGAGCACAGCACCACACCCACAGGTTCTGGAATTGAACTCGCATCCTCATGTTTGCATAGTGATCACTTTACTGAACCTGTTTTCTTGGAAGTAGAATGGGATGGTAGTAATAGCTTTGGATTTTCCCAGGTGGCCTTGAGCAACAAGTGCTTCTCTTCCCTCAGCCCCTCCCTCAAGCGCTGTGAGTAATACCTGTGCCACCTGCCTAGTTAGAGTGGCTTTTCTATGCAGCAGGGGCTGGGCTAAGCACCTCACTCTCCTGAGAACATCCTGTTGCTACAGTCACAACACAGGTACCGCCAAGTTTTCCAAGAGGTGGAAAGTCCAGGACAGAATGCACAAGTGTCCTCTGAGGCTTCCACAGGCATTATGGTCTTCTATGATAGACTCCTCTACTTACTTGTAGCATTTCTCCATGACTCTTATGGAATGCTCTATTCTCAATACCTGTAGCTAAATGAGCAGTTCATTTTGGACCTTCAGGAAGTGACAGTGAATATTGAAGATGTGTTTGGTTGGTTGGTTGTGAGTTTTTTTTTTTTTTTTCTTCCTGTCATTTAGTTCGGGTTTGGTTTTTTGAGACAGTCTCACCCGCAGCCCAGGCTAGCCTCACACTCAGTATGATCCTTCTGTCTCAGTCTTCTGAGTGCTGGGATTATAGATATAAACCACTATGCCCAGTGCAAAATGTATTTTTTTTTTTGTTGTTGCACATGTATGTGTGTGTCTATGTGAATTGAGGATACTGTGTGTGCCTATGGAGGCCCAAGGGTGACTTTGGGAATCATCCTGGATTGTTCTCCCTCCTTTTTACTTTACTCTGGAGTTTCCCAGGCTTCATCTTCCAGAATCGGAAGTGCAAGCCACCACCATTTCCATCTAACATTTGTACATGGATCCATTATCTAAACTCAGGACCTTCTGGTTGTGAGGCAGAGACTTAACCTCTGAGCCATCTCTCCAGCCCACAAAATGTATTTTTGACAAGCTCTAATTGCTCCATAGTCCTCCCAAAAAGCCCATGGCAGTTCCCAGGTGGGCTTTGTGCTGAGGAGCTCCCATGCCTTCTGAATTGTTGCCCACCAAACACTTGCTGCAACCTACATGATACCTTAAATGACAAGGAGCCCCATGACTCAGCTCACAGTTCAGGACTTTCTGTCTTGAGAATGACACAATCATCCTTATCATACTCCTGACCCAGTCAGGTCCAAGTGGTGATGTCTTTCCCCTAAACACATCCCTAAGCCATCCCTCTACTTCCTCTGCTCTGCACACTTCAGACTGACTCTTCCTCTCTACCTGATAACATCAACATAAGTCTCCTGGTCCCATCCTCATTTGTCATTCTCACTCTGTAGCTAGAGGGTGGGTATAGCTAAGACCTGGCATGGTAGCAAGTAATTCCAGGACTGAGGAAGTGAGAAAAAGTTATTAAAGATTGGCTGGACAGGGGTTAAGACTGCCTCATAAGCAGAAGGTCCTGAGTTCAGACCCCAGATCCCACGTAAAAATGTCAAGTGGAAACAGCAGTGGCCTGCACTTCCAACCCTGGTGGGCAAAGCTGGGAAATCTCAGAGCTAAGCAAGAAGGAGGTAGAAGCGATCCAGGACGATTCCTGAAGTTACCCTTGGTCCTCCACAGGGACACACAGTGCCCTCTGATACACAATACATTTTTAAAAATTAAATATTAAAAGATCGGTTACGTTAATAAAAAATGTATTACATAAAAAAAAAAAAGATCGGTTACGTAGCAAGATTGGGCCAGCCAAAAAGAGACAGGTAGTGCATGCCTACAAGCAGAGGCAGAAGGATTGCTGCAAGTTTGAGGCCAACTTGGTTTGCATAGAAAGTTCCAGTGAGTCAAGGTTATATAAGAAGACCCTGTCTCAAAAAAAAAAAAAAAAATTGTATGTTTGACCTCCATTACTTCAGCTTTCAAGAGGGCCCCTCTCAAGTTGTAAGGCACCCCCAGTTCAGCCCTTACCTCCCTTACCCAAGGTCTGTTTCCAGCTCCAGTGCTCACACCTGCCTCTCTGAGAATGCGCTTTACCTCCATAATTATTTGTAGTCACCTCTAGATGTTTGCCTACCCGAGGCACATTATAATGCTCTCTGGGCATCTGTACCTCCCATTCCTGAAATGAGCAGGGCAGTCTAACCTCTCTGCCCTGACCCAGTGAAACGCTGGCACTGAGTTGTTCCTCAGTTCCCTGCAGGTATAGTCAGTCGAGGTGCTGGTCCATCAGGTGGTCCAACGAATGCCCCAGCCGCCTGGTAGAACCCACCTCCTTCCTGCTGGGATCCACGCCCTCAGGGAGCTCCTCCACAGGCTTGTTCACCAGCTGCTCCAAGGGGAAGATTGGCAGGGGCCCGGAACTGAGGCTGGTGTTGGCAGTGAAAACATCCACTTTGGGGCTTGTGATCTCCTAGGAAAAGAAAAGCATCGGTTTCTTCGGGTGCTGTGTGGCTACCTCCCATGCTGCTCTCCAGAGTCAACACTGATACCAGGGCACCTCCTCCAGGAGACCTCCAGTGGCTCTCCCCACCCGCCTTATACACAAACTCAAAAGAACATATCTCCCTGGGTTGGACCCAGGAACTTATAGCCTAGTGCCCTGTATTGACCTATATAGAATGTGATAACTATTTGTTCAATGAGTAACTTCTCCATAGCTTATCCCAAAGTTTGAAACCTACCCTTGGCCATTTATGACCCTCTCATATCTGCTATAAAACTGTCACCCATAAATTCATGCAGCCTTGCCTTATCCTTTTCTTTTTAAAAACTGCACTGTTAGCTCTCTGAGGATTGACTAAGTGCTGGCAACCTGTGTCCAGAGGCAAACAGATAGAACCTCACTGATAACTTTCATGTGCTTGAGAAGTTGCTCTTCGGTTCTGGTTGCATTTTTCCAGAGCTAACCTGGTCTCATTTGCTCTGTAAGCTTATGAACTTCTCAAATGAAAGGCTTGGAGTCCATCGTTCCATATCCCAGCCCTACAGACTAAACACATCTCTGCCAACCAACAGAAAGATCAAAGAAGTCCCAGTTATTCTTCCTGGAGAAGTGCTCACAAGAATGATGGCTTCTAGAAGAGTCAAAGGCCAGACAGGCTGTGGACTAACACATCAAAGGAGCTGGACCTTCATTTAAAACATTCAGAATCTGGGGCTGAGAAGACAAATCCATGGATAAAACAGTTGATGAGCAAGATGGGGACTGGAGTTTAGAGCTCCAGGATCCATGTAACAACCAGGCAAGCGGGTCATCAATACCAAAAGGAGGAACGAGATTCTCCAAGGCAAGCTGGCTAGCTACACTAGCCAAATTAGTAAGCTCTGGGTTTAACAAGAAACCCTGCCTCAGTAAATAAAGTAGAGAGAAATCGAGGAAGATTCCCAATGTCAACTTCTGGAACACACAGGCATGTGCGCCAATACATGCAAACCTACCTAAGTATACATGCACATCACATACACACACACACACACACACACACACACACACAGAGAGAGAGAGAGAGAGAGAGAGAGCGCCTAGGAAGAATCCTAGGAACTGACCCATAGTCTCTCAATCAAAATATATACAGATTCTTGAAGTCTGCAATCTTTTTGCTCTTTATTGTTTGAGCCAAGATTTCTCTGTATAGCCAAGGTTGGCCTCAAACTCTCAGTCCTGCTGCCTCAGGCTCCTGAGTTTGGGGATTATGTCATATGTCAGGCCAGGCAAAATCTGCATCTTAATTTGCTAACCCATCACTCAGACTCCCATGCATAGTAAAAACAGAGCCATTTCCCTAGGAAATGGAGAGACAATCAGCTAGAGACACGGGAAAGCGGGAGGAGACTGGTGGACTATCAAATGCTCCCAAGGGCCCATCAGCCACCCAACCCCCTACTCACATCAGTGATCTGGCTCCAGTCCCCAGGGGTTCCAAGCTCTGCCTTCTGATCAGCATAAGATTTAACATTCTGTGCATAAAATAAATAACATGTCAAGACCCTATCTCAGCAAAGGGGTTCCAAAAAAACTTGTTTCCTTTAAGAGTTGAAAGAAGGTTGGTCTGAGACCTGGTAGAACAAGAACAAGCACAGAGGGAGCAAGGAGGTCTCTGAAGGAGAAAGTTGAGTGGAGAGAATGAGACAGAAGAGACAAAGATCCGAAAAGGGAAGATTGTCCATCTGTCCCATGTGGCAATGGAGAGGAATGTGACCCTTCCTGATTCTGGATAGAAGGAGCTCGTGCAAATATCCACAGGCACTGCTGAGAAGCAACCTACACTGCGTGTACCAAGACTCTGAGGAGTAGGGGTCTTAGTGCACTGAAGGGGAGCCCTAGCACAGTGAAGAAAGAAGCTGTGGCTTGAGAAGCCACCTCCATAGCCCAGGTCTTAGCACTTCACAGGATGTATCAAAGCTCCCAAAGTGAATTTGGATGGATGGATGGATGGATGGATGGATGGATGGATGGATGGATGGATGGGTGGATGGGTGGGTGGGTGGGTGGGTGGGTGGAATGTAAACTTTGGTGATGGAAGACTCGCCCACCTGGATTGCTGACTTGGGGGACGGGAGTGGTCTGGAGAAGGGACTGTGAGAAGGTATGGAAATCCACATGGTTGCCTTAAGATCTACTTAATCCATCCTGAAGATGAAATTCAGTCTATTGACTAGTAATTCTCAGTAAGGAATTACATGTATGACATACTTTGCTTAGAACTTAGTGGAGCAGGCATTTGTCACCCACTGAGGACACTCCAGGGAGACATTGCACAAGTTCCTTCAAAGGAAATGTCCTCCACTTGTCACACAGCCATCATGACACTGAGCTCATCCATTGTAACCAGCAAGCAAGGAGTTGAATTTCCCAAGTGCCGAGATCACAGGACCAACCAGTATTGGTTTTTATAAGCTTTCCTCTCTCTCCCAGGAGTTTCATGGTTCCACTGCAGCCTCAACCCCTTTTTACGAAATCCCAAAAGAAAAGAAAGGCCTTGGAGAGTTTGCTTCCCTTGGAGAATGGGGGGGGGCATGGATTGAGGGCCATGAAGCCACTTGCAGGAAGGTGTGCTGAGCCATGACAGGTCACTCACGCTCCACTTGAAGGGATCCCAAGCCAGGAACCAGCCAGTGAAGATGGAGGGCTCGTTTCCCTGCTTCACAACAATGATGGGGGTCTGGGGGTCTCGGCCACTAGGGTGGGTTTTGAGGTATTCCTGCACCGTGATACCAGCAGCCTTCTTCTCCTCCTCGTTGGCATTCTTCCCTATCCAGAAGAAGACCTGTGGGAAGCCCGCAGCCTGTCAGTCCTTCTGCCCTCCATGCAGGCTCTGCCACCATGTCCAGGGCTCGACACCCAGCTAAATGACTTTGGACAGGCCCCTTCTGACTTAGAATCTGTTGTCTGGGAAATGAGGTTGGGCAGTCAGCAAATGTGTGGTCCTGGGCCCCACCAGAGCCAAGATGTTCCAAAGTGTTCCTGCTGCTGTGCATGAAGCCTCGCCCAGCTGCCCCCAGAACCTTGTCCTTCTCCTTCCTCCTCTTACTTCAGTTAGGGGTGTTCATCAGAGGACGTACAGGGCCCCCTACCTTAAAGCTGCTCGGACTTCTGACCCTGGGGATCAAAGTGGGGAAAGGTGGTCCCCAGATTCTTAATACTACCTGGTCCCAGACATCGAGCAGAAACACATCATCCTCCTCCAAGTCATCCTGATTGAAGTCGAGGATTTCCGTGGCCAGAAAGCGCCCAGTCTTGTTGGAACATTCAAAGAGCCGGGGAGCAATGACCTGGGTTTCTTCCTGCAATCTGTAAGATGAACAGAAGTTTGTGCTGGCTAGTGTCGGGGGCAGAGACTTGACACAGAATCCTGAGGGGCTTTTACATGGATAGGCCATCCTGGTTAAGACAGATGAAATGGTCCCCTTTTATCCCAAAGTGCTCCAAGTGACAAATTTCCAAGTGACTTTCACGGCACCTTCCATATCCCTGGTAGAAAAGCTCTTTCTGTTATCTCTGTCCCTCCTGCTGCTACTATGAAATGGGATTTTGCTTTTAAACTGGTGAGAAGAAGCGTGGGCAGTCCCCATGCCCAAAGCCTTCAAGGGTATGACTGCCCCTTATTCATCTAGCCACCCTGGATGCCTGGTACACAGATTCCCCGACCCATGTCTGCTTCAGACTGGGGTGGAGGAGCAGAGACATTGGGGCATTACCTCTTGGTATTGGCATAGGGCGCCTTCCCGCCTAGGGCCATCCAGAAGTTGGCTGGCTCCTGCCCCTCTGCCACCACTTGCTTCTCTGTCCGTGAGATAGTGTCAGCAACCATCTTGGCCATCTCTCGCTCATCCCCACTACAGCCCTGGGGGAGAAGGGTAGGGAAGTCAGCCAGGTTGTGGAGACCACCCTGGTGCCACCCTTCCCCCGACCTTCTGCCACATTCTGCCAGAAGTCCAGGATCTGAGAGATGTCCTGTATCCTGATCCCATGCACCCAGTCCAGAAATTTCTGTTTCTCCTCCACTCTCAATGGTCCAGTGGCTAGCAGAGGAGGTGAGAGAGTACACTCCACCTCAGGAGACAGGAGTGAGAGGTACAGAATAGACAGAAAGCCGAGACAGAGCAATCCCTGGGCAGGTGGGATGCCTATGATAAATTCAAGGACAGACAGACTTGACACGCAGGTGGAGAATCTGAGAGAGGCATAGAAAGACAGACCAGAGGACTGGGAAGATAGCTCCGGGGTTAAAACCTTTGCTTCACAACCAAAAAGACCCGAGTTTGGGTCCCAAGATCCCACGTAAGAATCATGGGCAAAAATGGTAGTGGCTCGTAACTCTGGTCCTGGACAGTGAAGCCTGGGAAATCCCAGAGTAAAGCAATAAGGAATAGAGCAGTCTAGGATGATCCCTGAAGTTACCCTTGGACTCCCACAGGTGCATACATTCACGTGCCCTATTGAACACACACACACACACACACACACACACACACACACACACACACACAAAGTGCAAAATGAAAAAAAAAAAAAGAAGAAAGAAAGAAAGAAAGAAAGAAAGAAAGAAAGAAAGAAGAAAGAAGAAAGGAAGGGAGGGAGGGAAGGAGGGAGGGAGGAAGGAAAGAGAGAGATAGAGAAAGAGAGAAAGAGAGAAAGAGAGGAGAAAGAAAGAAAGAAAAGAGAGAAAGAAAAAAGAAAAGATAGAGAAAGAAAAGAAAGAGAAGGAAGGAAGGAAGAAAGAAAGAAAGAAAGAGAACGAAAGAAAAAGAAAAAAGAGAAAGAAGAAGAAAAAAAAGAAAGAAAGACAAGAAAGAGAAAGAAAGAAAGAGAAAGAAAGAAAGAGAAAGAAAGAAAGAAAGAGAAAGAAAGAAAGAAAGAAAGAAAGAAAAAAAGAAAGAAAGAAAGAAAGAAAGAAGAAAGAAAGAAAACTAGCTCAGAGCTCTGGAGGGGACCTTCTCAGCCCAGGGACCCTGGCATCTCTTAGTTTGCCCTGCAGCTGGTGAAACTCTCAGAACCCACTAGGCAAAGGATTTATAGCCCTTCACACACCTTCCCACACCACAGGTAGCAGCAGGACGGGGTTTTGAGGATGAAGACATCATTGGAGTTGAGAGAGGCAGCCCTGGCTGTGACCTCAAAGGCCTTGGTGTTGTTGGCACTGGTTCCTCGGACCTGGAACAGTCTTGTGGAGGGCACAGGCTCCGAGTTGTTGGCTCTGGAGGTGCCTCCCTGCAGGTGGGGGAGGGAGACACAAGAAAACAGCAAGGGAGTGGGGGAGAGGCCAGCGACTTAGCAAAGGCATGGCGTAATGACAAATAGCACCCGTGGTGGGGAAAGGTGGGGAGCTGTTCTAGAAATGACTTTGATCCTGATACTCCTCTGCTTGAAGCTTCCAATGGCTCTATGCTAATCGCAGATAAAACTCAGCTCCTCTATGGGACCTCAAAGGCCAAGATTCAAGTTGAAGACACAAACTGCTTTTGTTCCCCACACTCCTATCTCCAAATACTAGGACTGAGCTTTTCTCTGGCTCTGATCTTTGCTGTGCCTCACCCCACCCCCATGCATGGCGAACCTTCTTTTTAACCTCTACAGAGGTCTCCAATCCTATCCCAAAGGTCTAGACCTCCTCCAATCCTTCCCAGCGTGAACTCTACACCTGCTCCCGGCTTCCTGTGTGCCTGCCTCTGAACTTCACTTTTTTTTCTGGCATTTAACCATGTGATGCCTCTGGCCACCAGGTTCACTGCTTGCACACGTGATGCCCCCTCCCAACAAGGCTATAAGCAGTATTCACCTGCTGTGCCTCGCCTGGCTTGTGGAACTGCAAATGACTGTGTACTTAGAAGGTGTTGGTCATCAGATCATTACTTAAGCAGCTGCAGGTACATTGTTAGCCCGGTGCAGCAAATTTGGCCAAAAAAAAAAAAAAAAAAAAAAAGGAAAAGAATAGAAAAAAACACTTCTTCACAGAAATCAAGGACTTGTACGTGAAGAGCAGATGTTTGCTACAGTGACAACGCCTAACCTGTATTTCTAAAGCAAACCTGTACCGGCTTCTATCCCAAGGTTCACAGTAATAGACCCCCAAAGGGTATTCTATGAGGAATAGGCTTTGCCCTGACCTCATACCCACCCCACATCCCCTTCCCTGTCTCCTGAATGCCCACCACCTAGTCCAGCAGCCGCACCTGATAAACCACCATGCGTCCCTTGAAGATGGACATGAGATGAGGCGGCTCCTTGCCCATCGGGACTCGGATCTGCACGGGCTCATCGTTGTATTTCTGATCGAGGATGACAGCTTGGTAGGCCGAGGCTGCGATTTCATCCTGGCTGGCCTGGCTGCCCTAGGGATGAGCAGGAAGAAGGGGAGGAGCCCTCATTATTTTTGCATGCATGTGTGTATATTTGTATGTGTGTACGTGTGTACTGTGTATACGAGAGGGCACTTGAATGTGTGTGCCTGTGGAGCTCCAAGGGTGACATCGGGAATCATCCCGGATTACTCTACTTCCTTACTGCTTTGCTCTGGGGTTTCCCAAGCTCTGCCTTCTAGGACCAGAATTTTAGGCTACATCCACCCAGCATTTTTACATGGGATCTTCGTTCCAAACTCAGGTCCTTTTGTTTGTGAGACAAAAGCTTTAATTCCTAAGCCATCTCCCCACTTCCTCCCTCCCCTCCTCCCCCCATTTATTATTTATTATTTTTTTGAGGATTAAGGCAGAGTTTATTAAAGGAGAGAAAGACCTGAACTCATGGACGCCAGATGTGGAGTGCCATGAGGGGCAGGTGCCCTATTTTTTAGTTTTACAAGCACATTGAGTACTAATCCCTGCTTTCCTCCATCCCCCCTCCCTCCCACCTCTCTTCCTTCCCCTCATCAATCCATTCCACTCCCTCCCATTCTCCTGCCTGACCACTTCTATGGACTCCAGGGTTCCCTCTGGGTTGTCTACTCTTGGGGTTCAGGCTTCTGTTCCATACCAAGTTGCCCCTCCTCAGGCCACCCCATTGATAGGGGCATTTCCCTTCACTCATGCCAGCTTTAGTCCCCAAGGTTTCCACTGTGTGTTCTTATCTCTTGAGCTCCTCACAGTCTATGGAGCATGTTGGTAGTCAGTCATTGTACAGCTCTGGTAAGGACAAGTCTCACTGCAGTGAGTCTCACTTTATTTTTTTTTAATTTTTTTATTATTATTTATTCAACTGTGTGCATGTACGTGTGTATGTGCGCGCGTGTCTGTGTGTGTGTGTGTGTGTGTGTATGTGTGTAGAACCACGGACGAATTCGCGAACCACCATGGACACCTCCACCTCCTTCTGCCCCGGGATTCACAGGCTCCACCCTACCAGGACCAGAAGCGCAGGCCGCCCCCGCTTCCGCCTGGCGTCTATACGTGGGATCTGGGATCCGAACTCAGGACCTTCCACCTGCAAGGCAGAGGCTTAACCCCTGAGCCACCTCTCCAGCCCCTCACTTTATTTTTAAGGTATGTTCCAGATTGGCCTCCAACTTGCTGCAGCCAAGGATGGCCTTAAACTTCTGATCCTCTTCTACCTCCTGAGGTGGGCTGGAGCCATATACCATCACACAAGATTAATGCAGGATGGGAGATCGAACCCAGGGTTTCCTTCGTGCTAGGCAAGCACTCTATCAACTGAGCTACATCCCCATCCTCTTCCTCCTCAATTCTGACTTGGCCTATCCCAGCAGCCTCCCAATCAGGGCCACCGTCAGCACAACCAAAACCCCAGACAGTGATTCTGCGCCCAGCCTCAAGCCCGATCCTTTCCCAGGCCACCTCTGACTTCCGTCCACCCGGGCCCTGACCCCACATATGTCTTATTCCTTTCTGCTCCATCCTCAAGGAACAACCAGGCAACTCGCTTGCAGCCCCCAAGCATCTGACACACCGCCCTCAGGAACAGCAGGTGACAGAAGTGTGATTGGAACTGGAAGGGAGATGCAGAGAGCCAGAAGAAAAGGGCTGTGAATAGGAAGCAACCTCAGTTCAGAGTCAAAGCCACCCCAGCATGCAGAGGTGAAGGGGGTGAATGTTCCTGGAGCTAGAAAGTTGATATGGAGGGCAGGACCCCAGTGGGCTGTGGGTGGGATGGGACAGGGCCTCACCTGCCAGATATAGAGTAGGTAGTGCTGCTTCTCACCGAGGAGGTAGGTATAGAGCAGCAGATAGCAGTCGCCCCCGTAGAAGTGACCCAGCCACTTGGACTCCACCGGTACCATCTCTAAGTCCTCAATACGCCACACCTGGGGCCAGAATCAGGATAATGAGATCCAGGCAAGGTTCTGCCACTGCCCCCCCTTCGTTGCCAGCCCAGCCTCCGGCCTGCACACACCTGCACCTCTCCACTCCCGTCATCCACCATCTTCTGCTGCGCAGCCACCTGAGGCTGTACGTGCATGGATGTGGCATCGAACTTCACCTGCTCCACCTTGGCTGAGGGTTCAGAGCGCAACTGTCACCAGCAAATTCAGGCCCTCGCTAGAGCCCTGGGCGCTAGCTATCATTTTCAGACTCACTTTATAGATTCAGCAGATTGCTCCGAGTCATCAAGATAAGAGAAGAGCACAGCTGGCCCACGGCCCCTAAGGAACCTGCTTCATCAGCGCCTCCTGGGGAAATGCCAGCCTGACCCCTTGCTGCATCTCACTTTCCTCCCAGCTCAGCGGGAAGCTAGTGCACACTGTCCCATTTGAATTCTCCCCAGTTCCTGGCACCCACCCTACCCTCAGCAAAAGTTGCCTGGTGAGAAACAAATGGGTCCCCAGGGAAACCCCACCCCATTTCAAACAACAGACAAATCATTCTTAGGTCCCTTTTTGTGACAACGTTTGAACTTCTCCATGTTCCCTTGGGTCTGCACCCACCAGGATGGGGGAAGCTGAGAGCCAGGGTAAAGTCTGTGTGGAAAAGGTATGTCAGGATAGGACAGGACACAAACTAAGCACCCACCCTCCCCTGTCCCCCACACAGCTCTGCCAGGTCCTCACCCACAGAGCCCTTGGTGTAGGTTTTGCCCAGGCCTGAGGTTTGGTTAGGCACTGTCCACTTCTGAAAGAGCTGCTGGAAGATGGCCGACTCAGCCCCATCATTCTGCACCTCCACCTGCGTGCTCGGTGGGTACTGCTTGGCTTTGATGAAGTTCTAGAAAGAGAAACTGGCGGCTGGAGGCCATGTCCTATGTCCTATGCGAGCCAAAGTCTGGCCCCGATCCCAACCAGATCCACCTGGTTCCAAACCTGAATACACCCACCTCTAATCTCAAAGCTGACTTCGAACTTAACCTTACTCCCATCCCCCAACTTCAAAACTAAACCTTACACCTAAGATTGGCTTCAAGCCTGGCTCTGACCTCTAATTCAATCTGAAGCCCAAAGGCACATCTGACTCCTAGCCTGATTGCACCTCAATTCTAATTCTAGTGCCCACCCCAAATCCAACACCGACCTCAAGCCAGAACTCTTATTTAGCCTTGACTCAAGTGCTGGTCCAACCCCCTCCTTTCTCTAAACCAGGCTCACTTATGGAGAGAGAACAGCCCACATCCTGAGGAGGCCTAGGGGTGCCTGGTACTCCGTTCCTCAGCATGCACAGCATCATTAAGATGGGTATGGGATGGCCCCTCATTTCCCTACAGGGGAAATCATCCAGCCCCTCAGCCCTATGTTCCCAGAATCTTTCCTGGATTCTGTGTGATACCAAAAGCCTGCCAACCCCTGTCCCTACCAGGGCCTGGTTCATGGCTCCGCTCCTCTCCTGGGCATTCGCTTTCTTCCCCTTCCACACGAAGATCTTCACGCCCCCCTGGTCCAGGATGTAACAGTCCTGGGGTTGGGAGAGAAAGAGCCAGGTGCGCGGTGGTACTGGGCGGGGAGGAGGGGAGGAGGGCTGAGGCAAACCAGGTTTCTCCCCACTCTGCCCCAGCACCTGGAGGTGTGCTTGCTTGGGGGACCCTCTTACCTCATGGTTGAGGAGGTCCTGGGTGAGTGGCCGCGTAGCCACTTCCCTAACCACCAGTTTGCCCTCTGAGTCAGACACACTGTGGGACAAAGCAAAGGATGGATGGAGAGGCGCTTCAGAGGGCATGCTGCCTGTGGAAGCCCCCGTCACTCACTCAGGAGGACCCCCAGTGGGAGACTCACTGGTACAGCTTGAGCGAGGCCTTGACGGCGGGCTCCACCACCGAGTCGGGCACCGCAGCCTTCAACTCTTTGCGCTGGCCTAGCACGTGGTTCATCACTGCCATCAGCTGTGGGGAGTCTGCTTCCTTCTCTCCGTCAATCACACCCACGTAGGTGCGCCCGCCGCGCTCCTTGTCCCGGATCTCCTTGGCTAGAGTCATGCCCTGCAGGAAGACCCGGGTGACCCACAAAGAGTGGCAGGGGACAAGGGGACAAGGTAATGTCCACTACTCATAATTCTGCCGGGTGAACCCCAGCCCATCCCACAATATCACCAAGGCTGGAGTTAGGCTTCTCAAATGTGTGTGTGCGTGTGTGTGTAAAAACCTAGGTGTCTTTATGGAAAGGTTCTGGGGTAGACTCCCTGGGCCTTTAGTTTTGACATTATTGGACATTTGTGGATTTTCTCGGCACGCTTTTGCCCAGGAGCTGAGCCATGAAGATTGCAGTACTAAACTCAATCTCTTTGTCCAACAGCAAGCAATCTTTGCTTACTCACAGTCTCACACACATGCACATACATGTACATGTTTATGTACACACCTAGACAATTCAGACTAATGCAAGCTCACACAAGCTCGCATACAGTCTCACACATATACACATGTATGCACATACACACATACAGATAATTTAGACTAATGCAAGCTCACACAAGCACACATACATAGTTTTTCACATATGCACACACATATATGCACACACACGCATAGACAATTAGACTAATGCAAACTCACACAAGCACACACACACTCACAGTCCCTAGAGCACCATCCACAGCCTCAGGTACGCTCTTGCGAGGCTCCCTCTCTTCTCAGCCCCATCTTGTCTCTGTGCTGTCCAACTCTCTTGGTCCCAGAGCATGTACAGAGAGCAAAATCTGTGCTTCTCTCTGCAGCCCACCCGTGGGCTCTCATATTAATCCCGCTTCCCTGAAGACGGTCCTTTCTTAGAACAGCCAACGCTACCCTCGGTTTTCTCCCGATATTGTGCCCATCTCAAGAACTGGTCCTGCACCTCACACCTTCAGAGCACAGTGCTTTGAGTCAGCCTCACACTTTGCTCTGGCAACCCCACATCCCACGCACACCAAAGTCCACATTCTCTGAATGGCCAGGCACTTTCAGGGGCTGATTCTTGTGCTGTGACGCCTTCCAAACAACCTTCTCTTTATTTCCAGCTTCATGGTGCAAGCTGAGCATGCACAGAGAGTGGCCCACTCCTACAGAAATATGGATGGGCCTCCCTAAAACATTTCTCACCTTTCCTTTGTCCAGGAAGAACATCACTTTAGGAATGGTTCTTATGTTTTCCTTGCCTGCTGCAGGTAATAAATTTTTCCCCAATCTTTTATGTCTTGGCTGTGTGTATTGTGTATTACCCTCACCAAAATGCAAACCCTCTGTGTTTGGTTACAGTTCTACTTGCCAAGGCCCTGAGCCTGGGCACCTCCTGCCTCTTCTGCTTCTAGAAGCCTGCGGGGATTCCCTACTAGCCTGGACCTGTCCCTAGCCCTTCTCTCTCTGGAGTCAGAGACGCTTCAGTGGCTGGGAGAACTGAGCAAAACTGGGTCCTCTTATTCAGCCTGCTGGACATACATCCTGACTATGAGGTACGGCCGCCTCCTCTCATGCGCTTGCTGAACTGATGAATCATCACCAGCCTCTTCCTGCCCCAAGACCTTTAACTCACCTCGGCCTGATTCCAGAACCCTTGTCCTGTAATTGGTAATCATTCCTCTGGTTCTTCCTTTCCTGCCTGCTACCCCTATGGAGGGTATCTTTGGCCAAATCAAGGGCAAAGTTCTACCCACCTCATCATCCACTCCTGCTGGATCCCTAACGTTGGGCATGGTGTCTACCACCCTGCAGGGACTTGTTCCAGTTTAGGGATAAGCCATAAGTACACACACACACACACACACACACACACACACACCAGCCCCAGCGTCCTTCTC
The DNA here is from genome assembly GCA_023101885.1 of Typhlomys cinereus. Taxonomy (NCBI): domain Eukaryota; kingdom Metazoa; phylum Chordata; class Mammalia; order Rodentia; family Platacanthomyidae; genus Typhlomys; species Typhlomys cinereus. Next base: position 10,004 of record JALPQD010000910.1, on the reverse strand, counting down.
CATGAACGTGGTGACTGATGTCCTCTTAACTCTGTCCTATTCCCAGCAGTGCCAGAATAGGAATGGTTGTGACCAAGACATGGCATAGGTCTGACAATTGGGTCTGAGTAGGTGACACTGGGTCTGCGAGAGTAGATGTAGGTGTGAGGGCAGAGTCGGGGAGCCGGTGCCTGGCAAGGTTACCCTCAGCCTCTCCATGTGGTTGCTCTCTGGCCCGTTCCACTGGATGATAAGCTTCCCAAGGTCCAGCAGGAAAACGTCTCCTCGGTTGAAACTCTTCCAGGACATGTCCACCTGGGGGGAAAAGGAGAGCCCTCTCAGAGCCCACCCACCAGCACGATCGCAGGCTGCCCTCCCTTCTCTCAGCGCTGCTGAGATCTTCTGGCCAGGGTTGTACCAGGGCCCGCTCACCTCTCCAGCCACCACATTCCTCTTGCCCTTGACGTGCAGCAGACGTCGGACATCGCTGGAGTTTGTCTCCACGTGTTTCATACCAGAAGCCACTCCGCCTTTCCGGATCCTGGGAAGACAGGAGAGCTGACCCAAGGGCATTTGATGGGAAAGTATGCCAAGGCCCTGGAGGCTACCTGGCTGCAAGCTCCCAGCTGGGATGCAGCGAGGTGATCGAGGTGTTAACACTGAGGCGACACTTGCTGTCGGGTGTCCTGCAAGCGTGAAGTTGACCTGCACAGCACGCCTTTACACACAGGTCCTTCTGCCCCTCCTCCTACCCCTGCCCTGCAGAGGGACCTGCAAGGATGGAGTATGGAGGGTAGTATGCAGGGAAGGAAATGGGGATAAGACCAGGGACTTGAGGACAGGGCACTAAAGTGAAAGGAAAGAAGAGATGGACACCACTCGAATGCCCAGAGAGTGGACACCACTCGAATGCCCAGAGAGTGGCCTACTGCTGTAGTGTGAGCAGAAGAGAGCAAAGCAAGGGGAAGGGGAAGGGGGGCTACCGTTGGCTGGGAAGCAAGCTCTAGCTTGACATACAGGTCAGAAGCACTTCAGTTCCAGACAGAGTGTTTCCAGGAGTCAGAAGCCAGAGCTTCAGATTTGCCTGTTGGTTCTGGGTTGTTAATGAAAGGCCTGCTTAAGAAAGAGTGCCACCCAGTCAATGGCATGGCGGGAAGGGGGTAGAAGTGACAGTTTCAAGGCCTCCCTTAGGCACCAAGCTCTCTAGAACACACAGACAGGAGCTAAGGTGCAGCGATTCATAGGTCACAGCCACAGGGCAGGTCAACCCAAGGGACACCCACAGGGACAGGGCCACGGACAGGGTGACAGCAGAAATTAAGACGGGGTGTGGGACAGTAGAAAGAAGTCGGGCAAAGCTCACATGGGTCTCCCAGAACCCCCCCCCCTTCAGATTCTCTTCCTGGCCCAGGTCACTTCCCCACCCCACCTCTGATCCCCAGCCTCAGTCTCCTCCTCAGCCCCATGCACCCCTCCCTACACGAGGCCCTGCTTGAAGTAGCTGCGGAAGAGGTCGCTCTCATTGCCCTGGACCTCCCGGTGCTGCACGGCCCGGCCCTTCAGGAAGTCGTCCATCTGCGTGGTGTAGATGGCAGCTGCCCCCTGCTCATCCTGAGACGAATTCTGGCCAATCCAGTAGTGGATGTCATAGGACAAGGTGCTTCCGGTCTTGTGGATCTAGGGACAGAAGGCATCTGTGTGGCTGAGACTTTGCAGTTCCCACAGTCCCCGCTCCGATTCTGTTAAACCACCTACCCACGCGCAGCCTGGGCCATAGGTGAGCTCCGTGCAAGATGGGCGCACTGGGCTGCTGTGAGGGGCCCTGGGCTGTGACCCAGCTTTGCCAAGGACTCTGAGATGGGGAGCAGGTAGTGGCTTCCCCTCTCCTGACCGAATCCTTTTATCTTGAAAATAACTCCAAGGCTAGAGAGATGGCTCAGTGGTTAAAGCCTTTACCTCACAAGAGAAAGACCTGAGTTAGGATCCCCAAGATCCTATGCAAAAATGCCAGGCACATATGGCAAGTGGCCTGCAATTCTGAAAAGTGGAACCTGGGAAACTCCAGAGCAAAGCAATAAGGAGGTAGAGCAATCCAGGATGAGTCCTGATGTTACCCTTAGACCTCCACAGGCACTACATATTCAAGTGACCTCTTATATATACACACACATGCACTCTTGCCAAATAAAGAAAAGAAAAACTCCTGTGGGCTGATAGTGGACCATCAGAAGTCTTTGACATGACTATGTGGGCAAACAAGTGTATTACAGACGTCTCTCAATGTCTGAGAGAGATAGGTCACTCATGGATGGCAGGTTCTGCCCGTGCTCAAGTCCTTTCTGTAAAATGAACAGTGTGTGTTTTTATATAAAACCCACAGTTCCTGCCTTTAACTCATCTCTAGCTCATCTTTCAATGTGGGTGCTATGGAAATAGTTGCTGTGTGGCATTGTGTAGGGACAGTGATAAGAAGCCTGCATATCTGTTCAGTACAAATGTGCAAATATTTCTGCTGTGTGGTTGGTTGACAGTCTCTTGCATATGCAATGATTATGTAAATATTTTGCACCTGCTTCTATGTGTGACGGTTTTTCACTCATGGTCAGGCATAGAGTTAAATAAATGCCTTTCACTTTTTTTTTTAAAAAAAGGGGAGGGGGAATCTTTCCCTATCCTAAAGCTGAGGGAATCTTGTGGAAGAGGGGGTGGCGAGATTGTAAGAGCCTAAAGATGGGGAGGACCAACGATTTGCAAGATACTCCACACAAGTTAGGGCTGCAGCAGCCAGAATTGGACTTTGTCTGACCTGCACAGTGGCTGACATGTCAACAACCCCCCAAAGTCTAGCATGGATCACAGGGAAGAAGGATTCAGGCAGTTGGATCCTTAGAGGCAAGGGATTAAACAGTCATAATAGAGTTCCCATGCTAATGGGAGCCCAAGAAATGCCCCTGGGTATGCCACTGAATCCTGAACCCTCGCTAGGGTGGAGGACTCAGAGGGAGGTTTGGTGCCCACATAAACAGATGCTCCAGAGGATGGAAGGGAGGAAGGAGGAAGCACCAGGAGAGGGGGAGGGGGGGAAGCAGGTAAAAAGAAAGGGGGAAGGGAGGAGAGTGGAATGGGTGACGACAGGGGGGGAGAGGGAGGGGGCAGGGAGAGGACAGCTAATGAGCTTGTATTGAGGAAAAAAATTTAAAAGAAAGAAAAAAAGAGAGGGGTGAGGAAATGGCTCAGCAGATAAGGCATTTGCCCTGCAAGTGTGAAAACTGGGACTTGGATCCCCAGAACCCAGGTAAAAGCTGGGCGGGTGTTTCAGGTGCCTGTAATCCCAGCCCTTGGGAGGCAGAGACGGGAATCCTCAGGGCAAACTGATAGACTGGCCAACCAGTGAGATCTGGGTTCAGTTGGTCTCTGGAGAGACCCTGCCACAATAAATGAATAATGATCAAGGAAGACACAGATATCAACTTCAGGCCTCCACACAACACATATCTACACACACGCACTTGTACAAGTGTATATGCATGCACACACATATACATGCAAACAAATTTTAAAGCAAACAAATATAAAAAATACAAATGTCTTTAACAGTGTAGTTGCAAAAATCAGGAAGGTGAGGTCTGAAGGCTCTTTAAAGTTAATAAACTTGTCCACTAAACCTAAAAAGAAAATTAGGAAGGCAGGCTGGCAAGACAGCTCTGTGGAGAGGGTGCCCACTTGCAAGCCTGGTGACCTGAATTTGATCCTGTAAGTCCACATGGTGGAAGGATAGAACCGGTTTCCCAAAGTTGTCCTCTGATTTCCACCCAGGCACCATAACATGCATGTGCATGCTCTCTCATGCTTGTTCTGTGTGTGTGTGTGTGTGTATGTGTGTGTGTGTGTCTGTCTGTCTGTCTATCTGTCTGTCTTTCTCAAATAAAAATTTTAAAACCCTTTACAAACAATCAGCAAGGTGAGATGAAGATAATTGTGGGTATCAGAAAGGTGGACCATCTTAGCAGGTCCCCCAAGGCTGAACTACGTCATGGTCCCGGGGCTTACAGAGCCTTTTACATAACTTTGACCCCAAAGCACCTGACAGGTTGGGCATAGGCCCAGCACTGTCTCTCCCTAATTTCCTCCATGAGTGGGCTTTGCTCTCTGCTCAGGCCCCTCCCTCCCCCACCTACTTACAGCCAGGACTACATAGCAGTCGCCATCGAAGAAGCTCCCAAAGGTGTTGGAAGGCACGGACACCATCTGCATGGCCTGAGGAAAGACCGAGGTCACAGGGGTCAGGGGTGGTGAAGCACCTGTGTCAAAGCTGCTGGTAGACTGAGGGGGTCGCTTGATCTCAAAGTTTCAGGCTTGGGAATCAGGAATGACCTGGTTGCCTAAGGTGGCATGAACTGACCTAGGTTAGAAAGAGTTGGGAGCTGCTGGGACTACAGGATCCGAGAAGGGTGGGGAAGCAGCCAGGTGGTACATGGGAAGAGGGGTGGCAGGGAAGCAGGGCTCAACAGGGCTGGGGTGTGGCTCAGTGGTAGAGCACTTGCAGTTGAGACCCTGGATCTCATCTGTCCCCCAACACAGCAAAATACTATCAAGCAAAAGGTTAGGATGCAGGAATGGAAGGAGGTAAAAAGGGAGAGGGAAGGAAAAATCAGTGGGAGCTGGAGCTGGAGGAGAATGAAGGACGAAGAAAAGAAATGAACTCAGGCTGAAGGACACATGAGGAAGAGATGGAAGAGGAAGAAAGGGAGGAGCAGAGGCGGAGCCGGCTGGCAGCAGGTGGCAGCCCGCAGGGCAGGACCAGAGGGACAAGGGAGGCAATTCCAGGCCTCCTCGCTCCTGTGTCACAGGGCACACACACGCGCACGTGCATGAAGCACCGCTGCGGCACTTACCTCGATCCTCCACATCTGCACTCCTGGAGTGGTGATGTTGAGAGAGTTCTTGACTTGGGCCGTCAGTTGGGTCATGGTGGATGAACCTAGGGGAGAAGCGTGTGGGAGCCAGAGCCACAGAGCGGGGAGAGTCCAGGGTCTCAGGAGCTGCCTTTCCAGCCCTATCCAACAGGCCTGAAGGCAACAAGCTTGAGATCTGGGGGCAGAGGGGAGCTGGCCCCCACTAGAGGGACCTGAACACTGAGGGTCTACTTCTAGCTTCCCACCTGAATGATTTGACCTTCTCTCCCTCAAATGACTGGCTACTAGGCTTCTATTATCTACCAAACACAGCCCTCGTTCCACAGGGTCAGGGAGATGGCTTGGCGAATAAAGGCATCTGTGTGCAAACTTGAAGACCTGCAATAAATCCCCAGAGTCCACATGGTGAAAGGAAAGAAGTCTCCAAAAGTTGTCCTCTGACCTTCACATGTATGCTGGGGCAGGCTCGTACCTACCTGTCTGTCTGTCTCTCTCTCTCACCTCTTTCTCTCCTTGTGAACAAACAAAAAAACACCCCTTAACATGTCACTTAAGGACCCCCCCCCATATTTTTGAGACAGGATCTTGCAGTGTAGCTCATTCTGACCCATGTGATATTAGACCAAACTCAAGACTCTTCTTGAGCCCCATTCTATCAGTTTCTCTCTCTCTCTCTCTCTCTCTCTCTCTCTCTCTCTCTCTCTCTCTCTCTCTATCTATCTATCTATCTATCAGCTTTTTGAGACAGGATCTCATGTATCTCAGACAGGCCTTGAACTCATTATGTGGGGATTGCAGGTATGTCCCACCAAGCTTAGTTTTATTGGTGCTGAGCTGCATACTAGCCACCGTTTTTTTTTTTTTTTAATACAAGATTTCCAAAACATGGGGGAAAAAAGCTTAAAAGGGTGTACACACTACAGAATCAAAATTAGATGTTACAAGAGAATATTATACTTGAGCTTGGTGTGGTGTCACACTTGCAATTCCAGCATCCAGAAGGCTGGGGCAGGAGGATCGCCACAAGTTCAAGGCCATCCTGAGCTACACAGTAAGTCTCAAACCAGCCAGGGATACAGAGTGAGGTGCTGTTGGAAGGAAGGAAGGAAGGAAGGAAGGAAGGAAGGAAGGAAGGAAGGAAGGAAGGAAGGAAGGAAGGAAGGAAGGAAGGAAGGAAGGAAGGAAGGGAAGGAGGGAGGGAAGGAAGGAGGGAGGAAAGGAGGGAAGGAAGGAAGGAAGGAAAGGAGGGAAGGAAGGGAGGAAGAGGGGGGAAGGAAGTAGGGGAAAGGAAGGGGAGGAAACAGAAAAAAGAAAAACAAAAAGAGAGAAAAAGAAATAAGGAAGGAAGACCAGAAGATCAAAGAATTGAAGGATTGGGTGGGGGCTGGAGAGTGGCTCAGGGGTTAAGGCCTCTGCCGTTGCAGGTGGGCAAGGTCCCTGAGTTTCGGAATCCTCGCCGCCCCCCGTCATAGGCCTCCCGAACCAGGGCCAGGGCTCCTGCTGAAGCGGTCAGTTGCCTGCCTCCTCACTTTCTGGTGGGTCCTTGTAGGAGTATGCTGCGGCCTGTTAAATCCTGAGGGCAAACTCGTCAAAACCGGCTGAGTGGAGTCGTCCATTGTTTTATGTTTTTCCCCCCCGGTTCCTCCCCGAAATTCATCCGTGGTTGCTACCCACAAACCACTACACCCCAATCTACACTCAACACACAGTAAACAAAACAAACACACACACAACAATGGAGAAACACACAAAAAGATCAACACAAACAGGGGGACAAAACACACAAAAGACACAAAAGAACACAATACATAAACATCACAAATCAGAACACAAAGAAACACACACACAATCAGCAAAAACACAGACACACACACAACAAAACAAAGGAAAAAACACAATCCAATAATCACGACACACAACACGACACAATAACACAGAAAGAACCCCAATAAAAGTAAAACAATCAACAGGCACAATTGAATAAATAATAAATAAAAAATAATAAATAAATAAATAAATAATAATAAAATAAAAGAGTAAAAATTGAATTGGTTGTAGTTGCTTTTCCATGAACCTACTCATATGAGGAAGGGGAGGAAGTAACTGAAGATGAAGAACATGGTTCAGTTCCTGGTTAGAATTTATGGATTTGATTTAAGTAATGAAGTAAGTAAGTCATGCATGAATTACTTAATGAAATAAAAGAAGCAAAATAGGTAGAATACACCTGATGTAATTATACCTTAGATTAGTCTTGTTGCTCCCACATCCATTTGATGACAATACAAAGTATGATTGCAAACATGTGTAGGACAATGATCACACAACCACACACATCTCTGAAATATATTCAGCCATTTGGAGACTCTCTGGGAGTTACTCTAATATAGCACAAACTAGATTAACAGGGAGTAACTCAAAACCCCACCAGTAAATTGTAATAAAAAAAGTGATAAAACTAACAATACAAGAACTATCAAGTATATCAAGTCAGCACAAAAAAGGGTGAAGTACTGAACATTTGCCCCGCCTGAAGAGCTCGGATTAAGTAAAAGAAGTCAGTCCATAAGAGACGCAATGAGAAATCACTCATTAAATGAACTCATCCGGAGAGGAAATCATAGACAGAGGCTAAGAACCAGGGGCCGGGAGAGGAATGGATGCTAATGGGTGCAGAATACCCCACTGGATGATGAGAAGTGTGAAACTCCAGATTGAGGTTGTTAGCATGTGTCATGGATGGAATGCCAACTGATGGCTTTACCATGGTACAAATAATTAGGTGTGGTGATATTGCTTGTGTACCCAGACACATCTAGAGAGGAAGTCTGATGAACAGAGGCAGGACATTCCAGGTCAAAGAGCCAATCTGGACCTGATACGACTAACAACCTCTGTTCGTATATATAGAAGTACGATAAATTAGAGAGTGAGAAGAGAGAATAGGAGAGCAGAAGAGATAGAGAGTTAGGAGGCTATGATGCAGAGAGATAGACAGACGATAGCATGATAGATAGACGACAAATAGATAGTGTGTATAGAAGAGAGTAGCAGTAAGACGACAAATAGGACTGATAGTTAACATAGATCAAACAGTGTATGATCACATATAGTATCTTATACGGATGATAGTGGTGATGGCTAATGACGATGGGATAGATGTACCATACTTACATAGATAATTACAAAACAACATAATATATATGCTAGATGCACAGTATAAATATATAAATGATACATATATACAGATGATATATGCATACTAGATGATATGAAGATAGAATACTATAATATATACCATGTAATAACCAAGATGGACAGATTTTGATTGAAAAAAAAGATTGCATGCATAGATATTATATGACAAATTAATAGATGATAAATAGCAGTTAGATAGATATCGTTATATAATAGGAGCGACTGAGCACGAACTGACAGTCAGATACATAGGTACGAATCTACATCATACAATGATTAGTAGATCTATATATGTATAGTTAACCAGGATATAATTGGCAAATAAAGTCTTATGAGTACTTCAGCTAGCAGCTACTTCCACCAACACCCCTCCAACTGCACTTGGCTTTCTTGGATCCCACAAGGTAATCTATAAACAAGTGCAAAGTGCAAAGGGACCAGGTCTGATTGTCTGGTTTCTGTCTGTCAACCAGCGGCAGGCAGGCAACTAAATTCGTTAGCAATTATTAAGTTAAGTTGGGGTTGGGTGTGGTTGGCACTGTAATCCAGACACTTGGGAGTTGGAGGTAGAAAAAGGGTAAAGAGTGTCAAAAAGTCATCCTCAGCTACACTAGCAAGTTTGAGCCAGCCTGCCTGTTCTAGCCTAAAGAACAAGACTAAGACCCTACTCGGTCGCTTACCTAAGAAGACCCCTAACTCACGCAGAGACCGACCTAACTCTCCCAAAAAAAAAAAGAAATGATTAATATAATGATTAATTAATTAAATTTATAAATATTATTAAGTTTAATTTAATGTTATTGCCTTGTTCCAATTAATTCCTTTTCCGCATATTTACTAATTAATAATTCCTCAGCATCTCGTATGTAATGTCGTATTGCTGTTTTTTTCTGCTATTCTTAAGAGAGCTCTCTGCTGCTGCCTTGCTGGATAAATAAATAGGTGGAGGGAAGGAAGGGAAAGAGGTCAGAGAGAGAGAGAAGCTTTGGGTGGGTGGGGGTGGGTGGATGGATGATGGATATGTATGGATGTAATGGGAGGGTGGAGTTGATGGAATGTATTGGATGGGTTTGTGAATGGGCATTGGAGAGTGGATGGATGGGGAAATGTGGGGGGGGTGAAGGATGATGGATGGATGGGTGAGTTGATGTAGACAGACATGCCCACCACTGAGTCAATCCTCCACTTGTCTGAAACCGAGAAAAGATTTCGCCCCCCCCCAACTCCCCTCCATATAAAGAAGTTTCGTCGCCTAGTTCCCTCACTATGTCTCGTCATCTATTCCCCTCTTTCGGTTATGGAACCTGTAGCTGTATTTGTTGCGTTGCTGCGTGCTTTGTTGCTGGGTTTGCTGCTGCCGCTCTAGTCAACACCTACCCTGGGAGCTTATAAAAGACCAGCTTTGGGTGCTCAGAAAAACGCCCATCCCCAAGAGGTTCTGATTAATTAGCCTAGCCGGCCTGGATACTTGATTTTGTTCTGCGGAGGTACGGGCCTGGGTGTGTGGAAACTCACAGGATTCTACTTGAGCCAAAGCTCAGAGGACATTTCTCAGTCCTCTCCTTGCTGGGGTCACTCACTGTCCATGTGCCCAGGCCCCAGGCAGGCGGGACTTTCATCAAACACTTTGGGGCGACTGATGACTGCTCGTCCTTGGCTGGGGTGAACTAAGAATGAAGAAAGGAGGAGGATGCAATGTGGCTTGCAGGCAGGATTCACAACTGACACCACCCTTCATCTCTCCAGCTAATCTCTCTTGCCAATCGCGTCTTTTGCGCCATTGCACTTTGGCTTGTTGAGTTTAGTTTGAAGTCACATCCTTGGATAATATGATGAATAATGGCCTGGGGCCTTTAAAAACCACGTGCGAGACTTCCTCTCCTAGAGAGCTAGCTGCCGAGTGGCTGCCAC